>CM060244.1:36194265-36659470 GCA_030555515.1 Acutogordius australiensis
AGGTGGATTTGTTTATACCTAATTTTATTGCATTTTTCTACAGTAATTATTAATTTGCAAAGTTAGCTTACCAATTTCACCCTCACCCCTCCCCCCCCCCCCCCCCCTCTTGATGCGCCATCTGAAAATTAAGCTATAGACATTCTACGGCAAATTAGAGGCAACTATAATTTTATGATTTTTAAAATTATTTTTATCCAAATATTTACCTACTAGCACAATTAACAAATTGGTGCATACATATTAGTTAATTGTTTCAATATATATATTACCTAATCAGGCATTTATTATATATATAAATATATATTGTTATACAAAAACTTATTACAGTTTGTTTTAACAGACTTTTCCCGAAGAGATTATTGGGGATCAGCGGGATTCTAAAATATTGGGTAAGTTTTCTATTTTTTAAGCAAAATAATAAAAAAAATTTTACACAAAGCAAATCCAGCTATACGGTTTTTATATTCGTTAACACCAGTTTCACTCTGCAAAATATATATCTAAACAAATAATTTCTCAAGGGCCAAATAAATTTTTGTAGCCTATAAAAAAACGCTCTAATATATTTAAGATTTAGCACGTTAAATTTTTCAATATGTTACATTTATATTTTTTGTCTTACTCTCATACAAATTATTTATATGAGATATTAAAAAATTTTTTTTCACTTTAAAGGTCCACAATTTTAAATTAAAGTATGCATAAATTTTCGAAAATTTGAAATGTTAACGTATATTTTTTTAATTATAGGTTTAAACCTATTCTTTTTTTTTAACAGAAAGGTTTTTGTGATTAAAAAAAGGATATTAAAATGAAAAATTTAAAGTCGTGAATTGAATGATTTGTAATATTTTATTAATACCATAATTAAATATATATTTGTTATTTTAAATTACAGATCAATATGAGGCTTCAAGAACATCGGATCCAGATAGTTTAGGAGCGGAGGATGAAAGTGGCTTTTCTGATGGTTTAAATATTATTTAAAATGAAATTTACTAGACGTATCTTTTGAAACTTAGACAAATTAAAAATAAAGATAACTCTTTATGCATATTACCTTTTTACTTTACCTTTGCTGGTTAAGAATTTAAATTAAGTTGAAAGTCGACCTGGCCCCCCCTGGCTTCTCACTAGGCCAGACAACCCGGCCTTGGTTTTAGGGCCCGGCCCGAATTTAAAAATAACGGCCTGAAATTTTTATTATTAAAATTTTAATATTGTATATATTTTTGAGGACGCACAAATAACATTTTTTTTGAATTTCCTAAAAAAACTAATAAGTATGGGGTGTTGAATGATGTATCAAAATTGTTTCCTCAGCCCACGTGTTTTGGTATCGAACGAAATGTCAGAAGACTGTTACAAGTTTATGATAATTACTAACTCGGCATTTGTTTTTGCATTAAACAATATATATCTAGGTTGATATTATAAAATAATGTAGCACTGCCCAATACACACACCTTTATTATATTTCGGTATCAAACTCAATGTTTTTACTTTTTTATTTGCCTAACATAGCTTAATAAATTAAATATCAATGTATGAAGGAAAGTTATGAAAATGATATGCCATGATAGCCTATATAACACAGGTCAACATATTTCACAAAAAAAAATTTTTGAGAACATAAAAGAATGTATTTCCCTTTTCCGTTCAGCCTTAGGCTCCTTAAATCCATTTAAATCGAAAAAATAGCCTATTGACCAAAATGACAGTTACAAGATATTTTTTATATAAATTCCTTATTTATTATTTTAATTAATGAGAAAAATAGGCATCCAAACTTAAATATGACTTGATATATTGATTTTTAATATAAATATTATTTAGTTCAAAATAAACAGTTTAGCTGTAGTGATTATGCCAATATAATTTAATTTACTTTTGTTTTTGAATCTTTTTTAGGGACTTACTAGGTTTGATAAAAAGATGGCAGTCATCTCTGTACTAAATAACTCTCAAAAATTTGTTGACCTGTGTAATTTTCGTCGGCAAATTCTTTCGCCCTCATAGGTATGCCTAAAAATGGCCATTTTTGAGCAATTTGAAAAAATTTGCTGACAGGCTTGTGGCCGTTGACAAATAACTAGGACTTGACAAATTTTGGGCTCCGAAGGGGAAAGTTATTAAGCTATTTCATTGAAGTAATATCAGGGGGCTAAAGAAGGGGATTATAATTAATAGGGCGAGGTGCATTAGGATAAAGAATTAAAACGTGTAAACCTTTATAGTTATTTCAAACATTCCATTATTCAGCTTTTATATTTATTTTAAACAATTTATTAATTTCATTGCATCAAAAAACATCGAATTCTTCTTGACTCAGCACTCAGTCAACATAAAGCAAAAACCTATTTTTTAAAACCAAAAAAACTTCCACTAAAAAAAACTAATTCAAATATAAAATTCTTTTTATCCTATAGGCTTTTTGTGGGCGTGGCTTCTCGTGCGCGTTGGCATGCGCACTACATTCGCAACCTCTTACCCTATAAAAAAATTAAAATTTTTAATATATTAAAATCACATGTAACATTTTTTATCTCAAATAACGATTATAAATATATCAAGTTTTTACATCAAAGTATAGATTTTACAATATATTAAAACATTGTTAATTAAATTGTTGAGTAGCCTGAAGGTGCTTATCACAGTTAAAATACAAAAATTATCTTTGTTTTGTTTATATTATTTATAAAAAGAACGGCCATTTTTTTCAAAACTCGGCCTGCCACTAATTTTAAAATTTGAACGGTCCAGTCCACTTTTCGTTCAGGCCGGGAGTGGGTTATGAATTCCCGACTATCTCTATTAATTCCTCTTTTGTTTTTGAAAGAAGGTTTTTGGGTTAAAAGTATACTTCAAACCTACACTCTATATTGGCGGGACAGACATAGTTTAATAAAATATCCAGATTCAAAATAAAAAATTGTGAAATTTTCTATTCCTGAAAAATTGTGTAAAATTGATGTAATCATTTATGATATTTTTTATGAGCATAATGGGTTAGCAATAAATAAAATATATTTTAAATAATGTTTTATTTTAAAGCTGATGATTCTGCTAGAGAGAAATTATTTGAGAAGACTATGGCTGAATCTCAGGAAAATGGTGGTACAATTTTACATAATCTGATATAAATATTAGCTTTTTCAATTTTCTTGCAAGCATTACTGCGCCTCAATAGGCCTATTAATTACTTTGGGCAAAAATTAGAGCAAACATAATGGCATGGTTTTATAGGTAATTTCAAGCGTTTTACAATTGATGAATGGTCAATTTAAATAGTTTTTACCTTTAAGTTTTATAACAGCCCTAACTCCAAAAATCAAACTTTTTTGACACCTTATACCCAAAAATGTATGTTAAAAAATCTAATTTCATATTTTGATCAAGACCGATAGGTGAAAAATGCTCTATGATATTAGGCTAATTTTGTTAGTTGCGCCAGGGGAATTTATTCATTTTTATTTTATTTTATTTATTGACCAATTGACCAAAATTTTTACATTTTCATATTATCGAACTAGAATAATATTACCAGGTAATGTTTTTGGTAAAAAGTATAGCTCCTTTGGACCCAAAGTTGTACGAAAGGAAAATCTATAAGATATCCTAAATGAGGTAGTTTAGTGATAGGCTAGGTCAAAATTAGTTTAGGGTTAGATCAACGTGGCTGAGTTAAAATTACTGTTAGAATTAGATTTTGGCTAGAATTGCTTAGTGATTAGGATTAGGGAGGTTAGCATAAGGTTAGGGTGAGGATATAGTAAAAGATTGTGGCGAGGTTCATGATAGATTGAAGCATAATAGTAACGTTAGGATAGTAAGTTAGGTTTATTGATTGGCTTACTAATCAAATTTTTTTCGTACTTAATTTGGTGTCAAGTACCTTTTAAAACATCTGATTAAAATTTAGAAAAAAATAAGATTTAAAAAGGAGTCACTTGACACTGGCTTTATTAAATATAACTTGTCAATAAGCCATATAATTTTTAACTATTATAGCCTGTTCTTTTTTTGAAACTAAAAAAATTGTTATAAGAAAAACCTAACCAAAAATTAAAAAAATATTATTAGGTCAACAAATTTTTGATATAAGCTAACTACAGATATCAAACCTGACATGTTAAGAATTTTCAAATTTATTTACGGTTTTTTTAAATCAAACTTAGTAAGTTAGCTAATGAAAATTAAAAAAAATTTATAATATGCCAAAATACAAAAAATATTCACAAAAAAATAAATTGAAATTTTTTTTGCATATTTACAATAGCTAAACTGTTAAAATCTAGCTTTAAACAATATTTTTAAAAACCGATTATACGTTTTTAATGGTGGAATATATGTATTATCCAAATGCTGATGTAGGAGCTTGATATTTCTCATTATAATAATAAATATAAGTTACGATTGATTTTTGTACAAAAAAAAGATTCTGAATTTTTTTTTATTCTTGAGGCTACAAAGTTTTGTCATAAAAGGCTATTTTTTTATATTGACGGATTTAAGAAGCCGGCGGAAGAAACTACGAAAGACGGAAAATATTTATAAAATAGCCATCATGGGAATGTATGCTTTGGTGTATTCATAATTTTATTTTATATGACATTGATATTTACCTATGTTATATTTACGGACGATAACATAAAAACAAAATTATATTTAGAAATTATAAAAAAGACCACTATACTTATTAGTGTGTAATTTTTTTTGCCAAATTGTTTTGAAAAACGGCCACAGCCTAAAATAAAGACAAAATTATTTAGATGAGAATACAAACTTTGCCGAGGAACCTGAAGTTAATCAATACCAAAATTCACCAAACAATCCCATCTCAATTAAAGGAAACTCTACCACACTTACAGCTCTGGAATTTGCAAAGGATGACGATAGTAGTAATTTGGGTATTTTTTCGCAACATTTTAATTATACATCGGCTTGCCTTATTGCTATTTGATATTAAAAAAATCTCGGGTTAATTTTAAATATTCTGTACGAATAATAGGAATACATTGACAAAATAGGGATATTGACAGAAATGTGCATATTTATATTTTTTTTTAGATTTTTCTGGTCAAATATCACCTAGAGTATTGGAAAATGCAGAGAATGAAATTGAACATGGGCGCAAATTATTCACAAGCGAGGTTTAACAAAATCTACTAAAGAATCTGAAAAATATGCATATTTTATAAAAAAAATCTGAATATGGTTATATATAGTAATTATGTTCTTTTTTTAGAATTCACAATATTTTATCCTCTAAATTTACTTATAGTAAATTTTTTTCAAACATTTATTTTAAAGTATTTGTAAAGTGAAAATGATAGAGTTCAAAATATATCTATTTTTTTAAATATTTTTAAACTCATTATTTAACTTTTTAATTCAATATTTAAGCTGATACTACCATTAATTTTAATCAATTTTTAAAAGCGCTAAAAGCTGTAAATAGAAAAATTGAAAGTGATGGCTTTTGTAAAAAAAATTATAAAATAAAAATTTTTTTAAATATTTTGTTAGGCACATCCTAAAATGGCCAAATTACAATAATTTTTATTTTTTATAGCCATTTTAAAAAAAAAATATTTTTTATTTCACAATAAGTACTTGACCATCCAAACGATGGGTATTTTTTTACTGATTACACATATTGGCAAAGAATATACAAAGTTAAGTATTACCTGATTGTAATTAGGCCTTATGTATTACTAAAATTTATCGTAGTGTTTCAGCATTGTTTTTTGTTAGATATGGTAATAAAAAAAATGCGCTTTTAAAATGTATAATTTGTGCAAACTTAATAATTTTTTTTATTGAAAAGCAAAATATTCTAAATTATGTTAAAATTATTATTTAAACTAGTTTAAACAAAAAAAGTTTTAGGTTCAAAAAAAAACTACTATAAATATGGTTGACCTTCATTAATTTGAACTAAACCTGTTAACAAAACATATAAAATTATCAGATTTGTAATATTAACATTTTATGAGATGAGCAAACCAATTAATAAAAATAGTAATTTCATAATAAAATCTTGTCTTGAAATTTGCAAACAGATTAAAAAAAGGGCACATCTGTTGTTAAATTGTATAAACAAATATTACCCCGACCAAAAGTTATTTGTGATTTGTAATAAAACCTCCACATTTGACATATCCCTTTGGCCGTGAAGTTCAATAGGTGATTTCCACAACTTCCCTATAGTCATATCCTAATCCAAACGTGCCTTGCATAGCTCGTGTTAAAACAGGTCAGCAAATATCACTGTCTTAGAAAATAAGGTTATGAAAACACAAAAGCATGCATGCCCATTATGGCCCTATCTCATATATAATATTCGTCTGTCTAATTATTTCTGCCTTATCCATAGATTGTTCTTATAGAAAAAGGCATTTTTTGACCAAATTGACAGATTTAGTGACCTTGAGGACTAAAAAAAATTTAAGATCTTTTTTCTTCATAAAAAATCGCAAAAAATTTATATATATCATCTCAAATAATGAGAAATAAATTTTTTTAATTCTAAGCTAAAATACATTATATTTCGCCTCCAAATTAAAATACAACAGGATATTGGTTTTAAAAAATATTATTTGAAGTTTGAATTTAACAATTTAGCTGTTGTGAATATGCAAAAAAAATTTTTTCTTTTGTTTTGAATCTTTGTTTTTTAACTCTTTTTTTCAAAACTTTAATGTTTATAGCTAATTAACTAAGTATGATTAAAAAAACTACGGATTTTAAGATCTCTAAGCTAGCAGGTATTCGATAGTTAGCTCACCCTCAAAAATTATAGTTAACAAAGACTTTAAACAAATCACCGTTATGCATAGTAGGATTTTGTGAATAATATTATTTTAATAAATTACACTGGACAACAAATTTAGGGCGACCCTAAGCTACATTTATGGCAACTATGGTTTTGGTCAAGTTTTTGGCGCTGATTACGAATATGAAATCAGAATTTTAGCCAAGGCCTCAGATTTTTAGTTATTTGGTGTCAAAGTTGAGATTTTTCAATTTTTGGGGTATTTTGGGCTTCTATATCATAAAACCTATGGGTAGTAACAAAAGTTTCAAAATATATTTAGATAACGAAAACATTCATTATTAACGTAAGGGGTTTAAATTTTTTTTTAATATTTAATTTTTTTTTATTTTTACATTTTTGTAAAATTAGTGGTTTTTGTCATAAACTCCGTTTTTTGATCCTAAATAACTTGAAAGTAAATTGCTAAAAATTTATGTAATAACCTTTTTTAGATATGTTTTTTTATAAGGAATCTGAATATGCCAATAGATTTTTGTAGAATTAATAGTAAAAAAAATTTTTTAAATTTTTTTCTGAACTTTGGACGCGGTTTAATAAAATTTGGAGGCCTTAGAAAAAAAACTAAACCCGGGATCGTTATCGCAAGAAAATTCTCTACAAAACCCTCAAAAAATTGTGGATGTAGTTTTTTTTGTTGTCCAGTGTTATTTATACAGTAATTTTTTATTCTAACCGAGATACATATCTTACAATCTAACTTTTTATGTCCTTAGAATACATTAGATCCCGCCGACAGTCGAGAAATCAATGCCGCCGGCACCGCCATGAATTTATGGATCCTCCAGGCTCGCCTAATTGAAGAAGAGCAAAAAAGACGCAACCGACGAATACGAAATAATAACCTTAAAACACAAAATATGCGACATAAAAAACTCTTTTTTAGAGGTATTGAGAATGTAGCACATAAGAAAAGAAACGCAGCGAAAAAGATTGAACGGCTTGCAAAATTTATTTAAAATATCTTTAAAGTTAATCAATAATGCGTTTATAAGGACCCCGTTTCCGAATATCTAAATAGTAGCCCCTCGACCCAAGAATACTTTGAAATTCTTTAATTGATTCCTTACATATGATTCAAAAAGCTTCTTGCACTAGCAGCTATACATCAGAATAGATTATGTTGATTTTTAATTTTTTGGTAAGTCTAAAGCTTGATGATGTATTATGTAATTAAAAGAAAAAAAGTTTGAAATTTTAAAATTGAGTATTTTTTAATATACATATGGATTTAATTTTTTGTCTCATTGCCCTAATGGTATGAGTGTAACTTTTGTAAATAAGATTAACTCAAAAGTGAGCTATTTTGCATTACGATATTAAATGTAATAAATTTGTTGGCAGTAAATTTATAATATATTATGTGAATTTTAAATAATATTAGGAAAAGAAAAAAACTAAATTCAATTTATATTGGTATGCCATAATTAAACTTTCGAAATTTATTTCTATTAATTTAGAAAGCTCAATAAAATAATTATTGATTGACTTAGAAATTATTTTATATTTGCTAAACTTAGTTAAATACCAAATATATAGCTTTTATATAAAAGGCTCATGATGTTTAAGGTTTTAAATAAAAGCCAATTTTTAAGCTAGAAGCAACTTTTTATTTTTTAATAAGTATATTAAGTCAAATTTTAACATTTTTGTTTAAAACTGCATTTTTTTTTATTTGGTAGCAAACTCGATTTTAAAGCAAAAACTGATCTTTTTTATGTAATATTTGCCATACATTATAACTCATTAATTTAAAAAAAGATTTTAAGTGGTGTCTCTCTTTTACCCTGTTATAACAATAATATACCATATTTAGACTTAGCTAGTCTTTAAAATTTACGTTTTTAACTTTAATACCTATTTTTAATTCAAATAAATTTACTTTTAGGTCAAAAGAGATCAAAGGTACAGAATTTAAATTTTATCGTTGTTGTGCCTTATTATATTTTGGTTTTTATAGAAATTTAATAACGATGGGTTTTCACCATCATAAAATATTGTATAAAAAATTTAGACAAAAAAAATTAACCGCAAATATCAAAAATTAAGAATCCATGTGATTTGGACGTTTTAGGATATGCCCAACATAAAAATAATGAAAATTTAATTTTTACATCAGCTAGCTTAATGTTATTGATTTGCTTTCAAATGTTTTCTTCAGATTTTTTTTTCTAGCAGCAGCCAATGGCACGAAAATGCAATGAAAAATGCCATAAGTACCGCAAACCTACGTGCATATTCAATAATCTAGGATATTATCTAATAGATTGTCAAAAATTTTATCTTTACAAATCTAACTTAGAAAAATAAGTCTAAAAACATAAAATGTTATATCTTACAGTAAATTGGCAAAACGAGCAGCCACCAAATAGCCTGTTTCAAATTTGAAAAAAAAAATATTTTAACAATGAAAAATTTCGCTATACTTTCCAAAATCCTAAATAAAATTTTGCCCCATTTAAACCGCCTTATTATCTGTAAACCGTAAATTAAATAAAACCAGTTTTATAGAAATTTTTCAACAATCATTTAAATATAAAAAAGATTTTTATATTTAGACGAATTAAATTTTTTTTGTGAGGGGCTAATAATCGCTCATTTTATCTCAAAAATTATAAATAGACTGTGAGATCATTATATCAGTGATTTTTTAGAGGAACAGATGGATCAGTCACAGTGAAATATAAAAAATGGCTTTATAACTAATAAATTTATTTTGCTTTTAAATTTTTTTTCCATTACAAAAACAAATAAATGTTAAATAAAAAAAAACAAAAAATTATATGGCTAAAAACTTTAAAAACACAAATTTTATTAAATGAGTTTATTTTAAAAAGCTTAAATATCTGATTATATGCTTATAATCGTCGCTTTCAGATCCATGCACAGATTTATTAATTTTTTTTTAATTATTATTTACAAAAATTATTTTCTTTGATCCAATTTAAATACTTAATTTGTAATGTCTATTATTTGCATATTTTAGGGTTTATAGTACAGGAAACAACAAAAAACAAACAAAAACATTTTTACAGCTATGTAAAGAATTTTTGTAAGTTTATTTTCCAATGCTTTTAATTTTTTTAATTTAAATTTTAAAATTTATATGACTCTAAGTTTAAAAAAAAATTATTGGCAGAACTCTTCTTGCAAAAAAAATAAAAAATGTTATCAAAATTTTTAAAATTTTTCTTAGAAAGTTATTAGGTAAAAAAATAAAATTACTAAATTTAGTAAATTATTAACTTATATAAAGTTATAAACGTTCGTTATTTACAATAATTTGTTAATCCTAATAAATAACTTTTTTTTCCTTTCTTGAATATTAAAATATAAAAACCTAAAATAAACACAATTTTTCCCTAATTACTTGAGGCATTGGGAAATATTCTGATAACATGTAAGTATTCAGGACAAAAAATTTTATTAAATCCTCGTCACCATAAATGAAGCTAGGTCTTTTTAGAAAAGGTAGTGAATAATTCGACAAGAGTCAATATTTAAAAGTTAAAAAATGGCATCAGCAATTTCCTCGGCACGCACAAAATTATTATTTTTTATTGTACAAAAAAAAACAAAACATACAATTAGTACTATTTAATTAAATATTTTATGACAGAATTTAATTAAATCCTCGTCTTTGCCAGTTATGCCTATAGGAATCGTGTATATTTGTAGTAATTTGGGTGGTCGGGGCCTCGGTCAAATCGCGAACATGCACAATCTTCATGTAAAAGAAATTTAATAGATAAATTATTAGAATAAAATGGCCCGGAATATTGCTAAATGGTTAAGGTTTTTTGGATTGACTAAGCAGTATTACGATGCATAAATTTAAAAGTCGCATCGCATTGCGACAAAGTCGCTGAATTAAACCTAGCAGAAAATTTTTTTACACATTTGAAATATTTTTTCTCGTAAATCCTAGCTGTTATTGTTAATTACAATACATTTTTTTTAAATTTCTAAATGTTTTTTTAGCCCTAAGTTTGACTAATCCTTTAAGAGGGCAACTCCTCTAATTAGCTCATATTTCTCATTTATTTGTGGAGCTTTACATAAAATAAGCTCAAACTACTTATTATGTTTAAATTGGTAGTTCCCCTAATAAAAGATAGCATATATAAATTCTTGAAGATATTAGGTGTTAGTGTAATAAGTTATTATTTATTTTAAAACAATTTACCCGTTCAACTCCGCTGGATCCTTGATCTTCATTGGACTGCTTATGTGAACTCTTATCTTTAAAGTCTTGACAAAATAAACAATAACAAGGCAAATTAAAAAAATTTGGCCAGCAAATTTGAAAATGATGATCGATTTGCTAGAATCCTATAGCGCAAAATTGACCTAAATTCCGGATATACGAATATACCAGGGATGCACTGTAAATATTACTTATTAAAATAAATTTGAGGGATTAATTTGTTTCGTCGTGAATAAAATTTAATTGGAATATCAATTTTAATTGTTAATTAGATCTTAAAAACTCAATAATCTTTTTTTTGAAATCTAACTTGATTAAAATTTTAAAAGACAAACTTGACGTAAATAAAATTTGTACAATAAAATTTTCCTGTAAAGTACTTTTTGATATGTATTACACAATATTTTCAAATAATGGCTTTAATAGTCGCATTAATGTTGACCTATGGCCATAAACATATGACCAGCATGATCATGTATTTCATTTTTTTGAAGAAAGAGTATAAAATCTTAGCATCATTGCATCGCCACTTTGGCGCCATCAATAAAATGTTGGAAACGCGTTTTGATTGATGTGAAAATCCATTGTTACCAACTTTCCAGAAAAAAACAAAATTTAATAAGGCACGGCTTACCTAAATAATAGGGCTTTTAATTTAAATTTTGCAAAAAATACCAAAAATATAGGCAAGTTTAAACCTCACATTGACACATCTGTATTTATGCAATTATTTTTTTTTGAATTGTCGGAGTTTTTCAAACAAGAGCTATTGGTCAATTTTTAGTAACGCCTTAATTTATTATAATCATCAAAAAATTTAAGAAACGAGGAAAGACGGGGTGAGATCTTTAGGCTGTATTTTGTTATAGATTTTTTTAACAGTACTTATATACCGACCCCCTTCCGCGTTTGTTCTAGTATAAAACATGGCATATTTTAATACGTTGTCAACGACAATAAATACCTAACGTAAAGGCATTTATATCATATTGGCCTTACGGTGTAAATTAGATAATGCCCGTGCAACCATCGCTATCTATTTTAGACTTATTAGGTTAGGTCCGAGGCCTATCGTCCCTAAGCATACTGCTTCCACCAAAATTACATTTTTCCAGTATTTTAAAAGCCTAATATCTATATTGCCAGGCAGCCCCAAGCATTGCTTGTGTTGCCCTAGGAGACGTGTCCCGGCTGGTGTATTGTTTATACCCAGGCATTTTTTTACATTAAATGTGACCTGTTAAAAAGCAACAATTGATAAGAGTGGCGTATTTGCCAAATTTTAAAAAATTTTTTGCGCTTGTTGGGAGGGGAGCCATTATATTGATTTATTTTATACAAGACTGTTTTATTTATAGAACAGGTCCCACCCATTTAACAGAAAGTATTATTCATATTAAATTAAAAAAAATAATTGCCCATATATTTTTGTATTATACCAACATATTGTCCATTTGTAAAGATGATATTTAAAATTATGAATGCAATGTATAGATAAATTTTCATATTTAGTGCCGCAAAAAATATTAATACTACTGAAACAATTTGTAATAAAGAATTTTATTTAGTGTTTTTCCAACCAAAAAAATTTATTTCCCAAAAGGTACAATATTTTATCATCTTCGTAGTAAAATAGGTAAGTTTATGGCTCTAATTGTGCGTTTCTTGGAAAAAATAACATTCATGAGGCAAAAAATTTTTCTATACATTATATTATATTTACCATTAGGATGACAGCATTTCTGAGAAATGCGTTTTTAAAGAGAAATGTCTATCAAATTCTAAGGGTGTAAGTCTCTTAAAAACAAAATAAAATGCAAAAACAAAAATTAATCACATAGAAAAAATACAGAAAATTGCTACATGTTTTTTTTTGTTATAAATTGTCAGATCTACTGTTGAGTTTAAATTCCTTGTATTGTTTGGATATACGAATTCTTAGAATTTTATATTTTTAAAAATATGCAGAACTCTCTTGTAGGCATAACAATCTATATCGTGCTTCTTTTAGTGATGGTTCAACTATTTTAGCTCAAATATCAGATAAAATTTGATGGTTTTTTACACCCTTTTTTCGTTTTAATAAATCTTTGAATATTATGTAAATTTAGTCATCTACATTTGTATGTCCAAACTAAAAATGTGAAAATTGTTTTATCATATATTCAATAACAAAAAAATATATAAATTTAACCGGTAACGCCATAGGCGCGCAACGTTTTGGTCATTTTTCGTCATAAAGGCGCAACGATATTATTGTAAGACCGCAGAAAAAAATGGCATCTATATAAGCCTACATATCTCAAAAGCTCAAAAATTGGCTATTGCCCCAAATGACCGCTAATAGTTTGCCTGTAGTCTCAAGAGCGAATTATAGGTTTACAGAAACATAGGCCCAGCAAAATAGAATTTCTTCCCCAAATCAAATGGTCAAAGCTCAAGGAGAGAAACGAAGCCTTCGCAATCACCTGCAACCTTGACAGCGAATACAATTGGGAAATCATACCAAGTCCTACGCAGTTCTGGTGCGAGTTATCTTCAAAACTCAAAGCGGCCGGAAAAGAAATACTTGGAACTACAAAAGGTGGGCGTGATAAGAGAAGAATTACATGGTGGTGGAATGAAAGAGTTGAAAGAGAAATATCAGAAAAGAAAAAGCTGCTCAAACGATGGAAAAAGAGTCAACTGACCAACGACAAGCTTGATTACAAAGAACAATGCAAAGTTGTGAGAAATGTCGTACGAGAAGCGAAAAAGAAAGTATATGAACAAGCATACAAGGAGATGGCCACCAAAAGTGGGCAAAATTTGGTATACAAGATGGCAAAGCAACGTGAAAGACAGTCAAGAGATTGTGACGGAAACGTAAAGTTCATCAAAAACAAAGAAGGCAAGCTTCTCGTAGACCAAACAAAGGTACTGGAGCGTTGGAAAGAATACTTCAATGAATTCCTGAACAGCGACACAAATAGAATTGAGCTCGAGGAGATACCCCCAAACTGTAACCTAATACCACCAATCTCAAAATCAGAAGTCAGCCTTCAGCTCAAAAAGTGTTCAAACGGGAAAGCGACAGGTCCCGACAACATACCCATTGAGTGCTGGAAATCTTTAGGAGATGAGGGAATTTCGGCGTTAACGACTCTATTCAATTCGATATTAACATATCAGAAAATACCTCCGAATTGGCAAGAAAGCTACATTATTCCAATCTTTAAAAATAAAGGCGACGCATTTGACTGTCACAATTACAGAGGCATCAAACTAATGTCTCATACTTTCAAACTTTTCGAAAAAGTCATAGAAGCCAGATTAAGAGACGTAATCGATATAGGTATTGAGCAATGCGGGTTCATGAAAGGAAGGTCGACAATTCACGCGATTCATGCCGTGCGCAACATGGCAGAACGTTTCACGAGAAAGAATAAAAAGCTCTACTGCACATTGGTAGATTTGGAAAAAGCTTTCGACAAAATTCCAAGATCAGTAGTATGGTGGGCTTTGAGGAGAAAGAATGTTCCTGAGATGTATATCAAGTTGATTCAGAGTATGTATGAAAGAAATTTGACGTATGTAAGGAGTTCGTCAGGAACATCGAAAGGATTTACAATTAATGAAGGTGTGCACCAAGGTTCGGCCCTAAGTCCTCTACTATTCATCGCGGTGATGGACGTGATCTCAAAGAGCGTTGCCACAAATCCACCGTGGCACATACTGTACGCTGACGACATTCTACTAATGGCTGAAAACCCGCAGGAGATGTGTGAAAGTCTGAATAATTGGATGAAAGCGATTGAAAAGCTAGGCCTAAAAATTAACAAAGACAAAACTGAATTGATAGTTTTCGGAGGCTCAGAAGGTGAACAACTGGTAATTAACGAAGACTGGTCTCTCAAATCAAAGCCAACAGCAACCTACCTAGGTGCTTACCTACAATCCGATGAAAACGTCGAGCAAGAAGTTAGGAACAAACTCAAAGTTGGGTGGCTAAAATGGAGATTGTTTACAGGTGTCCTGTTCGACAAAAATATACCAATAAAAGTTAAGGGCAAGGCTTACTCAAGCATAGTACAACCGGCAATAACATACGGCTTAGAAACAACAGCGTTAAGGAAAAGCGATGAAAGAATACTACAAACGATGGAAATGCGCATGCTACGGATGTTTCTCGGGGTGACTCGCAAAGACAAGATCCGCAACGATCATATACTTGGAAGTTTACACATAACACCCATACAAAATAAAGTCGAAATCAACAGACTCCGATGGTTTGGACACGTTATGAGGCAAAAAGACGGGTATCTAAGCAATCTGGTAAATGCAATTGAAGTGCAAGGCAAGAATAAAAGGGGCAGACCTAAACTCACCTGGTCTCAAAGAGTAGACGCTAGCATGAGATGTCACAACCTAAATAGAAATGAGTGTAGAGATAGAAACAAATGGAGACTTAAACTGAAAGAGCTCACTGCCTCAATGGCAAAAAGCTAACAATGAAAAAAAAAAAATTAGTTTATTTGAAGAGAGCAATTATTATGGCTATTAAAAATGGGCTAAAAATATGGGGTTAAAATTAAATATAAAATTCCAGTACGCCAAATAATTTTAACATGTATCAAAAGATGTTTTCCCAATGTTAAAAAAGCTGGTGTTTTGGTATCTCTTTTAATTGATGTTGTCTTTAATGCTATAGTAATATAATTAATGCTCGCAAAATATTGTAATAATGTTTTAAGCAACATTTAGAAGTTTAATATCTCAGTATTACCATTTATGTAGAGGTTAAAAACTATATATCCTGCTATTATAATCTACTTCTTTTTAACAAAAAGTTTTTGATTTTCAGTAAACTTTAAAACAAAATTATCCTTTTTTAAATTATTTTTTGATCCAATCAAATCCTTCCATATACTTAAGTTATGTCATATGAGGGCGTCCTATTCAGGTCAACAACTTATGAGCTAAGTAGAGAGATCAAACCTGCTGTCTTAAGGATTTTCATATTCGTTTACCATTTTTTCTAATTAATCTAGGTCAGCTATAATTAAAAATTTTAGAAATGTCAAACAAACTAATTAGATTTAAAATAAAAATAATTAATTTTTTACTTTAATTAATATTTATAATAAAAATCAATAATATATTGTGTCGTATTAAAGTTTGGAAGCTAAATATTCTCTATTCTAAATGCTGATGTAAGCTTGTACTAAAAAAACTTATCTCTTATTGTTTGAGATGATTAATATAAGTTACAAGGAATTTTTATATAAGAGATTCTTAATTTTTTCTTTTTTGCGTATTCTCGAGGATCTGTTAAAAGGGCATTCGATATGGGCGGATCTTATCCGAAGGCACTTAAATTGAGATAAGATATAATGGAGATGCATGCGGTTTCATAAAATTATTTTTTATAATATCGATATTTACCCGTGTTATAATGGAAGATTTTCAAAATATAATAAGTGATGGGGTTCATATAGACCTACGCTACCAATCGCGGGGTCAAAGTGGGAAATTTTGAAGTATAATAGTATTAATGGTGTATTATATGATGATATACAGCAACTTTCTTTAATACATATCTCGTGTTTACATTTGGCGAAATAAGTGATAGAAAGTGATACAGGATGAGCTTAGTTTGGTTCTAGACCTAAGTTAAATTTTTATAACACGAATAGCATTAAATCTTATAAAATTGCAATCTCAAACGAGCATTATTTCACCCACTTACCAAAAAAAATGAAGCTCAAAAATTAGCCGACTTAAAGTAGAAGCCTTAAAAGTTGGTAAATGCATTAAAGAAATAAAAATGTAAAATGTTAATTCACTTGACCAATAAAATTTAATTATTTGCTGCCAAATGAGCAATGCTGGCTAGATTTTTTAGATTGCTTAATTAAAACTGCAATATATCGCCTCATTGGTTATAAAAAAAAAGATGCATGATTAATACTAGTCAATTTACCTTACGGCATGAAATCCAAGAGACCAGGTGCACACGATTGCTTAATATCTTAGAGTCGATCCGTAAACAGGAGTTCTAAAATATCCACCCCCCCCCCTCCCCCGCCTTACAATTTTAAATAAGTATTGTTTGATTAAAAGATATTTTTTAATTATAGCTTTTAAATTTGCCTCCCTATTTTCCATTTATTTTATCAAAATAACATTATTTATGCTTTGATTTTACAATCAAAACAGAGCCTGTTTTTGAAAGCGGTATATTTATTCGTAAATTTGGATTTAATATTGATTACGGCTCTGTTGGTTGCAATATACTATTGTTTTTAATTAGTAAAGCCTTGTGTCAAAAGATTGAAATATGGAAAATAGATGACACCTCTTTGCAGAATATTTTATTATATTGAATCTCATATCAAATCATAAACATGACAATTGAGAGTTATAAAAAATATTACATGTGATTTAAAAATTATTTGAATTTTGTGTATAAAAAAGTACTTTGCATATAGGCAGGGATGCGCGACAAGTTGTTTAAAATGGGCCCAAAATATAATGGAGGAAAAGCCCTTAAAAAAGTAGAAAAAAGCCTATGGAAATATGAGCATTTAATATAATTTCTATTTTTTATCAGTTAAAACAAATTTTCTCTTGATTTTATTTTTCCCATTTCTTTATTTTTATATCATTATTTTGCATAAATTAAAAAAATAAATATTGATATAATAAGGCCTGCAAGAACTTTTTTCAACAAAAACTATACACACCATCTATAGCCACCCAAACTTAATAATTTAATAAAATAATTCAAAATAAAATACAGATTTTGGGCCTGATCGTACGAAAATGACCGGCATGGGTGAGCCGGGGATTGTAATAAAAAAAATGTCGGGCGTTTGTATTACACAGGTAAACAAATTTATGAGATTTCTGAGCTAACTACAGAGATCAAATCGTCAGCCAACTTAGAGATTTTAAATAAGTTTACCATTTTTTAATCACTTGTAATTCAGCTAAAAACATTTATCAAACAATGATATGGAATATTTCTTACGCGGAAATATATATTTATTTGATGATAAAATATGTAGGACAGAAAAATTTAATAATAAATATTTTGCTTTTTAACGCCCTATTTATAGGGCAGTAAAGCAGCTAAATACTTAGAAAAGTAAAAAAAAGAAAAAAGAAAAAGAGACCTCCTATGAAGGTCATAAATCAATTATTTTTAAAAACAAAAAAATCACTTTAATTTTACAAGGGCGCTTCCTGGGCCAAATGGTTCCAGGAAGCGTCAATATTTATTAAACGAAAACTTTATTATGATTAATTTATTTTTTTAACTAAACTCTGCTTCCATCCTGGGCCAGATGGCTCCAGGAAGTGTCAATAAATTCTAAGAATTTTATTTTTTGCTTAAACAACATTAAAATTTTAAATGTTAGAAAAACAAAAAACGAGGCAAAAATAATATTGTAATTATTTATAATTATAACAGTTAAACTCTTAAAATCAAACTTTAGATAATATTTTAAAAATTAATAACATATTGGGTAGGGGTGCCAAATATATTATCTCAATGTTGATTAAGAGCTCTACTTATTTTATTTTTCGATATTTGAGATAAATAAACATAAGTTACGAGGAGTTTAATATGAATAAAAAATTCTTGAGTTTTTCGTCTCAAAGTCGCAAAATCTGTCAAGTCGACAATGGAAAATTTTTTAATATGGACGTAGCAAACCGAAGATGAACGAAACTATAAAATCATAAAACTTATATGAGAAGGTCATCATGGAAAATATTCATCAATTTGCGTAAGCTTTTTTTACAATGATATTTTTTGACTTGTATATCCCCAGTCCCTTTATAAAATTCATTTATAATTGGGTCATTATCGACAAATATGCCTGGTTATTTCTCAATTATAAGCTGTTAAGCATTATAAAAATAAAAATCAAAATTATATTATGAATTCCGTCTAGTTCATTATAAAAAAAAAATTAATAAAGCTTTAACTTCCGTTAAAAAATATCCTCCTTAATCTTTTACCAGGCCCATTATTTATGGCCGTATTTTATTTTTACAGAAAATTGTGTTTTAAATCTCTTAATAGTGAGTATTTTGTAGGCCCTAACATTAATTATCTTTATCAAATAATATATCTGTACAAATGTATAATGAATTCATGTTTATAAAAGTTCTATAAAGCGTGCATCTAGTTTAAAGTCGCATTTCGAGGCTCCCTACAAATAAATCTAGCACTCTTTAGGGTCACAAGTTTGGAATTTGGGAAATGTAAAGGTAATCTTAGTGCCCCATAACAACTAATTTTGTAAACAAATTGATTCGGGAAGCTTAGAATTTGCTGGTTTCGATCGTTCTTGATAAGTAACCTTTTTGACGTTTGCCTAAGCACATTCGTTTCCTATAGTAAGATAATCTTAATTATTTTGCAAAATACAAATTTGAATACTGCAGTTAATAACAACATTTACCATGGAGTTTTTTTAACAAAAGTTTTTTTATTCTTAGTAAATATTCGGAATTATAATCAACTTCGTAATTAACAAAAAACAATTTTATAATTTAAAATACGAATTCTTAAACAAAATTTTGGCTTATCGTGAATAATAAACAACTATTTCGTTATCTTACACTTTATTTTATATATGGTACACAGGTCATTATTTGAGAGTTATGACTACAGAAATTAGACCTCCGTATTTCAAGTCCATTCTAATCATATATAATTAGTCAGAATTTTAAATAAAAAACAAAAAAGATTCAAAAACAAAAATAAATTAATTTTTTATTGCGTATTCACAACAAACCCGTTAAACTTCAAATAATATTTCACCTAAAATCAATATATCGTGTCGTATTTAAGTTTGGATGCAAATTCTATAATATCTGTATGCCGATGTAAGAGCTTTAAAATAAATTTTCATTATTTAAAAAATATAAGTTACAAGCAGGGCTGGGGAAAAAAATAACTTTTTTCTACAAGTTTTTGAGTTTTTTCCCACACAAACTTGTGAGCATGGCAAAATAAAAGCCCCTTTTCTTTTAAAAAAAACTCATAGGAGATTTAAGAAAAAATAACCCACCCATCATAATTATAAAAAAATTTTTTTTGATTATTATGAAGAAAACAAAAAATGGGCTTTTTGAGGCTTTTTTAAAGAGCCACTTTTTGGGGGTTTTTTTCCCTTTTTCTTAGTTAGGGCTTTTTTTAAATTCTTATTTTGGCCCTTTATTTGTAGCTCTTCTTTTTTATGTTTTAGGGGAAAAAATGAACGAAATTATTTTGGCTCATTGTTTTCCCAGCACTGGCTACAAGGGATTATATATAAAAAGAGATCTCAATTTTTCCTTTTTAGGGAAAAACGGAAAATACATATGAAATAAGGCTATAATGAGATGGTAATCTTTTATGTTTAAAATTTATTATGACATTGATATTTGTTGACCTGTGTAATATAAAAAAAATTCATTAATTATATTGATATGATGTAGAATAATTGATTGGATGTAGACTGAATTTATTATTATATCAAACTAGCATATATTAGTAGCTTGGTCACTAGGATATGAATTATTTGTAATTTTAAGAGCACTAACTAAGTTACATAAATCAATCAATTTAAGTATATTCTTTTGTTTCATACGCCACGAATTTTCGTTATTAATAGAAGTCTCTTTATAAATATACTGCTCTTTAATATTTGGTCTTTCACGACTATCAATAAACCTTGATTTTGTTAAATGGTCAAAATCGTTTCTTTGTTAATAAACTTTGTTTTCGTTATATGTTAGAGGCAAATTTTGGTCAAGTCGTTATCAATTAACATTCTTTTCGTTATTAATAAAAGACCATTATTGTTTTGCTTGGACTCTCATTGTTATTAAACCTTAATGCTATTTACCTTTATTTTCATTATTAATTATGTAATACGAACTTTTGTTATAATTATAGTTTATTTTCGTTTTTGTAGAGGCCAATTTTGATTTAAAAAGAACTTTCACTATTAATTAACTTTATTTACTTTTTATAAAAATTTAAAACTTCGTGTTATATAATATTTTAATAAAATTTATTATTTTTTTTTTTTGTAATTTTTAGTATGAATAAAGTTTTAAGGCTGTTTTTTTAATATTAAATATGTTAGTGTTAATGGCAAAAAATTATTGAGGGTAAATACTCAAAATATTATGACTACCTAGGGCATTAAATTTTGTTGAGTTTTTAGAAATTTAATTTTTATAAACAGATCTAATAAAACAAATTAGTCAAGTTTACCTTATTTTATTTTTTCCAATGCAAAGTTTATAGCAAATTATTATATAATTTTAATACCTAGAGCTTCAAGTATTTTTCTATCACTTAGGGAGCATTTATAACCGATAAATAGATCACTCCATTATTTCTTACCTATATCTTCAATTAGGCTGGCCTATTACTTATGTATTTAAAGATGCAAAGGTGACAAAATACCGCAACTAGGTTAGCAAAGTGGCAAACCCAAGCATTGATATGAGACCAAAAGAAGTTCAAGGTATTTTATGAAAGTAAAAAGGTAGTCAATTAATTTTTTTCCGTCTGATTAGTTTGAAAAGGTATTCAACTAATTTTTTTTCGTCTAATTAGTTTTCTAGCTGAAAATAAATGAGCTTACAAGGTTTTAATAATTCTAAAAACTATTAGCCCTTGAACAAAGGAGTAATAAGTTCCGCTATGGCTTAATTGGATATAAAAATATGCGTTCTTTATTTTATTTTCTAATAGTGGTAGGGGTCATGTCAGATTTGATATAATTTTTTTCCATCTAATTAGTTTTCTAGCTGAAAATAAATAAGCTTACAATAAGGTTTTAATAATTCTAAAAACTATTAGCCCTTGAACAAAGGAGTAATAAGTTCCTCTTTGGCTTAATCGGATATAAAAATATGCGTTCTGTATTTTATTTTCTAATAGTGGTAGGGGTCATGTCAGATTTGATATAATTTGTTTCTAATTAGTTTTCTAGCTGAAAATAAATAAGCTTACAATAAGGTTTTTATAATTTAACTATTAGCCCTTGAACAAAGGAGTAATAAGTTCCTCTTTGGCTTAATCGGATATAAAAATATGCGTTCTTTATTTTATTTTCTAATAGTGGTAGGGGTCATGTCAGATTTGATATAATTTTTTTCCATCTAATTAGTTTTCTAGCTGAAAATAAATAAGCTTACAATAAGGTTTTAATAATTCTAAAAACTATAAGCCCTTGAACAAAGGAGTAATAAATTCCTCTTTGGCTTAATTGGATATAAAAATATGCGTCCTTTATTTTATTTTCTAATAGTGGTAGGGGTCATGTCAGCTTTGATATGTCACGCAATGTGTGATAAGCTGACAGAGGGGTTTATGAAGACAGGTGAACTTAATTATCCTGTTTGCAAAGGTCAAGTAAAACCATAAATACAAGGTTAACCTTTTAATAAAATAAGAGTTAAGTTTTTTGTAATGAATTTATAATTTTTTAATTCTTTCCGAAACTTACATGCCATTTTTTCTACACATTCCACTTTATCAATCAAATATTTAGTTGACAGTGACTATAAAGAAATGACTTATTTGCTAAGTATAAATTTAATATATCTATGATTATTATTAATTTTTTGCTTTAAATATTATAGTTTTTAACACATATATTTCTTTAAATTACCTCTCGACGAAAACTGTATACGGCTTTCTCCTTGCCTGAAATCCAATCAAATAAATAATAGATGCAATTAGATTCGGGAGATAATCTGTACGTATACTAATTATAGAATGTTAATTATAGTATCTATTTTTGTTACAATAATATGGTCGGCGTAAATATGTGTTTTTAAATAAAAGCAGCGATTCTAGTTTTTGCCAATTTGGTGGAAAGGGAGGAGAAAAAAAATATTTTGCCGCCCTCGGCAGCAGAATTAGCCGTGAAAGTATATATGTACACTAATCAAATCCATGTTCAAATTTTTATTATTAAAAATGTGGCCTCACAACTCGACGTTAAAGAGCCAAATGAATAACGTATAGAAAATTTTTTAAACAAACTTAAAATACATCTTTGTAATCATAAAAAAAATTTAACAATATCATTGGTAACACATTTTTTGTAATTATAAAAATATTTTTAATTTGTTTGCCCCGTCAATTTAGATAATGCAGTTTTATCAAATACTCATTTTTTAAAAGAGACTTTTATTTAATCTTAAAAAAGGATACAAATTTTTAATAGGAATCTAAAGATTCTAAATAAATATTATCGGTAATATATCTTTTATAAAAATCAGTAAATAAATCAGCAATATTTAATTGTTTAATTTCAAACAAACAATGGTGTATTAAATCAAAAGTTTTAGTAACATAAATTGTTTTGCATAAGTTGATCATTATTTTTAATAAAAATAGTATCAAAGGAGAAATAGAAATAACCCCGACGCTTCGGTGACCTGAAGATAGAAACTTTTTTATTTTTAATTTTAAAAAGATTATTTAATAATTTTATGGAGATTTTTTAAAAAATAATGGCGACGTAGTGACCACAGCACAGATGGGGCAACAGCCGGGATATGGTCCCGCAATCTAATTCCTTGATAGTATCATGTTAAAAAAAATTATGAAGGGAAGGAAAAAGATCAAAAAATATAATCTTTTATAAAAAAATGCATTCGGTAGAACACTCAATAATATGGGACATGGTGTCCAACACCATCTACCCCGAACATTACGTTCGCCCCATCTTAACATTGTGCAATCAAGTTCTTTGGTTATAGATTATATTCCAACAAAAGATTTTTGACGAGTCAGGTATTCTTTGGCATCACATTTATGAATTGCTTAAATTTTGCTTTTTGTAACATCATATTTTTTTATATATCTAATAACAGCAGAAATAATTTATGTGATAGTTAGATTTCTTTAGTGAATGATAAGTGTTGATATGAATGAAAACACTTTAAAACAAATGTTTTTAAAATAATAAATTTAGACATTTTTGGGTAGCAAATTTAATTTTATGGGGGAATTAAAAATAAAATTTTACGTTTTTTTGGGGGAGCAAATTTATTGGGTGGGGGGGGGGGGGGGCATAAAATTTCTATGTAGTCTTGGAAGAGCAAATTTAATTTGGGGGGGGGGGGGGGGGGTGGGGGCATGCCTTCCCCAAAAGGGGTCTAGAATCGTGCCTGAGGGGAAGTCATGTTGTACACCTTTAAAAAAATATACTTTATTCAACTTTAAAAATATATTAGCAAAAAAAGTAGACTTGCATCTCAGATTTTTAATTCTTTTATTAATATATAGTTCATAAACAATATTTCTAAAATACATATATTTAAGTCCGTAATATTATTGTTTATTAAATATATATGGTTTATCCGAAATAATAATATGGAAAAAAAATTTTTTTTTGTTTATAATATTATTTCGGATAAATATATATTAAATAATTATAATATGTTACAATAAAAAATAAGAGATTCAAAAACATATATTAAAAAAAAATAATTTATAAAGCTAAAACTAACAATTTAAATTTTAAATATATTTTATATAAGCCAAACTATGGCCTCGCAAATTTCAAGAGTATGCGAAAAAAAGAGGCAATACATTAAAATTGACTTATTTGTTTTCGTTGAAAATAGGTGGCCATATCTTAATCTTGAAAATAAGTTCTTTTTATAATATTATAAAAAATAAAATTTTCATGCTACTTATTTTTCCGAAATATAAAATTAGACATGGTCTATAGTAAATTATAATGTAAATTAAGAGTTATGTGCAGGGCTGGGAAAACAATGAGTAAAAAAACTGTGACTCATTTTTTTCCTTAAAACATAAAAAAAGAAAGAGGGCTACAAGTAAAGGGCAATAAGAATTCAAAAAAGCCCTTATTAAGAAAAGGGCAACCCCCCCCCCCCCCCCCCCCCCTAAAAAAAGTGGCTCTAAATAGCCCTAAAGAGCCCATTTTATGTTTTCTTCTATAATAATTTCAAAAATTTTGATTTTTTCTTTATTATAAGGATGGGTGTGTTATTTTTTCTTATAGCTCCTAGGAGTTTTTTTTAAGAAAAGGGGCTTTGTTAAAACATACCCTTTGCTATGTACACGACTTTGTGGGCATTTGGGGAAAAAAACTCAAAAACTTGTTAAAAAAATGCCCATTTAGTTTTTCCCAGCCCTGGTCATGTGTGCTAAAATGTGGATCACTTTTTAATCAGTTTATAAAATCATTTTTTATTTACCTTGTGCTCTAGCTTAAATGAAAAGTTTTTTAAATTGTGGATTGTTCTAAACATGTTCTCGTCGCCCTTAAAAAATACAAGAGTCTTGTTATCATAATTAATGCTATTATTATTATGAATGAGATTAAAGTCCGTCAGATGCGTTTCGTATTTTAGATGTGCCCTAATTATTGAGTGGTTTGATTGCCATATTATATTTGCTACGTCAAACCGCGTGGTATCTATAATAATGGTAATAAAATAATCTATTTTAGTATAAAATTTTATAAGTTTTAAACTAATAAAAAACTCATTTAATTTATAGAACTGTTTTGCATTAAATTTGCTGAAAAATGTATGCAGTACAATTAAATTACACAGGTCAACAACAAATATCAATGGCACATTAAGGAATTTTATGAAAACATAAAAGACTTTATTTCATGATGGTATTCTCCTATATATTATAGTCAATTCCACCTCAATCCAATGAGCCCGGGGGGTACTTCTTTTAAATTGACTGAATTTTCATGTAGGTAGAAGCTAAGGGTATCTTATAATCTGGAAATTTTTTTAACCGGAAGTGATTTTTGACGGAGATAGAGGCAAAAGAGAAAATTGCAAGGTGAATTTTCATATGTGTGCAAATTTGGGAGGTTATAAGTCAAAAAGTTTTATAGCTAGAGACTTAATTAGTTTTAAAGAGGACAGTACTAGCTTGCATGTGTTTTATATCTTATAAAATTTTTTTATAAAATTGCAATTTTCTATAGAACATTCAATTGATATAACTAAAAAACATATTTTAAAAATTTTTGAAAAAATGTTGAGGTACAATCCTTAATATCCATTATTAATATGTGAGTTAAAAATATGAACCAACCTGACTTTTTAATATTTAAAAGTGCCAAAAATTATATATTAGAAGTTAGACATAGCAACTATGGCAGGCTAAAACAGATTTATATTTGATTCATACTATTTTTAATTTTAGAAAGAGAACTTTAGATTAAAAAACTGATAATTTTCATAATTTACTGCTATCTTCAAAGCTGAGTTCTGTTTACTACCAAATTTTAAAATTTAAATATGCATTTTTTACATAAAACATCGTAAATAACATATTTCCCACAACATATTTCGTACCCATGCTTTTTTATGAGCTAAAAACAAAGTTTGCCAAGTTTTTTAGAATTTTAAGGTGTAAAAAAAAATAACTTAAAATTTGTATGCTTATATTTGTGAACTTTGACTAGCCCTTTTTAGTTTGATGAACATTAAAGAAATTATATAGATTTAATATTTATCCTAGGCAAAATTCAAAAAATTTTTAAAATTTATTTTATAAAAAAATTTTGGGAAGATTTTAGAAAAAATATTAAGGTTAAAAAGTTTGTAAAAATAAAAGATCCTCAAAGGTTTAATCTGAAAAAAAGTAAAATAGAATATATTTGTCCTCTTAAGAATATTGAGGTTTAACAAATGTTTTTTTATTTATGATTATCAACAAACTTAAAATAAAAGTAAAAAGTCAAATATTTCATGATACAAATAAGGTTTTTTGATATAAATACATAAAACAAGACTAAGTGTTAAAGATTGCAGAATTAGCTTCAATAATGAATTTAGAAAATAAATATTCGACCCATTATTAATTACTGAATAAAATATAGAAATTCAGTATTTTTTTAATAATTTTCAAAAATGCTATAGTTTTGGAATTGGTGTTTAGAAAAAGGCATACAATGTATATCTAATAGAACTTAATAAAGTTTAAAAACCAATAATTCTATTTCCTTTTAAACCAGTGTTTCGTAATAAAAATGCATTGCACCTATTAAAAAATAAATATCATTATTATTTTATTCTGTAGGCAAATAGGCTTTAACCCAACGTTTTAAAACTATACGTGATTCTAACAATTTTTTACAAATTTCTTTTTAATAATATAATAAATTACAAATTTAATTAAAATAATAGATTGATTTTATACTTTTCCTTTTTAAAATTTTTTATATCTCGTGCTTTTGAGTTTCCCTATACAAAACGTATATGGTCAATTTGATGTCTCAGTTTTGGCTGAAAATTAGTTCACTGGTAGGTCCTTGAGTGCTGATAAAAACCTAAATTTTTTTTGACCGGAAGGTTTTTTGACTTTTTTGCAAAAAAAAATTTGAGGCAACTTTGCGCGCATGTATCATCAAAGGTATTGTAGCTAGAGTCATAATTTTTTTTTTATTTTGAAGTAATAAGTGCTATCTTAGACGTACGCATATATATTTAAAAAAAATTTTTTTTAAGTTACCAAAAAATTAAAGCCAAGTTTAAACACAAATAGCTTAAAAAACGTATCTTGAATTTTCTGAAAAATTTATATAATATGGCCCTTAATAATGTTAATAAACATATGATTTAAAAAGTTTGGGACCGGAATGACTTTTTACCAAATTAAAAAAAATCAATTTTTTGCCCTAATTTTGGGGCATAATTATGCCCTTTGCACTATATTAGAATATGCCAATGTACCAAATTTGATAGTATTTAAAAAGCAGGGCATATGGGCAATTATATTAGACCATAATAGTTTGATTTAGTTGATTACTACTATTATTAAATTTACAATGAAAAGGTGAACCTTAAAAAAAAAGTGAAAATTTTGCCTGTTTTCAAAATCGACTTTCTGGTTAACCAGCCAACCTTTTTTTAATATTTAATTTTCATTTTATAGATAAAATATTGCTTAATAACATATAAAAGCCCCAGCTTTTTTCATTCGATTTTGACGCTTCTACAATAAAAATACCTAAATTTGCCAAAAAACAGGAAATTTTCAGGTGTCAAAAAACTAACGCAGATTGTATTCGTCTGTGCAAGCTTATTTTTTTATTATTTTTGCATAATTATCTAAAAATATCTAGAACCTATATAATCAGTCATATTTTGCCAGTTTAAGTGTTAAAAAAAATAGTATATATGTTATGTATAGAAAATCTTAAAAAAACTAGATAGGTAAATTATAAAAAAATGAGATTATTAAATAATTCCATTATTTTTATTGAATTTGTAATTTAATGTATTTATTAAAACACATTCTTGTGTTAAAACTCGTAAGGAACGCATTTAGTTATAAAAAACTTTAGGTCAATGCCCAAATCCATATGCCCGAAGAATCAAGTAACAGTAATTATCTTTAATAGGTTTAGTGCGTCTATATTATAAAACTAAAATGAAATTGGAACTAAAATTGTTGGTTTTTAAACTTTATGAATGTCCGTTAGATATATATGGTGTACCTTGCTCTAAATAGCCTTTCAAAAACATATTTGGCATTTGTAAAAATTAGTAAAAAAACTGAATGTCTATATTTTGTTTATATTAAATTGGGTCTAATATTTAGTCTTAAAATTCATCATTGAAGCTAATTCTGCCCGTTATAATCATTTAAGGTTGTTTAACCCTAAAATTGACTTCTTTTATGTAATTATAATATCAAAAAACCATATCATTATCTTTCATTAAATAATTGACTTTTTACGTTTATTTTAGGTTTGTTGATAATCATAAAAAAGAACATCTGTTGAATCATAATATTCTAATTAAATTATTCTATTTTATTTATGTCAGATTTTTGTTGAGGCTGTTTTATTTAAAACCTATTAAATAAAGGAAAAAAATAAATTTTTACAATTTACTTTATTAATTTTTCAAAAATCCTCCCAAAATTTTTTTATACAATAAATTTAACAAATTTTTTGAATTTTGCCGAGTATAAATTTTAAGAATTATGTATAACTTCTAATATTGTTCATCAAACTAAAAAAGACTAGTAAAAGTTGACAAATGTAAGGATATAAATTTTATATTTTTATTCTTTCCACCTTAAAATTCTAAAAAACTTGGCAAACTTTGTTTTTATTTCATAAAAAGAAACGGGTTCGTTAAAAAATGTTGGAGGAAATTTGTGTTATACAGCGATGTTTTATGAATAAAATGCATTTTTAAATTTTTAAATTGGTTTGGTGACCCAGAAAATCGGCTTAGAAGATTATAATACTGAAAGTTACAGATTTTTTTGATCTGAAGTTTTCTTTTTCTTTCCAAATTTGATAATAGTATAAATCAAAATAAAACTGATAAATTGCCTCTATGTCTAACTTCTTATAAATTAAATCTGGCACTTTTAATTTTTTAATATAGTGCAGGGAGCAAAGTTTTGTCTGAAAATCAAAAAAAAATATTTTTGAATTTTTAAAAAAAGTTGTCGGTCCCAGACTTTTGAGTTCGAATATTTATAAAGAATATTAAGGAGTATATTTAGGCAATTTTTCAAGAAATTTAAAAAAATGCTTTTTTAGTTATTTTAAACTGAATATTCTTCATAAAATTGTATAAATTTAAAATAAATTGTTAAAATGATAAATACATGCAAGATAGCCCTTATTGTCCTCTTCATAATAAAAAAAAGTTAAGTCTCTAGCTATAATAGTTTTTGACTTATAACCTCCCAAGGTTGCATCAAATGTGAAAATTTACCTTGCAATTTTTCTTCTTTTGCCCCTATCTCCGCCAAAAATCACTTTCAGTCAAAAAAAAAAAATTCCAGATTATGAAATACCCTTATATACTATCCCCATGAAAATTTTAGCCAAATCAAAAGGGGTACCCCTCCCGGACTTGTTGGATTGAGGTGGAATTGACCATATATTTTTTTGACACTTAAATAGGCAAATTATGATTAATTTTATAGGTTCTAAAAATTATTTGTTAAATTTGCATGTATAATAAACAAAGAACTTGCACATACGAATACAGTCTGCTTTTAGTTTTTTAACACCTGAAAATTTTCTGTTTTTCGGCAAACTTTGATTTACTTGTAGATGCGTCCAAATCCATTGAAAAAAGCTGGGGCTACTATATGTTATTAAGCATTTATTAATAAAACGCAATTTAAATATTAAAAAAAAGGTTGGCTGGTTAACCAGAAAATTGAAATAAAATTTTCCCTTTTTTTTGAGGTTCACTTTTTCATTCTAAATTTAATAATAGGATTAATCAAATCCTGCTTTTTGAATACTATCGAATTTGACACATTGACATATTCTAATATAGTGTAAAATTCCAAAATTATACCAAAAGATTAGTTTTTTAATTATTTAATAAGTTACGCAGGTTCCAAACTTTTATAAACATTATTAAAGGCCAAATTTTATTAATTTATCTGAAAATTTTAAGTTACATTTTTTGAACTCTGTATCTAAATTTGACTTTAATTTTTTGAATAAAAAAATTTGTTTAAATTTTTGACGTCTAGGTCCTTATCGATATTCAAAATAAAATAAAAATTATGACTCTAGCTATAATACTTTTGTTGTTACATGTTCGTAAAGATGTCTCAAATTTATTTATGCAAAAAAAATAAAAAAAATTTTGCTCATACCGAGGTCATCACTTCCGGTCAAAAAAATTAAGGTTTTAATCAGCACCCAAGGACCCTACTAGTGTACCATTACCCAAAACTGAGACTTTAAGGAAAAAAATTTGTCGATTTGAGGTATTGACCATATATCGTTCTTAATTTCTTCCGGCCTTGGCTCCTTACATCCAAAAAAATGGCGTTTTTTGACCAAATTGACAGGAGAATACCCTAAAAAAAAATTCTTAAGAATTTTTTCTTCAAAGAAAAATCCATCGTAACTTATACTATCAAATCAAATAATGAGAAATAAAATATTTTAGTATATCAAGCTGTTACATCAGCATTTAGATAATACAAAATATTTCGCGTCAAACTTAAATACGGCACGAAATATTATCGTTCTCATAAAAGTTTTACTTGAAGTTTGAATAACAGTTTAGCCGTTTTAAATATGCAAAGAAAATAATTTAAATTTATTTTTGTTTTTGAATCTTTTTTGTTTTTTCCTTGGCATATTTTCTAAAATAATGTTCATAGCTGACAAACTAAATTTGATTATAAAAACGGTAAACTGATATGAAAATCCCTAAGATTGCAGGTTTGATCTCCGTAGTTAGCTCATAACTCTCAAAATGTTGACCTGTGTTATATCAAAATAACGTAATGCTTTTTAAAATAAAAATAAGCTGATAATATGCAGGTAGCTGCTGTAACCATTAGCGCAATTTGTTTATGTATTTAATTAAGAATGTATAAATTCTTACAATTTTCCGCTAGGTAATTGACGTTTGTAAAATCAAATGTTGATTTATTGTTGTAGATGCAGTGAGATAGCAAGTGATTCATGTCTTAAATGAATATCAAACAAATTCCAATTTTAAATCAGCATGAGGGCACGACTTGGTTATCAAATGGGGGAATAAAATATATAGGATGTGTGGTAACTTTTCATGCTATTATAGAGTGAAAACACGACCCAATTATCTCATTTAAAATCAGGCTATAAATGTATGATGCCTTCCCAGTATATTTAACAGCCTGATGCTTTTAAAAAATCTTTTTAATACTTCTTGTATTTGCGTCTAGAATTTCCATTTACAAGTAAATACATCTGCACTAGAGACGTATTGGGGGGGGGGGGGGGGGCGGGGGGGGAAGGGGGGGGGGGCGTTGCCCCCTTTAGAAATAGCTTAATTTTTTTGTGCAATTTGACGCTAATTTTTATTTATTAAACAGAAATCGGAATACTTGGTATATTTATTATTTTTGCCAATTTTGCGGCTTTATAAAATATATTGTGCAATTATAATATCAAAATTTAGCTTAAGTTTTCTGAATTATCATTAAGTACTATTACGTGTTTTTTGTCATAATAAAATAAACATGTAATATACAACAATAATTATGTTTCATAATTGTAAATGTTTTATCTATTAAAAATATAAAATAGTAATATACTTTTTGTTATAATAATTAAATTTTTTATTTTACTATTGAATTTATGCGGCTAGTGTTTAGAAATATTTTAAGCATAATCTAATATGAAAATTTTGATAATTATTTGTTAATAGGTTACCCCATATTAATAAAATAATTTTCAAATTTAATATATTAAAGATGTTTTTTCATCTGATTTTTTAAATCTATGAATACCGGTAAACAGAACAAAATTTTTGACTATTTCCACAAAAAAACGAAAATGAAAGTATATTTTATAAATTAATTTATTTTATAATTGATATTTATGTATCTTTTGGTTGATATAAATTAATATTGATTTTACAATTAAATATATATAAAATTGATTCATTAAAACAACTGCTATATTAACCGCTTCAATGACAACAAAAATTATAGATACAATGGAGAATATGGGACTATCATTGAATCTTAAAAATGTTCAAACGCAGTGATGGCTGGTCTTTTGAATGGGGTTCAAAAATTAATTAGAGATAGATACCTCCGAGCAATTTATTTTCATTGTGCATCGCATAAACTTAACTTAAATTTGAATGATTCCCTTAAAAATAGAGCTTTATCTAATACTTTTTCTATCAACTACTAAAATAATTATAGATTTTTTAGAGAAAGTTTACTAAGGGCTCAGTACATTAAACTTCTACGACTATGCGAAAGTCCCTGGCTGGAATTAAGGCTGCATCGATTTCGATCAGAATTTGTTAACATTGCTAGTCATTTAGACAATATTATACTACATGGCAATAAAAATTCCTCATCTAGCGAAAATATATTCACAAAGTATAAGAGTTGCCGAATATATTATTTGTTTATGCATTATTTTCAAATACTCCCTTTTACTTGCACCACTTACTGTGCATATGCAATATAGATCACTTAATTTCCAAAAATGAAATGATCGGAGCTTTAGTAAAAATTATGAATAACGATAGAGAAAATAATGAAAAAGTATTCAATAATATTTTTGAAGAAAGCCAAAATTTAGGTAATGAAATACGGTTTTCAGATTTTACAATACCGAGGTTAGCAAAAAAGCAAGTTCATCGACTAAAATGATTTTCAATCTCCTGCTGTATTTTATAGATGCTCATTGTTTAATCCCTATCTGGATTCATTAATTCAATCGTTAAAATTACGTTTTGATAATATAATAATCCTGGCTTTTTATAATTTAAATTACATCCAAAATTTTTAATTAAATACCGAATTAAATAATTTAACATCTTCTATTAAAAATTTTTATAATTTTAAAAATTTCGAATTAGAAATAATGGTATGGAAATCATCTTGGGTCTAGATCTTTTTCTAATGACATTACGATATCTCCCTTGATATCCAACACAACTATTCCTCCTAGCATAAAAAGGGCTTGTTTATTGCTCTTTCACTACCAGTAACCACGTGTACAATTTAACGACGCTTTAGCACCATGAAGCGCATAAAAACATATTTAGGATCTCAAATGAGCGATGATCGATTATCATCCTTGCTTGTTTGCCATAAATAAGGACATAATAGACACTGAATTTAGATCGAACCTTAGAGTGGTTTTCAATAGATCCTAGAATCAATTTCTTAAATATTTTTATTTTGTTTTATAAAATTTTCTTGAATTTATGTCATACATTTTATTATGATGGAATATAAATAAATATTTTATGCTAGCCATAATATGATCATTCATCAACAATGTAATTCATTAATTTTTCTCCTAAAATTTCTTGCCCCCCTTTAGAAAAAGTTCTGCCTACGTGCCTGATCTGCACCTAAAGCAAAACTCTCACCGATCGTTTTGGTTGGCATCCTTTACATCGCAGATATAAAAGTTAAGACCGAAAATCCACCTGGCCTTGCAGACCCCCTAAAAAATTAGGCCTACACGCGAAATTTTGAATGGGTCGGGCCTGAATTAGAAAAAATAGACAGGGATAAGATAATTTTTTTAAATTTTTTTTAATTGACAACAAAAGTGACATTTTTCTTGGATGAAGGGTATCACTCTAACCTTTTATATATAATAAAAATTTAAAATTAAAAAAGTTGTTTGTTTTAAATTTTTGGGTATTGTAAATTCTGGCCTGGTTGGAACTATATTACAAAATTAAAATATCTGGTTAGGGTTCAGGCTGGGCCAGAATCAATGGTAGTGTTCCTGCTCGAGTTTATATTTGAAACTATTCTTTAAAGTTTTAAAGGCGTCGTTCGGTTTTTACTCAAATGTTTTTTACTTCATATAATAATCACAAAAGCCCTAAATTTTAAGATTCTTAAAAATCTAAGGGTAAAATTTGGTTTTTCCTATTTTTATATTATTTGAATTTCATTTTAAAAAAATGAATGTAAAATTTAAACAAAAACTTACATTTAACGGCATAAGAACTATACTCTTAAAAATTTTTTTTAACTATTCCTGCGTAATGTTCAAATTAAACAAAATTAATTTGATAATATATCTGAATCTAAATGGCCATATTATAAATACAAATTTCTTTCTTCAAAAATTAAAAAAATGGGTTATTTCTCCTCATACCCTCATGAGGGGTGCCATGTATTAGGCTTTGACTCATTGGAAGGTTTTCTCGCTCAGCGACCGGCACTTTAGCGCATCGTCGGGCCAAATGCCTTAGTTGGCCCAATAGCAGTTTCAAAATAATTGCACAAATATCGAAAAAAGCCTGTTCACAGCAACCTCTTTATAGATATAAATGATTGCTAATCTAACTAATCACCGGATTTATTGGTTTGCAATTATAGCAAAAGAATTATTATGCTTTGTAATTCTAACACTCACGCATGTCATATTATAATGTTATCACCACTATCTTTAGTTTATGCCCATCATCAATCAAGTTACCAATTTGACCTTGTACCGACCGTAAGGACTTTGATATATTGCGCGGAGGAAAGTTTTTAATGTATGTATAAAATTAAACAGATTTATACTGCTATATTATTGAACACTTGATCGGCCTATAGTGGAGTGGCAGAGCGCTTGCTTGTAGCCTGAATAAGCCTAGAAGGTTCGGGGTTCGAATCCCGGCAAAGGCAGATTTTATTTTCAGAAAAAAGTTTTAGCAAGAGAGTAGCCACATGGCTACTGGTGACCTACAAGTCAGTAGGCCCTAAACGATGATGCCTAGGAAGTCCAGAGTCAAATCTAAGTCACCGTCAGCCCTCAGAAGGTGTGAAAATTCCGAAAACTCTGAACAAAAACATAATGAACACAACCAAACAATATGAAAAACCAAACGTTAGGGCGTCTACTGTATGCGACGCGCTTGGTGTATCTGGCCCGCATCAAGTTAGAAGAAACATTAACGTCCAAGCAAAGCAAAAAACCCTTAGATTAGCAAGTTTAAACGTGGGGATGAAGGGAAAGATGGCAGAAGTGGCGGAAATGCTAGCTAAAAGACGGATTGGTGTGATGTGTGTGCAAGAAACCAAGATGAAAGGCTCAAAGGCGTTGATGAAGGGCTTAGGATACAAGATGTTCTACAATGGAAAGGACAACCATCGCAACGGAGTTGGGATAATACTAGCGCAAGAATTAATTACAACAGTCGTTAAAGTTAACAGAGCTTCCGAGCGAATCATGGCAATCAAAATGCTTATTGAAGGCAAAGTCACCAATGTTATCTCGGTGTATGCACCCCAAACAAATCTTACGAACCAAGAAAAGGAAGGGTTTCGTGAAATGATAGAAGAAGTGCTGATGGACATACCAGAGGAACTGACAATGATTGGAGGGGATTTTAATGCGCATGTAGGAGAAGAAAATGTGGGGTACGAAAGAGCTCACGGAGGCTAAGGTTATGGAGCGATAAATGATGACGGAGGGCACTTGCTCAGATTCGCCCAAGCTTTCGACATGGCCATTGCCAACAACTTCTTCAGCAAAAGAAGATCCCATCTCATTACCTACCAAAGTGGTTCCAATCAATCTCAAATAGACTTCATGCTAGTTTTGAGAAGACAGCTTAAACGAATCAAAGATTGCAAAATCATCCCAGAAACCATATCTGCGCAGCATCAGCTCCTGGTGATGGACTTCACGTTTCAGCGCCAGAAACATAGGCTCAGCAAAACAGAATTCCTTCCCCAAATCAAATGGTCAAAGCTCAAGGAGAGAAACGAAGCCTTCGCAATCACCTGCAACCTTGACAGCGAATACAATTGCGAATTCATACCAAGTCTTCAGTTCTGGTGCGAGTTATCTTCAAATCTCAAAGCGGCCGGGAAAGAAATACTTGGAACTACAAAAGGTGGGCGTGATTAGAGAAGAATAAAATGCTGGTAGAATGAAAGAGTTGAAAGGGATATATCAGAAAAGAAAAAGCTGCTAAAACGATGAAAAAGAGTCAACTGACCAACGACAAGCTTGATTACAAAGAACAATGCAAAGTTGTGAGAAATGTCGTACGAGATGCGAAAAAGAAAGTATATGAACAAGCATACAAGGAGATGGCCACCAAAAGTGGGCGAAATTTGGTATACAAGATGGCAAAGCAACGAGTCAAAAGATTGTGACGGAAACGTAAAGTTCTTAAAAAACAAAGAAGGCAAGCTTCTCGTAGATCACACAAAGGTACTGGAGCGTTGGAAAAATTACTTTAATGAATTACTGAACAGCGACACAAAAATAATTGAGCTCGAAGAGATACCCCCAAATTGTAACTTAATACCACCAATCTCAAAATCAGAAGTCAGCCTTCAGCTCAAAAAGTTTTCAAACAGGAAAGCGACAGGTGACAACATACCCATTGGGTGCTGGAAATCTTTAGGAGATGAGGGAATTTCGGCGTTAACGACTCTATCCAATTCGATATTAACATATCAGAAAATACCTCCGAATTGGCAAGAAAGCTACATTATTCTAATCTTCAAAAATAAAGGCGAAGCATTTGACTGTCACAATTACAGAGGCATCAACCTAATGTCACATACTTTCAAACTATTCGAAAAAGTCATAGAAGCTAGATTAAGAGACGTAATCGATATGTATTGAACAATGCGGGTTCATGAAAGGAAGGTCGACAATTGACGCGATGCCGTGCGCAACATGGCAGAACGTTTCACGAGAAAGAACAAAAAGCTCTACTGCACATTGGTTGATTTGGAACAAGCTTTCGACAAAATTCCAAGATCAGTAGTATGGTTGGCTTTGAGGAGAAATAATGTTCCTGAGATGTATATCAAGTTGGTTCAGAGTATGTATGAAAGAAATTTGACGTATGTAAGGAGTTAGTGAGGAACATCGAAAGGATTTACAATTAATGAAGGTGTGCACCAAGGTTCGGCCCTAAGTCCCCTACTATTCATCGCGGTGATGGACGTGATCTCAAATAGCGTTGCCACAAATTCACCGTGGCACATACTGTACGCTGACGACATTCTACTAATGGTTGAAAACCCTCAGGAGATGTGTGAAAGTCTGAATAATTGGATAGAAGCGATTGAAAAGCTAGGCTTTAAAATTAACAAAGACAAAACTGTTGATAGTTTTCGGAGGCTCAGAAGGTGAACAACTGGTAATTAACGATGACGGGTCTCTCAAATCAAAGCCAACAGCAACCTACCTAGGTGCTTACCTACAATCCGATGAAAACGTCGAGCAAGAAGTTAGGAACAAACTCAAAGTTGGGTGGCTAAAATGGAGATCGTTGACAGTTGTCCTGTTCGACAAAAATTTACCAATTAAAGTTAGGCAAGGCTTACTCAAGCATAGTACAACCGGCAATAACATACGGCTTAGAAACAACAGCGTTAAGGAAAAGCGATGAAAGAATACTACAAACGATAGAAATGCGCATGCTACGGATTTTTCTCGGGGTGACTCGCAAAGACAAGATCCGCAACGATCATATACTTGGAAGTTTACACATAGCACCCATACAATATAAAGTCGAAATAAACAGACTCCGATGGTTTGAACACGTTATGAGGCAAAAAGACGGTTATCTAAGCAATCTGGTAAATGCAATTGAAGTACAAGGCAAAAATAATAGGGGCAGACCTAAACTCACTCTCAACGCTAGCATGAGATGTCACAACCTAAATAGAAATGAGTGTAGAGAAGAACCAAATGGAGACTTAAATTGAAAGAGCTCACTGCCTTAATGGCAAAAAGCTAACAATGAAAATTATTATTGAACACTTAATGAGTAAAAAAAAATTAAATTTTTAATAAGAATATTAAAACACAATGACAATAATTAAATTTTCAATTAAACCAAAAAACACATGGTTAAAAAAGTTGATATTTTATTGTATAAAGGTGTTGACAAAGTTAGGCCATTGTAAAATTATTTAATGATCTACAAAGCTTAAAGGTAGTAAAATAAATAAATGGTTTAATTTTGTTGAACCATATCTCATGTTTTTAATTTTGAGGTTTTGCATGCAAACTAAAGTTTATATTATTATCTAGGTGGCAAACGAGATGAAATGGCAACCTTATAAGGGTGTGACAACTATTCTCCTGGATCAACTGTTAAGATATGTATGTTTGATAGGCTGCAGCTAATTAAAAAAAATGGAAGAAAAAAACGCATTTGATTAACATTAAGATGTACAAGTGTAATTAAATATTTTCAAATATGGGCATATCCCATCGACCAAATCACATAAATTCTCATTTATTAATATTAGCCTTTAAAATTTTTTTTTATAATTTTAAAAACATAATCATTTGCAGCCATAAATAAAAAGATTATAAAAATTATAACCTGTCATGAACTTTCATAAACACAATTAAAAAGGCTCTCGTACAATTACAACCCTATGGTTGACTGTTTATAAGCTACAACATTCTGCTGTATGGCATAGTTTACCATTGACAAACCAAAGGTTGTGTACTTAAACTGTTATTTAATTATAAATAAAATAAGTTCTTTTAAAACCTTTGAACGTCGCCCCACACACAGGTGCTGTTTTCAATCGTATATTTGGGCACGTGCAAAATGCGTTTTTATTTTCGTAAAATTTTTAAAATTTTAAAAAATTTTATTTTGTAATAAAACGCTTTTCAAAAAGTTGCCAAATTTATACACATAAAATGCTTTGTGAAATAAAAAATTTTGGAAAAAATTTTGAAAAAAATAAATTTCAGAATTTTCAAAATTTTGCGAAAATAAAAACTCACTTTGCGCGTGCCCTAATGAAAATCTTTAAAAATCCCAGGATTATATTGTGTCTGTAAATGTGTTATTAATTAAACCTAAGCTTAAATTAATATGCTGTATGGCTCAGATAATGTTAGACGTGAGCCATATATTTTGTATATTTTAATACAGATTGAGCAGGTCAAAAATCCGACAAACGTGACTAGCATATTGCTTAAATTGTTTACACATACTTTTATGATAGATGTAGAGAAAATTAATTAAAATTTTTCTATTTAGGTTGTAAAAATAGTCAAAATATGCCATACTATTCGTATCAAAATTCAAAACCCAACCATCCAATTGTTACACATTTTTCTTAACTGTCGCCAGACCTAAGTTTGACATATAATTTGCATTAAAGGTTTTCTTAAAACTTAAAAAGACAAACTCTGTATATGTATGTCCTTGATAGAAATATTTGCTACTTGTGGTTAATAAAGTATATATGGTACAAAGTGATCCATGTATTCATTTTTATTACATAAAATAAAACTTTAAAAGTTTAAACAATAAATCTTTAAAATCTAAATAAAGTAGATTTTTATCTTTTATCACTCATTCAAAAATCCAAACGAGCATTTTAGTGTTTTAGCCAGATTAAAAAAATTTTTTTTGTGTTTGGTAACACAGGTCAACAATTTTTTGGGATATGAGTTAAAAACAGAGATCAAACCTAGCATCTTACGGAATATCAAATCCGCTCTTCCTAACTTAATCAATCAGTAAACATTGAAAATTTTGGAAAATGTCAACCATATATTAAAAACAGAAATATTTTTGCATAATCACAATAGTTAAACTATTAAATTTACCTCAAATAATATTTTCATTTAAACAATAATACACCGTGTATTATATAAGTTTTTACGCAAATTATTTTGTATATATTGCCGATGTTAGAGCTTGACATATTAATAAAATTTATTATTCACACTGTTATAAAAAATATGAGTTACAAGAAATTTTATATTCAAAAAAAGATTTTCAATAATTTTTTAAAGTAAATTTAGTAGATCTGTTAATTTGGTCGAAAAGGCCTTATCTAAGGACCCAAAGATGGAAGGAACTAATAAACGAAAAATAAATAAAAGAGGGGATACATTAGTTTTCATATTTCTGACATTGATATTTGTTGACCTGTGTAAGCGAGTAATGATCCAATTATTGGAACGGTAAAATTAAAACTTAAAAAAAAATTAAATATATTTTGTAAAATAAAATTAATTTTTGATAAGGTTATTAATTCATAATTAATAATACTTTAATTTAAAAATTTTTTGTTGTAAATTTTATTTGTAAATTATGAGAATAATTTTTTTCGATTAAGATATTTAAATTATGATTTATTGAAACTAAAAGTGTAAATGGCTGAAATAACAATGTTAAATTATTTAATTTATTAGAAAATAAATAAACACGACTTAACTATGACAATATGGTCTAAGAAAAATTCCTATTTCTTACTCTATTTGGAAAAGTTTGTCAAAGTATGATAGTTAGTGAGATTTCTTGTAAAACATAACACGATCTCAATCCCAATCCATCATTCTGTCTATTTAGAGTGATTAGAAATAAATTATCTTCGAATGTATCCAACCATAGAATAAATATTTTATTAATTTATTGGGACAGAAACACTAACATATAAAAGATTTTAAACTCACAAAAAAAGATATAAAGAATTTAATTTATATTTTTATATTAATGTATGTATTGCAAGTTAAAAGCCAACAACTCATAAATGACAATAATAATATCCAGAGTCATGATAAATACGCTACGACATAAATCAATATAATTTAAAAAAAAATTATAAAAAACACTAAATATAATTTGTCATGCCCCCGTTCACATAACACCGATGAATTTATTTACATGAGTAATCTAGTATATTAGCCCATAACAACATTAGATTAATAAGACCATTAGCCCAAAATCGCATATTGTCGACAGTGAGTCTATGAGAATTACATTGTTTGACGACCTATTCATGCCTATAATTTAATTAATCAGACCAAAGATACCATTATCTTTCGGATATAAAAATGTACCATTTTAATTCTTCAAATTTTAAAGCCTGCTGAATAAACATTTGATATAAATTTATAAAACATATAAAAAACAAATTATTAAAAAAATAATTAAATTGTTATGTAGTGTAAAAATAAATTTAAACTGGGAAAAATGGCAGTTATATGTTTGGATTTTTGTGTACCAAAAAATTAGATATTTAATTATGATAGAATTATGATGTTAATGGAAGCACCAATATATTTTTATATTGTTTTTTTTTATACTTCAAATTTTTCGACTTTCTCTTTATATAGCGAAGGTTAGATTTAAATTGGAAAAACATGCTTAGTAGTGATACTATTTATTATATTTAGCCAAATTCCAATATCATCTTATTTTTGTTTATGCTTAACAGTTTGCATGCAGGGGTATATATAATGAATAAATTCTCCAAAATTGCCTAAAAACAAAAACTTGGATTTTAAAAGTAGTTGCAAACAATAAATAAAACTTGGCAACAAGAAATAAATATAAAACCAGATATCGAAAAATTAATTTCTAATTAAATGCGAATTTATGTTCATTCCTTTTTTCCTTAATTAAACTATTAAAGCTTGAAGGAATTGAGTTTATTTAAAAAATATTTGCATTTGTTTAATGTAAAGTCCCCGTGGTAACGTTAGTCATAGAAAATTTTTAATTGAAAAATAAATTTATTGCAAATAACTTATCATTAACCCTATAAATTTAGTCCTAATTATTTTATATGTAAAACATTTGGGCACAATTTTTCTTTCATATAAATTCATTACCTAATTGATTTGCACAGCGGTAAAAGAATAAAATATTTAGGATAAAGTAGCCACGTTTAAATTTAATAAACATCTGGGAATTTTCTAATAACACATTTAAATGAAGATAAAAATATACTTTATATTATAATTCATCTCCATAATTTTTTAATAAAAAATATCCTGTTATGATGTAAACAATCTGTTTGGCAGCAGTTTAAAAAAGAAATAAAAATTGAATATGTATATAATGGTACATTAAACCCTAGTAAAGTTTTTGCCAGCACCAAAATTTCGGTTTTAAGTTTCTCAAAAAACAATTTTTTAATATAGAAACATCAATACCTTTTTTTTATCAATTTGTTTATAATATTAAAGCGGGCGCGTTTTGATCAAAGATAAATTTTGAGAAAAAAAATAAGGCTACAAAATAATTAGTTTATGTAAAAAATTTTACCAATTGGCACAATTCTATACCCCGAAGGGGGGGGGGACACTGCAATTCAAAAAGGTTCAGATGGTGTACATCACGGCTAATTCTGCCGCTAAAGGTAAAAAAAATTTCTGCCCCTCCTCCACGAGTTTTTATTTGCCCCCCCTAAATTGGAAAAGCTAGAATCGGCCTGCCATTTTTAACTTAACAATTAAATAACACTAATTAAAAATGTAACTATAAGAGAATATAGATTTAACAATTTTTTTCGAAAATCGACATCGACTATAAGATAATATGAGGCTACCTCTATTTGGATATCAATTGACTTGGAAGTATAAAATGTCCGGAACCGGGCGCTGAATGGGGCAGGAAAAAACACAAAGTCAAAAACAGAATTGGGCAATTATGGCATAAGGTAAAGAATGTATTGCGTGCTGGGCTAAAATTATACGGCAGAGATTAAGCTTTTAGCTAAGATTCAGAGGTTTTGCAAAGAAAACGACCACTTTTAAGGATTACATTTTGGGGAAGATATTTAATAGATTGTATTGGTATTTCCCCATTGCAATTGATTTTGTAAATAATAGTGTCACTAAAATCCATGAGCTTTTGTCCATCTTCATAGGTTATAACCAGAATTTTCGTTTAATTAAATTGGTATGGAGCCTGGTAAATTTGCAAAAATGGGTTATGAGACAAATAGAATAGTTAATTAAAATTAGTGTATTGCAAAATTACATTTTTATAATTAAAAAAGCTGGAACCACGTTTAATGATAATGCACTTGAGAATGAGATTCTTAAAAATATTTATGGCTACATATAATATAAATAAATAATATTTTAATATAATTTAATTCTTTTCGGCTCAAAAAATAAAACATTAAATTTATTTAAACAACTTGCAATATTATTTGTTTTTTTTATTTATTCTAATCTCTTAGAGTTATGATTATATTTTGAACTTGATAGAAAAATTAGGCCGCGTCCAGACTTTATTAATTTAAACTACATTTAATATTATAATATTTTAATTTTGAATTAAAATAATTTTTTTCTAAACTTGTTTAAAAAAAATTATATCATAAAATTAAGATTTTGCAACTTCTTGTAAAATGCGTTTAATCTCAAAAGCGAAAATAAACTTATATGTGAATCTAAAAAATCTCTGGACGAGCCCGCCCTCTGGAAAAATAATTTTCTACTTTTATTTTAAGATATAGGTTTTTGGCCTCACCTTTGACATAATCAAACATGTAAAAAGTACAGGCATCTGAGTTTGGAGTTATTGTATAGGCATACTAAAATAGGAATATAACATTAAAAAAAACAAAATTAAATTACGACTCATTGAAAAATTTAAAATAATTGTCAATTCTGGCTTTAAGAAGCTAGACTACAATTGGGTAACAATATTTATTGCCCTAGATTGTGAATTTAAAAAAAAACAAATTTGGAAAATCATTTTTTATTTGGGTTCTTGCGTTATTCATATGTCATTTACTGATTAATAACACGAAAGCAAGCATTCTAAATGTTATGTAACCTGATATAGTTAAGGAGTTAATATTTTGTTATTTGGATAAAAGAAACTATTAAATTGTAATATGGAAAAAAAAATAGTGGAATGTAGAAGTTGCAAAACAATTTTTTTTTAAATTCTGTGAATTTCGTCTCGGATTTGTAGGGCAAAGCTAGGAGATAAATTAGAATAATAATGATATTAATTGTTATTAACTCACTAAATACTCAACTTGAATTTTTGTAGTTTTTTCTATTTATCTTGCACGATATAACTTACTTCACTGTTAAACGCAAGTCATGTTTATCCTGTCCATTAACATTGAAAATATTGTTAAAGACGGTAGCCGAAAAATGACAAAAAACTCGAAAAATAAGTTTTCCGAGCTTGTTAAGGGCTACTTTAGTCTAACGCCTACGTTTAAGAACCCCAATTTTAAGGCTAGTTTTTTGTGCTTTTTTTGATAGAGCCCTTCTTGGGAGTTGAAAAATGTAACAGGTGTCTTAAATCAATGCCCAAAATTTGCTCTCTTTTTGAAGTGTTTTTACAAAATCACAACTTACTCGTGAGATTGGAGAAATAAAGAACATTTGATTTTTAAAATGATTTTTTTTATATAATATACCATATAAGGACAAATTTTTTTTTAAATTAAAATTCTGACTTTTGTTCTATTTACCCCTTAGAAAATTGAAACTGCTATTTTAACGGGCCACTACATATATATTAATTTAACTAAAATTTAATATCCGGTCACTTCTCTAAATGTTCAAATAAGGAATATTTGGCCGCTTCTAATGGAAGTCTTTTAAATTTTGGGGTAAAAAACTGTTATAGGGGTTTGATGTTTGTTTATCTGATAAATTATGGTCATCTTTGTCTCTAATTTGATGTAATTTTTTTATGATACCTACATGTTTGACAGGTGTCTTGCTAAAAAAGTGCATTAAAGAATTTGGGATAATTTCGCTTTCATATTCTCTCTTTTCCGGGTTTATGAATGTAGCCCACGTATTGTAATCCTATCTTACCAAATTCCCCTCTATTATTGAGGTGATAGGGCCATACAAACTCATATCCATATAAGGGCAAGAAAAACTTTTTTTATACCATGTTTTTCTTTTGCACTTTCGGCAGATAATACATTCGTATAATCCAATAAAAATTTTGGCATAAAAAATGGGGTTCAACGTTTTTGTTTTTTTTTTGGTATCCGTTCTTTTACCTGCTAGGTAAAATTTTTTTACCTGTTTTTTTACAATTTTTTATACTAGCTTATGCGGCATCCTATAAGAAAATTGATTTCACTTTTTTCTTTTCCTTAAATTAACCCCAAACAAAAAATGCGCTTTTTCCCATATAAAATTGAGTCTGGCTGATGACGTCATTTTTTAATAAATAAAAAAAATTAAAAAAATAATATTGGGCCGAAAGAATAACAAATGCCCATTATTATCGATTTTTTGGTCCTATTTTATACGGCCTTCCCTTGTAACCCTAATCTTAGTCTCCAATGCACTAACTTGTCTCCGAAATGTTTAACAATGTTTACAAATAATAGTTCAGTCTTAAATAATGGTAAATTAAGAGCCAAGTGCCCCTATTGCTAAACATTGTTTTTATTTTATTATTGACGTCATTATTGGTTGATTTTCCGACGGCAGGTCCGGTGTAAAATGTATATTAACTATTTTTTACCCGTTGTGCGTGTTCGGCCGTTAATCAACAAATCCGTGTACTTGTTTTTATCAATAAAATATCCTTTTTCAGTTATTGAAACATAAGAGAGGTCTCTTATGCCATAAAAAATCCATTTTTAAACATTGTTTTCAGTTGAAAAAAAAATAATAAAACCCTTGCTAATAAAATTTCTTAATAATTAAAGGGCATTTTTTTATACTAATTTTATTGATGCCTAACCATTGTTACTTTAAGTGATATTACTAATGACAAATTTGCTCGGTCAAGTTCTACATTTCGCTTTAATTTGCCCTTATATTCAAGGGCGTAGCAAGTTGTAAAGCTTGGAAGGGGGGGGGGGGGGGGGTTTCAAAAAAAAAATTTTGCCAAATATTAATGGAATTTTAAATGTAGTTTAATTTTATATTTAATTGGTATTTAGTTTGGGGGGGGGGGGGGGGGGATATGCACTGGAAATTTTTAATTTGGGTGGGGATATGGCATGCTTGGAGGGGGTTTCATCTCCAAACCCCCCCCCTCTCCTACGCCAATGCTTATATTCTACCCAAATCACAATATGAGTTCGCTCGCCCCTTTCCCCCTTGGACATTTACCCCATTTTACCAACACATCGACCTCTTTTTTCTCTCCTCTATAGCTTTGAAGTTAAGCCGCCTATAGGATAAATTGGTATGGTGGAACATTTTCAATGTTATGTTTTGAGTACCGGCTCACTCATGCTTAAAAACCTCTGCCCCTCTATCAATGTTTTACATATACTTAAATTTCAGGCTCTTTTGATTTCCCACGGTCAATACTAAACATAAGCATAGGTACAGGGTGCAACTGGTCATCATAGTTCTCAACTGTATAATCTACTTCAGCATCTGAGAGGCCTACTATCTGGGTGCGCCCGTGGCTAAATTAGTCCGCCTTGGGCGCAATTTAGGGTTTTAATATGTTCGGCTCCCACATCCTAGGCTTTAACCTAGCCTACCGGGGGCGCGAAGCGCCCCGCGACGATAATGTGCCCACCCTAGACACATTCCGGGGTTAATATAAGCAATTGACTATCAATAAATTAATTCGGAAATAATGTTTATCGTGTTTCAACCAAGTTTTTAAATGGTTGAATTTTTTTTTCGGGTTTTAATAATGTTATAAATTCTTTTTTCTAATCAGTTTTAAAGCTACTGTATTATAAATGTTTGACATACGTGCTAAAATAATTTTTTAGTTTCCTACTCGTACAGTTGTATAAAAAATATACTATTATAAAAAATTTACATGTGTTTTCTCAAGTGTAAAGGTAAAGTTTTTCATGTTTTTAATAATATGAAACACTTTATCGTCTTGGTTAAAAAACGTTACAGTGTTTTTGTCGATAACGCTAAAAGTGAGTGTCGTTTTGTATTTAATCTTTATCCGAGTAAAAGATCGACTTGAAAAACGTGGATTGAAGAGCCATGTGATATCGAAGCGTGTTGAAACTTTAGGAAATTTATAATTTTATCACCGTAAATGCTATTAAAAATTTTGCCATGAGCTTTGAATTATATTATTTAATTAGCCTATTCTATCTAAAATATAAATTACACTGGACAACAAAATTTGGAACTAAGCAACATTTATGGCAACTATAGTTTTTGGTCAAGTTCACGAATATGAACGAAGAATCTCAGCCAAAGCCTCAGATTTTTAGTTATTCGGTGTCAAAGTTGAGATTTTTCAATTTTTGGGGTATTTTGGGCTTCTACATCTATCATACAACCTATAGATAGTAACAAAATTTAAAATTATATTTCGATAAAGAAAACATTCATTATTGACATAAGAGGTTTGAATTTTTTTTTAATATTTAATATTTTTTTTATTTTTTCATTTTTGTAAAATTAGTTGTTTTTGACACAAACTCCGTTTGTTGATCCTAATAAACTTGAAAGTAAATTGCTAAATATTTATGTAATAACCTTTTTTAGATATGTTTTTTTATAAGGAATCTGTATATGCCAAATTTTTGTAGAATTAGGAGTAAAAAAAATTATTTGAATTTTTTTCTGAATTTTTGACGCGGTTAAAAAAAATGGAGGCCTTAGAAAAACTAAACCTGAATCGTTATAGCAAGAAATTCTCTACAAACCCCTCAAAAAATCGTTTATGTTATTTTTTTGTTTCCCAGTTTATCATTTCAAAACTTGAACCTTTTGATTAATTATTTACAAACTAATTAAAATAGATAAAAACATGAGCGACGTCGCAAAAAGTGTCACTTCAGGAATATTTAAGGTCTATTTTGATGTGTACAGGGCAAAGAAATTGTTTATGGAAAATAAAAATATATTTTTTATATTTGAGTTTTAGAATTTTGAGGTCGCAAGTGTATTTTGGGCTTATTTACTTATTTTAAATATATATTAGGTTGAAAAAAAATTAGAACAGAAAAGGGTTAAAAATTACACATTAAAGAAATAATCTTAGTTGCTTTTGATTCTAATAATTTTTGCAGGATGATTTTTTCTATAATCCTGTTTTATTAGTTTTTATGGATATGTTAATCTTGCCTATTATCGGCTTATAGTTTATTTAGTTTTGTCATTGCATAAGAGTGTTTTAAAATGATATGGTGAGTTTCTTAAAATTGAGAAGAAGTTAAGACATGCATAATTCTTTTTTTTATAATGATATTTAATAAACTTTTTATAATTTTTTTGTTATTCCGCATATGCAGCAATTGTTGTAATTTAAAAATAAATATGATAATCTTTTTATAATTATTACCTCTCTAGAATATACATTCATAATTTATTATTTGGTAAAAAACAATTAAATCAAAGCACAAATGTTTTGCTTCTCTCATAATTTATCTTCCTTAGTTTTTGTTAATTAAAAAAAGTAAAATATGGGACAAAAATGACTTTCGTCTTAACCCTGTTTTAGGTATAATAGCCATATATCCCATTTTAAAAATTTATAATTAACCTTAATTTAATAAAACTAAAGATTAACTTATATATTTCTTAAAATCTCTCTTCTTGGACAAGTAAAGAGTATTACACAGGTCAACAAATTTTAACAGTTCTCAACTAGTTAGAGATATCAGACCTGCTAATTATGTGGTCTTCATGTTTTTATTTTTTTCCAATCAAACTTGGATATAGATTTATAAACAAGGAGACTTTATGCCGACAACTGTTTTTTTTCTACTTTATTGTCTGTTTATTAGTTCATGCAAAATATTTTGTAATTCAAAGCCTTTTTGTTTTAGCTGAATTTTATATATTTTTTTAGTGGTTGCGTTCAGAGTTAAATTTGAAATATTAATAATTTTTTGACTGGATTTTATTGACAAATTTAAGTGGGATGAATCTGCCAAAAGTCAAAAATAGAAAAACATCGATGCGTTAGGAAAATTAATTTTATTAATTTTTTTTTATATTTGTTTTTTTAACAACCCTGAGGTGTGCTTATTGAAGTGGTTACATGATTAAACTCAGTAATTTTTTTTTACTTTTTTATTTTGGTAAATTTAGGTAAGATGCAGAGCTGGAAAAATGCCCATTTTCGGGTCAAACTCATTTTTTTATTTTTCGAAATTTAGAAAAAATAAAGGGTTTCTGCTTTAATTAAGAAAATATTTATAAAATTTAAGATTTTCAGCTTAAATTCTGTATTTATTAATAATTTATTTTTTTAATCTGTCATTATTAAAACAAAAATTTGAGTTTAGTCGAAAAATGGGTTTCCCAGCTTTGGTAAGATGAGTCTGCTAAGGTAAACTTACCGATGCGTTAAAGGATAAACTTAATAATTTAATTGAATTTTAAAAAAATTTAACTTTATTTGAAAACCCTGGGTAGTGTGTATAAGGGGTAAAATCTAAATTTTTGTAATGATAAATTTAAGTGGGCTGCCAAGGTGTCCAAACTAAAATTCACGATGCGTACAAGGTTTACAAAAAATTTAATATCATTTAAATTTTTTTTTCTTTTTTTCAAACTTTTTTTTTATTTTTCGTTTTTTTAGACGACCTCGGAGTGTGTATTTTAAATTGGTTGCGTCAAAAGTTAAAATTAGAAATTTTTTATTTTCAAAAATTCTTTGTTTTGTTGAGACAATTCCGGGGTGTGTGTCTCTCATAGTAGTTGCGTCTAAGGTTAATCTTAATAGTTTAAATTTGATTTTATTGGCAAATTTAAGTAGGATGAGTCCGCCATGGTGTCTAAACTGAGTTTTTAAAAAATATCGATGCTTCCAAGGTTAAAATTAATATTAGTATTTTTTTAAAATAAATTGTTTTTTAGTTAATTCCCGGGGTGTATGTTTCAAAGTGGTTGCGTCTAAAGTTAAACTTAATAATTATTTTAAAAATTTGATTTTGGCAAATTTAAATTGGATGAGTCAGCAATAGTCTTGACAAGCCTTGGTGTTTGAGCCCAAAACCCGTGCAAAAGGCTTATTAAAATATAATAATGTATGGATTAAATTATAATTATGTGTAAATTTAATTAATGATTAAAATTTACAACCAATATAAAATTGATTACAGTGGTGGCCACTGAAAGTCGGCCATTTTTAGGAAAAAAATGATCATGGTTTAATGTGGCTCTTGATCATTCTTTTTCTAACATGTTCCGCTCTATTGTGGCCAGCATACAATTAATCAACTTGAGGTTGTTTTAACCACGAAATTGCCTGAAATAAGAAAAAAAAATTTAAAAATTACTAGAATTAAGTTTAACCTTGGACGCATCGATATTTTTTTTAAATTTAGTTTAGCACCTTGGCTTCATTCCACTTGAATTTGTCAATAAAAGCAAATTTTTAAAAAAATAATATTTCTCAATTTAATCTTAAACGCAACCTCTTTGAGACACACCCCGAACAATGAATTTTTTTAAAAATTAAGAGATTTAAATTTAACCTTAGACGCAACCACTACCCCGATTGTCTAAAAAAAATTTTTAAAAAATAAAAAATTTTAACTAACCTTGGACGTACCCACATTCACACACCCGGGAGTTTTCTAAAAAAATTTAAAAGAATAATAAATAAATTTTGAGTTTAAACTTGGACGCATTGATATATTTTTGAATTTTAGTAGCGACACCTTGACAGACCTATTCCACTTAAATATGTCAATAAAATTATATTATTAAAAAAATTAATAAGTTTAACTTTATACGCGATTAAGATACACACCCAGGGAACGGCTAAAAAAACAATTTTTTTAAAAAGTAAAATTAAGTTTAACCTTGGACGCATCGATATTTTTTAAAAAATTCAGTTTAGACATCTTTGTGGACTCATTCTAAATTTGCCAATAAAATCAAATTAAAAAAAAATATTAAGTTTAACCTTGCAATTACTTTGATAAACACACACCCCGGGATTGTCTAAACAAAAAAAAATCAATAAAATAAGAACATTTTTAAGTTTAACCTTGAAGGCATAGAAATATTTGTGAATTTTAGTTTAGACACCTTGGCAGTCTCATCTCGCTTAAATTTGTTAAAAAAAAACGCATTCACTTTAAGACACACTATCTTGGGTTGTCAAAAATACATAAAATTTGTAAAAAAAAGTTATTTAAGTTTTAAGTGTACTTTTGGATGCATAGACATTTTTTTAACATTTGATTTAGACACCATGGCCCACTTAAATAAAACAATTATTTAAAAAAAAATTTAACCTTGGACACATTCACTTTTTCGTTAGTTTATCTTGGCAGGCACATCCCAAGTTAATATGTCCAAAATAAAAAATTTAAAATTTTAAAATTAATTTCGACGCTTATACTTTTATGTGCCTCAAACTTGTTGGCAGACACCAAGTACATGAAATAAATACACGTATAGATACTCTAACCAGGCAAACATAAACAAAAAAAAATATAAAAAAAACAATATGAACCCTCATTGTACTCAGTATTATGTTTATTAGTGTTATTTTGTTTTCTTTTTTTAGAATTTTTTTATATGCTTTTGTTATTTAATGAAGTAAATCCAAATATTAAAAATTAAAAATTAAAGTTTTTTTTTCATAATTTTATAACAAAAAATTTTTTTTAATATTATTCAACAGGTGTTTTTGAAGTCACAAAATCTGTCAATTTTTGTCAAAATAGGCCATTTTTCGAAAAGGACGGCTGTACGGAGCCGAAGCCGGAAGAAACTAAGAAAAAAAATATATAATATAAGGTTAGATTATCTTGGGAATAATTAATTTTATATTTCTATAAAATTCACGGTTGTGTCTTTAATGTTTACTTACCGGTGTTATTTTCCAAAAACCATAAAAAAATTTTTTACCCTTTCCGAATTAAAGGGCACATATTGTACAAATCATTATTCAAATATGAGCATAAAAGTATTTTATATTTTAATTTTTTTTATCTTTTAAACATTATTTAACAAGTTTAAACAATTAATTATGTTTAGGTAGAATAAACTTATATAACTAGATTCAGAGTAGGGGAGACCGGGCCGAAATGAACATATTTTTGCAAAAACGTTGCTGCTGACACATTTTAAATCCAAAAGAAAAAATTAATGGCTCATTTTATAGATAATTCATTATATTTTATAAAATAATTTGTTTAACCAAAAAAATTTGATTCTGTAAAAAGATATTGAACAATGTATAAACCCACTAGTATTAACCATTTTGACCCATATAGGGGGTAAAATGAAACACCCATGGGGCAAAATGAAAGTGTGTAAAATTTATTAAATTTACAGCTTAAATTTCAAATAAACCTTATATATTGAAAAATAAATAGTTTTAGATCATTTTATTAATAGTTATATCATAATCAATTACCAGTGGCCCAAAAATCCCAACATCAAGGGGTCGAAGTTTATTTGAACAATGAGGTGGTAGTGTGACCACTTTAATCCCATTATCTTTATAAAAGTTCACTGCTTTAATGGATATATAAGATACATGGTTATCCATAATTATAAGTGTATTTATTTAAGATATAATTAATCAATTTACTGGATCCTCAGTTGAGCATTTAACATATTTTGCAAAATGTTATTCATTTCGCCCCGCAATGAGTAGTGTTTGCAAAATCGATAAAGTTCAAATAATATTAAGTTTTAAGTTAAAAATGTATTAAATTTTTACAACTAAGTGTTTTTTAAATATTTTAATTATAATAATATTTTCGAGGTAACATTTTATTAAAAATAAAGCAAAATTATTGTTGCTCAAAACATAAACTTGAAATGGCATTTTTTCTTTAATTGAAATTTTCTAAATTTTTTCAAATGGATGTATATGTTAAAAATATAATGAATCGATAGCTTGTTTAAAGATCTACAACATATATAAAATTTATATATATTGAATAATTTTTGGCAGAGATATATCCATTAATCATTTCACCCCACTAACCATTTCGCCCCGGTCTCCCCTACTTTTAATTTGAGTAGAAATTGCCTTAAATATAAACATACAGTTGGTTGAGCGGTAGTCTATAGCAGAAAGATCATGTACGATTCCGTCCCGGGTTTTGCAGTTTTTTAGTAGACGGTTGATATCTTGAAAGTGATTCAAAATTAATCAGCTATGTTCAATTTGGCATTCATTATTTATAATCAAATTAAATTAAAAATAAGATAGCAATATAAATAAGCTAAATTTTGAGTACATATTTAAGTTATGAATCATTTTTTGAGGTATAAAAATATAAATTACAAAAAAATGTATAGACAAAATATGTAAGTTGATTTAATGACAGATTTGTGGATCTAAAATGACATTGTTTTTAAACAATAGCGTGCCTATATCACTTATCGGGGCATTTAGGTTATAAAATAGTCCGGCCCTTAATAAACCTACAATTTCAAAATGTTTATAAACCTAATATCTTACATCCCACGATGGCCTTATTCAGCGTCTCCTACTCCCCAAAAATCATGGAAGAGCTACCCCCCTCGGCAAAATCTCGGGGATAACTATCCCCCCCCCCCCCCCCTCCACCCAATGTTTTGTCTGATTATAAGCAGCCACTTCAAATCAATTCAATTTTATTTATTATAATGAATTATTATAATGATATAAATGTTTAAAATTATTGATAATTAAGTCATTATCTAATTGCATTAAAATGTCCTGCAAGATTGAAATTTTGTAAAAACATATCTTCCATTTTGTTAAAAGAAGTTTTAATTAATTTTATCTTGCTCATTGATCTCTCAGCGCTACAGCTGGAGATCGTTATTGTAAGCAAGATTTTATATATTTTTTTAAGGTTTCAAACTGTTGTAGGGGAGACCGGGGCGAAATGGTTGGTGGGGTGAAATGATTAATAGATATATCTCTGCCAATAATTATTCAATATACATAAATTTTATATATGATGTAGATCTTTAAACAGGCTATCGATTCATTATATTTTTTACATATACATCCATTTGAAAAAATTTAGAAAATCTAAAAATGCTATTTCAAATTTATGTTTTAAACAACAATAATTTTGCTTTATCTTTAATAAAATGTTACCTCGAAAATATTAATATAATTAAAAGATTTAAAAAACACTTCGTTGTATATAAAATACATTTCTAACTTATAACTTAATATTATTTGAACATTATTGATTTTGCAAACACTAACCAATGCGGGGCATCATTTCGCCCCACGCCGAAACCATTCATGCGTAATTATAAAAGAAATAAAGTTTGAAGATAGATAAAGACATTCTCAAAGAAGCCCTTATAACCTCAAAAAAACAATTTAAAACCATAATTAGATTAGAAAACTAGCATATGAATATGCTGTCATACTAAACAAAAGAACCCCTACCAGTTGGATTGAACAAAAATCAGTTGGACCTTATTTGTTCAGCAATTTTATAAAAAGAAACCCTATTATTTCTATAAGATTGAATGTACCAGTCTAGCCAGGATATCTGGTTTCAATAAAGAAGCAGTCAATGGTTTTTACCAGAACCTAATAGATCTAATGGAAAAATATTATTTTGAACCTTATATGATATTCAATTTAGATGAAACTGGTTTCACCAACTAAAGTGGTTGCACAGAAGGGTGTTAAGCAAGTTTATTATACATTATATTACGAAAGGGGCAGCCTTGCTACTATATGTATTGTCATAAATCCAGTTGGGCAATTAATTCTACCTTATTTCATTTTTCCAAGAAAAAGGTTTAAGGTGGAATTAACTAATGGTCCTAATGGGAGTGATGGTTGTGGCAATTCATCAAGATGGATGAAAGAAGAGGAGTTTATGGGGTATTTAAAACGTTTTGTAAAATATGTTAAATGCTCAACTGAGAATCCAGTAATTTGAATTATTATATTTTAAATAAAGGCGCTTATAATTATGGATAAACATGTATCTCATATATCCATAAAAGCAATAAACTTTTTTAAAGATAATGGATTAAAGTGGTAACACTACCACCTCATTATTCACATAGACTTCAACCCCTTGATGTTGAGATTGTTGGGCCACTGGTAATTGATTACGATTTAATTATTAATAAAATGATCTAAATCTATATTTATTTTTCAATATATAAGGTTTATTTGTAATTAAAGCTGTAAATTTAATAAATTTTACACACCTTCATTTTGCCCCAGTGATTTTTCATTTTACCCCATGGGTATTTCATTTTACCCCGTATATGAGGCGAAATGGCTATACTAGTGGGTTTATACATTGTTCAATATCTTTTTACATAATTATATTTTTTTGATTAAACAAATTTTTTTATAAAATATAATGAATTATCTATAAAATGAGCCATTAATTTTTTCTTTTAGAGTAAAAATGTGTCAGCAGGAACGATTTTGCAAAAATATGTTTATTTCGCCCCGGTCTCCCCTATGTTTTATTTAAAGCCCTATAAGGTAGTAAAAAATTGTCATCTGAACTAAACAAGGTTACATCACCATCCTCATCACTTTTTTCAACGTCGTCCTCCAGATAGTTACAGAGACTCTCTGGAGTATTTTTTGATTCTAGAATTTAAAAAAAAAATATTGACCATTTAAATATTGGGTAGAAATGATTCCATCTATTAAAGGCGGAAAAACTGAATATTTTTATTTCTTTAGAAATCAAATAAGGATCAAGGTCGTAAAAAGCACATATCTCGTTTATATTTTCCACATTTACTTCAATGTATTGTTTTATTGAAGCTGTGATAAAATACGAGACTCCTTTATAAAATTATAAAGTATCGTCTTAAATCTTTTTTTGATATGGTAAATTTAGGTAAAAATATGCCAAAAAGGTACTTTTTGACAACTTTTATAGCAAATAAAATGAAAACTAGTTCAGATAGAAAAAAACGGAAAGCACCATGATGTTTAGCAGAAAAAATAGCAAATAAAATGAAAACTAGATCAGGTAGGAAAAAACGGAGAGCACCATGATGTTTAAATATAATGAAAACCAGATCAGATAGAAAAAAACGGAAAGCACCATGATGTTTAGCAAAAAAATTGCGCTAAAAAAATGTTCAAAATTTTTGGTCTAAAATATGAAATCATTTTTGTCGACCAGTGTTATTTAGACGTGTAAAAAATTGAGAAAATTATATTCTTGTTAAATAAATTACCCACTTTGACTGCTACCTCCTTTTTAAAATACCCCCATAACTATACCTACCCCCCTCGGCCGATTTTTTGGAACCGCTTGGTTCCTACCCCCCTCCCCCCGGAGTAGGAGACACTGGCCTTATTTCATATATATATTCCGTTATTCTTCGGCTCCTTAAATCCGTCCATGTCAAAAATGGCCGTTTTTGACCAAATGGGCAGATCGAGTACCCTTTGAAGAAAAAATTTATAAATTTTTTTTTTCATATAAAAATTTATTGTAACTTAAATTTATCTCAAATAATGAGAAATAAAATTTTGTAGTATATTAAGTTCTTCCATCAGCATTTAAATAAAATATTTCGCATCCAAACTTAAATACGAAACGAAATAATATTGATTTTTGATAGACACATTTGAATTTCAGTTTAGTTGTTGTAAATATGCAAAAAAAATTAAGTGTGTGTTAAAAATTGTTTTTGTTTTTTTGACACTTTTTCTAACTTGCGATGTTTATAGCTGTTTGATTTGAATAAATGGTAAACAGATTAAAATTTCTAAGATTTCAGATTTGATCACTGTAGTTAGCTTATAACTCTCAAAAATTTGTTGTGGAATATTTAAGAAAATAGTTATCAATTAAGATTAGTTTATAAAAAGGCCAACATAAAAAATAAGCGATGATAAATATTTTTTTATATGTCAGTCATTTGGTAATCGTCGATTGTTGTGTTCGTCGATCGTTTGGTATTCATCGATCGTTTAATATTTGTCGATCGTTTAGTATTCGTCGGTCGTTACGTATTGGTCGGGTTGAGAGCCTTATTCGTCTATCGTTGAGGACCTTATGTCAATTCGCTAAAGACCATGTCAGATCGAGGACCATTTATTGTAGAGGACCGTTATCGTTAGGTAGAGGACCGTTATCGTTAGGAGAGGACCGTTATCGTTAAGTAGAGAACCATTATCGTTAGGTCGCTTAGACCATTTATCCTCAGGTCGTTCCGGACTACTATCCGTTCGGTCGTTTAGCATTCGTCGGTCTTTTGGTCGTTGAAGATAATCGTTAGAGTTTAGGCTTTATCGTCAGGTCTTTCAGGACCATACGGTTCGGTGTTTAGCCCCAATGGTCGTTCAGGCATCGTGTTTTTTGCCATTTTTTGGAGATTGGATAACCATTTCCGGTCTATGTTTTGACCATTCTGTCTGATATTCAGACATCTCAATTCCGTATGAATGAGATTTGATTCTTAATTAGGGGGCCATTTCCGTACTAGTTGATGCGCAATCGTTTTAGACCGTGGTGTGCTTGTCTTTGAAACAAATTCGTTGCTCCATCAATTTTTGTCTTGTTACGGCACTTCTGTCTTTTAGACGAAGCTATAATTCGTAATTCCCGAGTGACATTGATGAGCGTAATTGTTTTAAGGTGCATCACGCTGAATATGGACCTTGTGCCTCAATCACTTGTACATGGTTCCTCCCTCAGTTAGAATCAGTTCTCCACAAGAATAATCGGGCCAACAAATAAAAGGGGGTTAAATTTAAATACTTTAAAAAAACAATTTTCCAATTTATTTAAAATAAACTCGATGGCCGACGGGAGGTCCTTCTGGAAAACTCCAGCTCCCGCCTCGTCGCCAATGTAAGAATTGAGGATATAACAAAGTATTTTATATTTTATTATTGAATGTTTGGCAATATATATAGAATAGAAATTAGCATAGAAGTACATCTAAGTATAGAAATTAGAATAGAAGTACATCTAAAAATAGATAAGCTTGTGGATGAGATTTGCATACCAACACAAAATTAAATTATCTGGTTAAGGTTCAGGCTGGGCCATAATCAATGGTAGTTTTTCCTGGTCGAGTTTATATTTTACAATATCCTTTAAATTGTGTTTTAAAGGGCAGGTTTAGTTTTTACTCAAATCTTTTTTATTTCATATAATCATAAAAACCCTAAATTTTGAAATTTTTTCTTCAAAAATATAAGGGTTGGTTTTCCCTATTTTCATATTATTTGATTTTAATTGTAAAGGTAAAGGCCATGTAAAAACTGAACAAAAACTTTTATTTAACGGCAAAAGAATTATACTCTTAAGAATGTTTTTTAACTATTACTGCATAATGTTCAAATTAAACAAAATTACTATTGATTATATATCTGAATCTAAATGGCCATATTATAAATACAAATTTCTTTTTTCAAAAAGTATTAGGCTTTGACTCATTGTAAGATCTTGCGGCGACCGTCACTTTAGCACATCGTCGGGCCAAATGCCTAAGTAGGTCCAATAGCTTCAAAATAATTGCACATTTATCGAAAAAAAGCCTGTTCACTGATTTTACCACCTCCTGCGTTTAAGGTATAAATGATTGCCAATCTGGCGAATCACCTAATTAATTGGCGTTATTATAGCAATAGAATTATTTTGCTTCGTAAATCTGACACCATTTACGTATTTTTTTTTGGTAAGGAAGTGGGAAAACTTGCTCGTTTGATCCCAAAGCTAGCCTATAAATAAACTGGAGTTGGGATAATCAAACACACAAGTAATTTTTTAATAACAGATTGATCAGTGCGTAAATGAAGTAAAGGTATTTTGATATAGTGAATTAAATTAATCGCACTGATGCCCGTATTTCACTAAAAATTCACCGGTGCATGCAGGGTTAGGAGTACCTGCTAAACCACCCCCTCACAGCCTCTTCTTTATTGAGGCCGCCGTACCCGTTAGGGCTTTGGCACTTTTATTACGAACGTTAACGGGGCAATGGATATCACCCATTCGAGATAAATATAGTTTGCCTGAAAAAGAAATATATTTTTATTTTAAATTATCTATATGCTATTGTGTCATAGGTGAAAGTAATTGCGTAATTTGTGAATCCTGGGATAAGTTGGAAAAAGACTTTGACAAGATAGGAGTTATGTATTGCGTCATAATATCGTTGAATGCTGGGCATACACATAGAAAATGATGAATTAAGTTAACGAAGTTGTCATGACATGGGCAATCTGACAGTGATAATGCCTGTTTGGCCAATTTAGCTTTTTTTAGATCCCACCCGTTATTTGTCCTCATTTGTAAAAGAAGTTTTATTCCTGATGCAAATTTAACACTATTTTCACTGCTAATAATACTTAATATATCAAAAAAAGAATTATTTTTAGGCTGAGAAAAAAATAATTTTGATTTTGTTTTATCTCGCCCCAAATATTTATTTGAAATAAAACCCCTAACTTTTTTAGAAATTTTTTTTGCTACGTTATCTTTAAGATTTAATTTTTTTATTGTTATATTACATCTTGAGACCCATGTCCATTTTTTAGAGGTCTTAGACTTAACTAAATCTTTAATTAATGTTTTAAAAATAGGAGCTTTGTTAAAAAAACGAAAAGATTTTTCAGTTGCGTAAGCTTCAAAAGGTTCAATGTTTAAATCTTTGAGCAGATGTAATTTTGGGCCTAAAAGTTTTTTGCCGAATTTCCCAGCAATCCACCTGGTAATTTGGTCGTGTAAATTAATTAGTGGTTTAAGTTCAGATTTATAAAGACCGAACAGTTCAGCGCCAAATGTTAATATTGGGAGAGCACATGTAAGGTAAATGTGTCTCATAACGAGAATAGGTGTAGAGGAAGAGCGAAAAAAAGGTCCATATATATTAACTATTTTCTTACTATTAAATGCTCTATCTTGGATGATATCCTTAATACTTAAATTTTTATTAAAAAGTATTTCAAGATATCTATAGTCATCAACACTTGAAATCAATTTTCCCTGAATCTTAAAGTTAAGGTTTTGATCGGAATCATCTCCACAAAACATTATTCCGCATTTTTCTGTACCGATTACCATTTCCCATTAGCTTATTTTTCTACTGCTCATGCATTTTAGTAGATTAGGGCTATCAGCACATAGAACGAGGTCATCAGCAAAAAGAAGTCCCTGTATATTGATACCCAGGGAGTCATCAAGCCTCATTTCATCAAAAATATCATTTATAAAAACATTAAATAAAATTGGAGAAAGAGGTCATCCCTGGCGTAGCCCTCTTTGCAGGGATATAGGGTCCGAGGTGTTATTTGGTGTTAAAAATGCACTATATTTATACAAAGCTTGTGTCAACTTGTTCGCTTAATAGGTCTTTATAATAATTTTTTCAAACTTGTTTTATGTTTTCGGGTGAGAGATGTAAAACACCGTCTTTATCTTTAATGCCAATATTTAAAGATTTATTTTAAATACCCATTATATTATTAAACCACCTGTAAAATTTTTTTGGAGCATTATCTTTAGTTTTTGCATATCATCTACCAATTTACCAACTTGGCCTTGTACCGACCGTAAGGCCTTTGATATATTGCGCCGAGGAAAATTTTTTATATATGTATAAAATTGAACAGATTTATACTGCTATATTATTTGCGCACTTAATATTAATTAATTAAAAAAAAATGGAAGCATATGTTAAAAAGAATATTAAAACACAATGACACTAATTAAATTTTCAATTAAACCATATAACACATGGTTAAAGTAGATATTTTATTGTATAAAGGGGTTGACAAAGTTAGGCCATTGTAAAATAATTAAATGATCTATAAAGCTTAAAGGTAGTGAAATAATTTAATGGTATTAATTTTGTTGAACCAAATCTAAGTCATTTTTAATTTAAAGGTTTAGCAAAAAGTTTATATTATTATCTAGATGAGGAGATGAAATCGCAACCTTTACAAAGGTGTGACAATTATTCTCCTGGGTCAACTGTAAAGATATAGTTTGATAGGCTGGGGCTAGTAAAAAAAATTGGAAGAAAAAACGCAATTGATGCACATTATATGTACAAGTGCAAAAAAAATAAAAAATAAAATTTTTTAATTTTTTTTTAAATATGTTGGGCATATCCCATAACAACCAAATCACATATATTCTCATTTACAATATTAGCCTTTATTAATTTTTTTTTATAATTTTAAAAACATAATCATTTGCAGCCATAAATAAAAAGATTATAAAAATCAAAACCTGTCATGAACTTTCTACCACAATTAAAAAGGCTCTCGTACAATTACAACCCTATAGTTGACTGTTTATAAGCTACAACATCCTGCTGTATGGCATAGTTTACTACATTGACAAACCAAATTAAGTTCTTTTAAAACCTTTGAACGTCGTCCCGCACACAGGTGCTGTTTTGTATATAAGGGCACGTGCAAAGTGCGTTTTTATTTTCGTAAAATAAAATTTTAAAAAATTTTATTTTGTAATAAAACGCAAATTTTCAAAAAGTTGTCAAATTTAGTATATGCACATAAAATGCTTTTTCAGAAATAAAAAATTTTGGAAAAGAATTTAAAAAAAAAAATTTTAGAATTTTTAAAATTTTGCGAAAATAAAAACTCACTTTGTGCCCTAATACAAATCTTTAAAGATCCCAGGATTATAATATTTGTGTCTGTAAATGTGTTAATAATTAAACCTAAGCTTAAATTAATATGCTGTATGGCTCAGAAAATGTTAGACGAGAGCCATATGTTGTATATTTTGATACAGTTCGAGGAGGTTAAAAATCCGACCAACGTGACTAGCATATTGCTTAAAATGTTTAAACATACTTTTATGATAGATGTAGAAAGAATTAAATAAATTTTTCTATTTAGGTTATAAAAATAGTCATAATATGCTATTATTTGTATCAGAATTCAAAACCCAACCATCCAATTGTTACACATTTTTCTTAAGTGTCGCCTGACCTAAGTTTGACATATTGTTTGCATTCGAGGTTTTCCTAAAACTTAAAAAGACAAACTCTGTATATGTATGTCCTTGATAGAAATATTTGCAACTTGTGGTTAATAAAGTATGTATGTAGAAGTGAGCTTACATGTTTTCATTTTTATTACATAAAATAAAACTTTAAAAGTTTTCTAAACTTGTTTTTTTATATTTTTTTTAAACAATAAATCTTTAAAATCTAAATAAAGAAGATTTTTATCTCTTATTTTATCACTCATTCAAAAATCCAAACGAGCATTTTAGTGTTTTAGCCAGATTAAAAAAATTTTTTTTATGTTTGATAACACAGGTCAACAATTTTTTGAGATATGAGTTAAAAACAGAGATCAAACCTGGCATCTTACGGAATATCAAATCCGCTCTTCCTAACTTAATCAATCAGTAAACACTGAAAATTTTAGAAAACGTCAACCATATATTAAAAACAGAAATATTTTTGCATAATCACAAGAGTTAAACTATTAAATTTACCTCAAATAATATTTTCATTAAAAACAATAATATATCGTGTCTTATATAAGTTTTTACGCAAATTATTTTGTATATATTTAAATGCAGAAGTTAGAGCTTAACATATTAATAAAATTTATTATTCACACTGTTATAAAAAATATAAGTTACAAGGGATTTTTATATTTAAAAAAAGATTTTCAATAATTTTTTAAAGTATATTTAGTAAATCTGTTAATTTGGTCGAAAACGCCTTTTTCGATATAGACGGATCTAAGGACCCAAAGATGGAAGGAGTAATAAACGAAAAATAAATAAAAGAGGGAATGCATTAGTTTTCATAATTCACATTTCTGACATTGATATTTGTTGACCAGTGTAAGCGAGTAATGATCCACTTAGAACGGTAAAATTAAAACTTAAAAAAAAATATTAAATATTTTGTAAAATAATTAATTTTTGATAAGGTTGTTAAATTTTTATAATTAATAATACTTTAATTTAAAAATTTTTTTTGTAAATTTTATTTGTAAATTTATTTTATCAAAATAATTTTTTTTCGATTAAGATATTTAAATTATAATTTAATTTTGAAACTAAAAGTGTAAATGGCTGAAATAACAATGTTAAGGTCTAAGCAAAATTCCTATTTCTTACTCTATTTGGAAAAGTTTGTCAAAGTATGATAGTTAGTGAGATTTCTTGTAAAACATAACACGATCTCAATGCCAATCCATCATTCTGTCTATTTAGAGTGATTAGAAATAAATTATCTTCGAATGTATCCAACCATAGAATAAATATTTTATTAATTTATTGGGACAGAAACACCAACATATAAAAGATTTTAAACTCACAAAAAAAGATATAAAGAATTTAATTTATATTTTTATATTAATATATGTATTGCAAGTTAAAAGCCAATATCAACTCATAAATGACAATAATAATATCCAGAGTCATGATAAATACGCTATGACATAAATCAAGCATTAATTTAAAAAAAAAATTATAAAAAACACTAAATATAATTTGTCATGCCCCCGTTCACATAATACCGATGAATTTATTTTAAAAAATTTCAAACATGAGTTTTAACTTAGTATATTAGCATAACAACATTAGATTAATAAGACCATTAGCCCAAAATCGCTTATTGTCGACACTAAGTCTATAAGAATTACATTGTCTGACGACCTATTCATGCCTATAATTTAATTAATCAGACCAAAGATACCATATCTTTCAGATATAAAAATGTACCAATTTAATTCTTCAAATTTTAAAGCCTGCTGAATAAACATTTGACATAAATTTATAAAACATATAAAAAACAAATTATTAAAAAAATAATTAAATTGTTATGTAGTGTAAAAATAAATTTAAACTGGGAAAAATGGCATTTATATGTTTGGATTTTTGTGTACCAAAAAAATAGATATTTAATTATGATAGAATTATGATGTTAATGGAAGCACCAATATATTTTTATAAGGTTGTTTTTTTTTATACTTTAAATTTTTCGACTTTCTCTTAGCGAAGGTTAGATCTAAATTGGAAAAACATGCTTAGTAGTGATACTATTTATTATATTTAGCCAAATTCCAACATCATCTTATTTTTGTATATGCTTAACAGTTTGCATGCAGGAATATATATAGATGAATAAATTCTCCAAAATTGCCTAAAAACAAAAACTTGGATTTTAAAAGTAGTTGCAAACAATAAATAACACTTGGCAACAATATAGAAATAAATATAAAACCAGATATCGACAAATTAATTTCTAATTAAATGCGAGTTTATGTTCATTCCTTTTTTCCTTAATTAAACTACTAAGATTTAAAGCAATTGAGTTTATTTAAAAAATATTTGCATTTGTTTAATGTAAAGTCCCCGTGGTAACGTTAGTCATAGAAAATTTTTAATTGAAAAATAAATTTATTGCAAATAACTTATCATTAACCCTATAAATTTAGTCCTAATTATTTTATATGTAAAACATTTGGGCACAATTTTCCTTTCATATAAATTCATTACCTAATTGATTTGCACAGCGGTAAAAGAATAAAATATTTAGGATAAAGTATCCACGTTTAAATTTAATAAACATCTGGGAATTTTCTAATAACAAATTTAAATGAAGATAAAAATATACTTTATATTATAACTCATCACCTTCCATAATTTTTTGAAAAAAAAATATCCTGTTATGATGTAAACAAAGTCTGTTTGGCAGCAGTTTAAAAAAGAAATAAAAATTGAATATGTATATAATGGTACATTAAACCCTAGTAAAGTTTTTGCCAGCACCAAAATTTCGGTTTTAAGTTTCTCAAAAAACAATTTTTTAATATAGAAACATCAATACCTTTTTTTTATCAATTTGTTTAAAGTATCAAAGCGGGCGCGTTTTGATCAAAGATAAATTTTGAGAAAAAAATAAGGCTACAAAATAATTAGTTTATGTAAAAAATTTTACCAATTGGCACAATTCTATACCCCGAAGGGGGGGGGGACACTGCAATTCAAAAAGGTTCAGATGGTGTACATCACGGCTAATTCTGCCGCTAAAGGTAAAAAAAATTTCTGCCCCTCCTCCACGAGTTTTTATTTGCCCCCCCTAAATTGGAAAAGCTAGAATCGGCCTGCCATTTTTAACTTAACAATTAAATAACACTAATTAAAAATGTAACTATAAGAGAATATAGATTTAACAATTTTTTTCGAAAATCGACATCGACTATAAGATAATATGAGGCTACCTCTATTTGGATATCAATTGACTTGGAAGTATAAAATGTCCGGAACCGGGCGCTGAATGGGGCAGGAAAAAACACAAAGTCAAAAACAGAATTGGGCAATTATGGCATAAGGTAAAGAATGTATTGCGTGCTGGGCTAAAATTATACGGCAGAGATTAAGCTTTTAGCTAAGATTCAGAGGTTTTGCAAAGAAAACGACCACTTTTAAGGATTACATTTTGGGGAAGATATTTAATAGATTGTATTGGTATTTCCCCATTGCAATTGATTTTGTAAATAATAGTGTCACTAAAATCCATGAGCTTTTGTCCATCTTCATAGGTTATAACCAGAATTTTCGTTTAATTAAATTGGTATGGAGCCTAGTAAATTTGCAAAAATGGGTTATGAGACAAATAGAATAGTTAATTAAAATTAGTGTATTGCAAAATTACATTTTTATAATTAAAAAAGCTGGAACCATGTTTATTGATAATGCACTTGAGAATGAGAGATCATATTATAAATACTTATGGCTACATTTAATATAAATAATAAATAATCTGATAAATAGTTGAATATAATTTAATTCTTTTCGACGCAAAAAATAAAACATTAAATATATTTAAACAACTTGCAATATTATTTGTTTTTTTTATTTATTCTAATCTCTTAGAGTTATGATTATATTTTGAACTTGATAGAAAAATTAGGCCGCGTCCAGACTTTATTAATTTAAACTACATTTAATATTATAATATTTTAATTTTGAATTAAAATAATTTTTTTCTAAACTTGTTTAAAAAAAATTATATCATAAAATTAAGATTTTGCAACTTCTTGTAAAATGCGTTTAATCTCAAAAGCGAAAATAAACTTATATGTGAATCTAAAAAATCTCTGGACGAGCCCGCCCTATGGAAAAATAATTTTATACTTTTATTTTAAGATATAGGTTTTTGGCCTCACCTTTGACATAATCAAACATGTAAAAAGTACAGGCATCTGAGTTTGGAGTTATTGTATAGGCATACTAAAATAGGAATATAACATTAAAAAAAACAAAATTAAATTACGACTCATTGAAAAATTTAAAATAATTGTCAATTCTGGCTTTAAGAAGCTAGACTACAATTGGGTAACAATATTTATTGCCCTAGATTGTGAATTTAAAAAAAAACAAATTTGGAAAATCATTTTTTATTTGGGTTCTTGCGTTATTCATATGTCATTTACTGATTAATAACACGAAAGCAAGCTTTCTAAATGTTATGTAACCTGATATAGTTAAGGAGTTAATATTTTGTTATTTGGATAAAAGAAACTATTAAATTGTAATATGGAAAAAAAAATAGTGGAATGTAGAAGTTGCAAAACAATTTTTTTTTAAATTCTGTGAATTTCGTCTCGGATTTGTAGGGCAAAGCTAGGAGATAAATTAGAATAATAATGATATTAATTGTTATGAACTTACTAAATACTCAAAAACTTATATTTTTGTAGTTTTTTCTATTTATCTTGCACGATATAACTTACTTCACTGTTAAACGCAAGTCATGTTTATCCTGTCCATTAACATTGAAAATATTGTTAAAGACGGTAGCCGAAAAATGACAAAAAACTCGAAAAATAAGTTTTCCGAGCTTGTTAAGGGCTACTTTAGTCTAACGCCTACGTTTAAGAACCCCAATTTTAAGGCTAGTTTTTTGTGCTTTTTTTGATAGATAGAGCCCTGTTTGGGAGTTGAAAAATGTAACAGGTGTCTTAAATCAATGCCCAAAATTTGCTCTCTTTTTGAAGTGTTTTTACAAAATCACAACTTACTCGTGAGATTGGAGAAATAAAGAACATTTGATTTTTAAAATAATTTTTTTTATATAATATACCATATAAGGACAAATTTTTTTTTAAATTAAAATTCTGACTTTTGTTCTATTTACCCCTTAGAAAATTGAAACTGCTATTTTAACGGGCCACTACATATATATTAATCTAACTAAAATTTAATATCCGGTCACTTCTCTAAATGTTCAAATAAGGAATATTTGGCCGCTTCTAATGGAAGTCTTTTAAATTTTGGGGTAAAAAACTGTTATAGGGGTTTGATGTTTGTTTATCTGATAAATTATGGTCATCTTTGTCTCTAATTTGATGTAATTTTTTTATGATACCTACATGTTTGACAGGTGTCTTGCTAAAAAAGTGCATTAAAGAATTTGGGATAATTTCGCTTACATATTCTCTCTTCTCGAGGTTTATGAATGTAGCCCACGTATTGTAATCCTATCTTACATAAATTCCCCTCTATTATTAAGGTGATAGGGCCATACAAACTCATATCCATATAAGGGCAAGAAAAACTTTTTTTATACCATGTTTTTCTTTTGCACTTTCGGCAGATAATACATTCGTATAATCCAATAAAAATTTTGGCATAAAAAATGGGGTAACGTTATTGTTTTTTTTGGTATCCGTTCTTTTACCTGCTAGGTAAAATTTTTTTACCTGTTTTTTTACAATTTTTTATACTAGCTTATGCGGCATCCTATAAGAAAATTGATTTCACTTTTTTCTTTTCCTTAAATTAACCCCAAACAAAAAATGCGCTTTTTCCCATATAAAATTGAGTCTAGCCGATGACGTCATTTTTTAAAAAATAAAAAAAATTAAAAAAATAATGGGCCGAAAGAATAACAAATGCCCATTATTATCGATTTTTTGGTCCTATTTTATACGGCCTTCCCTTGTAACCCTAATCTTAGTCTCCAATGCACTAACTTGTCTCCGAAATGTTTAACAATGTTTACAAATAATAGTTCAGTGTTAAATAATGGTAAATTAAGAGTCAAGTGTCCCTATTGCTAAACATTGTTAACATTGTTTACAGTTGAAAAAAAAATTAATAAAACCCTTGCTAATAAAATTTCTTAATAATTAACGGGAATTTTATACTAATTTTATTGATGCCTAACCATTGTTACTTTAAGTGATATTACTAATGACAAATTTGCTCGGTCAAGTTCTACATTTCACTTTAATTTGCCCTTATATTCAAGGGCCTAGCAAGTTATAAAGCTTGGGGGGGGCGGGGGGGGGGGGGGGGGGGGGGGTTTAAAAAAAAAATTTTGCCAAATATTAATGGAATTTTAAAAAATTTTTAATTTGGGTGGGGATATGGCATGCTTGGAGGGGGTTTCATCCCCAAACCCCCCCCCCCTCTCCTACGCCAATGCTTATATTCTACTTAAATCACAATATGAGTTCGCTCGCCCCTTTCCCCCTTGGACATTTACCCCATTTTACCAACACATCGACTTCTTTTTTTTTCTCCTCTATAGCTTTGAAGTTAGGCCCGCCTAATCTAGGATAAATTGGTATGGTGGAACATTTTCAATGTTATGTTTTGAGTACCGGCTTACTCATGCTTAAAAACCTCCCATCTATCAATGTTTTACATATACTTAAATTTCAGGCTCTTTTGATTTCCCACGGTCAATACTATATAACATAAGCATAGGTACAGGGTGCTACTGGTCATAGTTCTCAACGGTATAAGCTACTTCAGCATCTGAGAGGCCTACTATCTGGGTGCGCCCGTGGCTAAATTAGTCCGCCTTGGGCGCAATTTAGGGTTTTAATATGTTCGGCTCCCACATCCTAGGCTTTAACCTAGCCTACCGGGGGCGCGAAGCGCCCCGCGACGATAATGTGCCCACCCTAGACACATTCCGGGGTTAATATAAGCAATTGACTATCAATAAATTTATTCGGAAATAATGTTTATCGTGTTTCAACCAAGTTTTTAAATGGTTGAATTTTTTTTTCGGGTTTTAATAATGTTATAAATTCTTTTTTCTAATCAGTTTTAAAGCTACTGTATTATAAATGTTTGACATACGTGCTAAAATAATTTTTTAGTTTCCTACTCGTACAGTTGTATAAAAAATATACTATTATAAAAAATTTACATGTGTTTTCTCAAGTGTAAAGGTAAAGTTTTTCATGTTTTTAATAATATGAAACACTTTATCGTCTTGGTTAAAAAACGTTACAGTGTTTTTGTCGATAACGCTAAAAGTGAGTGTCGTTTTGTATTTAATCTTTATCCGAGTAAAAGATCGACTTGAAAAACGTGGATTGAAGAGCCATGTGATATCGAAGCGTGTTGAAACTTTAGGGAATTTATAATTTTATCACCGTAAATGCTATTAAAAATTTTGCCATGAGCTTTGAATTATATTATTTAATTAGCCTATTCTATCTAAAATATAAATTACACTGGACAACAAAATTTGGAACTAAGCAACTTATGGCAACTATAGTTTTTGGTCAAGTTCACGAATATGAACGAAGAATCTCAGCCAAAGCCTCAGATTTTTAGTTATTCGGTGTCAAAGTTGAGATTTTTCAATTTTTGGGCTTCTATATCTATCATACAACCTATAGGTAGTAACAAAAGTTTAAAATTATATTTAGATAAAGAAAACATTCATTATTAACATAAGAGGTTTGAATTTTTTTTTAATATTTAATATTTTTTTCATTTTTGTAAATTAGTTGTTTTTGGCACAAACTCCGTTTGTTGATCCTAATAAACTTGAAAATAAATTGCTAAAAATTTATGTAATAACCTTTTTATATGTTTTTTATAAGGAGTCTGAATTTGCCAATAGAATTTTTGTAGAACTAGGAGTAAAAAAAATTATTTGAATTTTTTTCTGAATTTTGGACGCGGTTAAAAAAAAATGGAGGCCTTAGAAAAACTAAACCTGAATCGTTATCGCAAGAAATTCTCTACAAACCCCTCAAAAAATCGTTTATGTTGTTTTTTTGTTTTCCAGTTTATCACTTCAAAACTTGAACCTTTTGATTAATTATTTACAAACTAATTAAAATAGAATAAAACATGAACGACGTCGCAAAAAAGTGTTACTTCAGGAATTTTTAAAGTCTATTTTGATGTGTACAGGGCAAAGAAATTGTTTATGGAAAATAAAAATATATTTTTTATATATGAGTTTTAGAATTTTGAGGTCGCAAGTGTATTTTGGGCTTATTTACTTATTTTGAATATATATTAAGTTGAAAAAAAGTTAGAACTGAAAAGGGTTAAAGATTACACATTATAGAACTAATCTAATATTCATATTTTATTATTTGGTAAAAAAAATTTAAATCAAAGCACAAATGTTTTGCTTCTCTCATAATTTATCTTCCTTAGTTTTTGTTAATTAAAAAAGAAAAAATATGGGACAAAAATGACTTTCGTCTTAACCCTGTTTTAGGTATAATAGCCATATATCCCATTTTAAAAATTTATAATTAACCTTAATTTAATAAAACTAAAGATTAACTTATATATTTCTTAAAATCTCTCTTCTTGGACAAGTAAAGATATTCCACAGGTCAACAAATTTTAACGGTTTTCAACTAATTAGAGATATCAGACCTGCTAATTATGTGGTCTTCATGTTTTTATTTTTTTCCAATCAAACTTGGATATAGATTTATAAATAAGCAGACTTTATGCCGACAACCGTTTTTTTTCTACTTTATTGTCTGTTTATTAGTTCATGCAAAATATTTTGTGATTCAAAGCCTTTTTGTTTTAGCTGAATTTTATTTATTTTTTTAGTGGTTGCTTTCAGAGTTAATTTGAAATATTAATAATTTTTTGACTTGATTTTATTGACAAATTTAAGTGGGATGAATCTGCCAAAAGTCAAAAATAGAAAAACATCGATGCGTTAGGAAAATTAATTTTATTAATTTTTTTTTATATTTTTTGTTTTTTAAACAACCCTGAGGTGTGTTTATTAAAGTGGTTACATGATTAAACTCAGTAATTTTTTTTAATTTTTTATTTTGGTAAATTTAGGAAAGATGCAGAGCTGAAAAAATGTCCATTTTCGGGTCAAACTCATTTTTTTATTTTTTGAAATTTAGAAAAAATAGGGTCTCAGCTTTAATTAAGAAAATTTATAAAATTTAAGATTTTCAGCTTAAATTCTGTATTTATTAATAATTTATTTTTTTAATCTGTCATAAAATTTTTAGAAAACAAAAATTTGAGTTTAGTCAAAAAATGGGTTTTTCCCAGCTCTGATAAGATGAGTCTGCCAAGGTAAACTTATCGATGCGTTAAAGGATAAACTTAATAATTTAATTGAATTTTAAAAAAATTTAACTTTATTTGAAAACCCTGGGTAGTGTGAATGTGGATGCGTCTATGGTAAAATCTAAATTTTTGTAATGATAAATTTAAGTGGGATGAATCTGCCAAGGTGTCCAAACTAAAATTCACGATGCGTCCAAGGTTAAACCCAAAAAACTTAATATCATTTTTTTTTTAATTTTATTTTCTTTTTTTAGAACTTTTTTTTTAATTTTTCGTTTTTTTAGACGACCTCGGAGTGTGTATTCTAAATTGGTTGCGTCCAAGGTTAAAATTAGAAATATTTTATTTTTAAAAATTCTTTGTTTTGTTGAGACAATTCCGGGGTGTGTGTCTCTCAAAGTAGTTGCGTCTAAGGTTAATCTTAATAGTTTAAATTTGATTTTATTGGCAAATTTAAGTAGGATGAGTCCGCCATGGTGTCTAAACTGAGTTTTAAAAAATATCGATGCTTCCAAGGTTAAACTTAATTTAGTATTTTTTTAAAAAAAATTGTTTTTTTTAATTCCCGGGGTGTATGTTTCAAAGTTGTTGCGTCTAAATTTAAACCTAATAATTATTTTATTAATTTTATTTATAAGGGGGATGAGTCCGCCAAGGTGTCTAAACTGAATATTTAGAATCTATCGATGCGCTTAAGGTTATACTTAATTTTATTTTTTTAATTTTTTAGTTTTTTAGACTTCCCGTGATGTGTATCAAAGTGGTGGCGTCTAAAGTAAAACTTAATAATTTTTTTAAAAATTTGATTTTGGCAAATTTAAATTGGATGAGTCAGCAATAATCTTGACAAGCCTTGGTGTTTGAGCCCAAAACCCGTGCAAAAGGCTTATTAAAATATAATAATGTATGGATTACATTATAATTATGTGTAAATTTAATTAATGATTAAAATTTACAACCAATATAAAATTGATTACAGTGGTGGCCACTGAAAGTCGGCCATTTTTAGGAAAAAAATGATCATGGTTTAATGTAACTCTTGATCATTCTTTTTCTAACATGTTCCGCTCTATTGTGGCCAGCATACAATTAATCAATTTGAGGTTGTTTTAACCACGGAATTGCCTGAAATAAGAAAAAAAAATTTAAAAATTACTAGAATTAAGTTTAACCTTGGACGCATCGATATTTTTTTTAAATTTAGTTTAGCACCTTGGCTTCATCCCACTTGAATTTGTCAATAAAAGCAAATTTTTAATAAAATAATATTTCTCAATTTAATCTTAAACGCAACCTCTTTGAGACACACCCCGAACAAAGAGTTTTTTAAAAATTAAGAGATTTAAATTTTAGACGCAACCACTACCCCGATTGTCTAAAAAAATCTTTAAAAAATAAAAAATTTTAATTAACCTTGGACGTACCCACATTCACACACCCGGGAGTTGTCTAAAAAAATTTAAAAAAATAATAAATAAATTTTGAGTTTAAACTTGGACGCATCGATATATTTTTTTGAATTTTAGTAGCGACACCTTGACAGACTTATTCCACTTAAATATGTCAATAAAATTATATTATTAAAAAAATTAATAAGTTTAACTTTATACGCGATTAAGATACACACCCAGGGAACGGCTAAAAAAACAATTTTTTTAAAAAGTAAAATTAAGTTTAACCTTGGACGCATCGATATTTTTTAAAAAATTCAGTTTAGACATCTTTGTGGACTCATTCTAAATTTGCCAATAAAATCAAATTAAAAAAAACTATTAAGTTTAACCTTGCAATTACTTTGATAAACACACACCCCGGGATTGTCTAAACAAAAAAAAACAATAAAATAAGAAAATTTTTAAGTTTAACCTTGAAGGCATAGAAATATTTGTGAATTTTAGCTTAGACACCTTGGCAGTCTCATCTCGCTTAAATTTGTTAAAAAAGGACGCATTCACTTTAAGACACACTATCTTGGGTTGTCAAAAATACATAAAATTTGTAAAAAAAAAGTTATTTAAGTTTTAAGTGTACTTTTGGATGGATAGACATTTTTTTAACATTTGATTTAGACACCATGGCCCACTTAAATAAAACAATTATTTAAAAAAAAATTTAACCTTGGACACATTCACTTTTTCGTTAGTTTATCTTGGCAGGCACATCCCAAGTTAATATGTCCAAAATAAAAAATTTAAAATTTTAAAATTAATTTCGACGCTTATACTTTTATGTGCCTCAAACTTGTTGGCAGACACGAAGTACATGAAATAAATACACGTATAGATACTCTAACCAGGCAAACATAAACAAAAAAAATATTAAAAAAAACAATATGAACCTTCCTTGTACTCAGTATTATGTTTATTGGTGTTATTTTGTTTCCTTTTTTTAGAATTTTTTTATATGCTTTAGAGTAGACGCTAGCATGAGATGTCACAACCTAAATAGAAATGAGTGTAGAGATAGAAACAAATGGAGACTTAAACTGAAAGAGCTCACTGCCTCAATGGCAAAAAGCTAACAATGAAAAAAAAAAAAAAAAATTATTTAATGAAGTAAATCCGAATATTAAAAATTAAAGTTTTTTTTCATAATTTTATAACAAAAAATTTTTTTTAATATAATTTAACAGGTGTTTTTGAAGTCACAAAATCTGTCAATTTTGTCAAAATAGGCCATTTTTCGAAAAGGACGGCTGTACGGAGCCGAAGCCGGAAGAAACTAAGAAAAAAAATATATAATATAAGGTTAGACTATCTTGGGAATAATTAATTTTATATTTTTATAAAATTCACGGTTGTGTCTTTAATGTTTACTTACCGGTGTTATTTTCCAAAAACCATAAAAAAATTTTTTACCCTTCCCGAATTAAAGGGCACATATTGTAAAATCATTATTCAAATATGAGCATAAAAGTATTTTATGTTTTAAAATTTTTTTTATCTCTTAAACATTATTTTACAAGTTTAAACAATTAATTATGTTTAGGTAGAATAAACTTATATAACTAGATTCAGAGTAGGGGAGACCGGGGCGAAATGAACATATTTTTGCAATATCGTTGCTGCTGACACATTTTTTATCCAAAAGAAAAAATTAATGGCTCATTTTATAGATAATTCATTATATTTTATAAAATAATTTGTTTAACCAAAAAAATTTAATTCTGTAAAAAGATATTGAACAATGTATAAACCCACTAGTATTAACCATTTTGACCCATATAGGGGGTAAAATGAAACACCCATGGGGCAATATGAAAGTGTGTAAAATTAATTAAATTTACAGCTTAAATTTCAAATAAACCTTATATATTGAAAAATAAATATAGATTTAGATCATTTTATTAATAGTTATATCATAATCAACCAGTGGCCCAAAAATCTCAACATCAAGGGGTCGAAGTTTATTTGAACAATGAGGTGGTAGTGTGACCACTTTAATCCCATTATCCTTATAAAAGGTCACTGCTTTAATGGATATATAAGATACATGGTTATCCATAATTATAAGTGCCTTTATTTAAGATATAATTAATCAATTTACTGGATCCTCAGTTGAGCATTTAACATATTTTGCAAAATGTTATTCATTTCGCCCCGCAATGAGTAGTGTTTGCAAAATCGATAAAGTTCAAATAATATTAAGTTTTAAGTTAAAAATGTATTAAATTTTTACAACTAAGTGTTTTTTAAATCTTTTAATTATAATAATATTTTCGAGGTAACATTTTATTAAAAATAAAGCAAAATTATTGTTGCTCATAACATAAATTTAAAATGGCATTTTTTCTTTAATTGAGATTTTCAATTTTTTTCAAATGGATGTATATGTTAAAAATATAATGAATCGATAGCTTGTTTAAAGATTTACAACATATATAAAATTTATATTTATTGAATAGTTTTTGGCAGAGATATATCCATTAATCATTTCACCCCACTAACCATTTCGCCCCGGTCTCCCCTACTTTTAATTTGAGTAGAAATTGCCTTAAATATAAACATACAGTTGGTTGAGCGGTAGTCTATAGCAGAAAGATCATGTACGATTCCGTCACGGGTTTTGCAGTTTTTTAGTAGACGGTTAATATCTTGATAGTGATTCAAAATTAATCAGCTATGTTCAATTTGGCATTCATTATTTATAATCAAATTAAATTAAAAATAAGATAGAAATATAAATAAAGCTAAATTTTGAGTACATATTTAAGTTATGAATCATTTTTTGAGGTATAAAAATATAAATTACAAAAAAATGTATAGACAAAATATGTAAGTTGATTTAATGACAGATTTATGGCAACTTAAAATGACATTGTTTTCAAACAATAGCGTGCCTATATCACTTATCGGGGCATTTAGGTTATAAAATAGTTCGGCCTTTAATATACCTACAATTTCAAAACGTTTATGAACCTAATATCTTTCATCCTACGATGGCCTTATTTCATATATATATTCCGTTATCCTTCGGCTCCTTAAATCCGTCAATGTCAAAAATGGCCGTTTTTGACCAAATGGGCAGATCGAGATATACCCTATGAAGAAAAAATTTATAAATATTTTTTTCATATAAAAATTTCTTGTAACTTAAATTAATCTCAAATAATGAGAAAAAAAATTTTGTAGTATATTAAGTTCTTCCATCAGCATTTAAAATATTTCGCATCCAAACTTAAATACGAAACGAAATAATATTGATTTTTGATAGAAACATTTGAATTTTAGTTTAGTTGTTGTAAATATGCAAAAAAAATTAAGTGTGTGTTAAAAATTGTTTTTGTTTTTTTGACACTTTTTCTAACTTGCGATGTTTATAGCTGTAAGTTTGATTTGAAAAAATGGTAAACAGATTAAAATCTCCAATTTTAGATTTGATCACTGTAGTTAGCTCATAACTCTCAAAAATTTGTTGTGGGATATTTAAGAAATAGTTATCAATTAAGATTAGTTTATGTAAAGGTCAACATAAAAAGTAAGCTATGATAAATATTTTATTAATATTTCCTATAATTCTTTGTTACTAATTTAACCCAATTAACTATAAATTAGCTAAACTTCTTAGGGAGTTAAAAACAATGACTATAGGCATGAAAAAAAATTTTGTTTTTAAACTATAGTATTTTTAGTTATCTTGTTTTTCCTCTCACACTGCAGTAATGAGTCAACCTTTTTCACCCAAGTACCCTAATAAGAGCTTACGCCTACATAATTGTCTTAGTAGATTTTATCAAATATGTTTTTTATTTATGATTGTCCAAGTCAAAAATGTTGTATATGATCAACTCATCTTTATAACCAATTATAATTATTTTTACAAATTTTGGTCCAGATAGTTGATTAATGACTTTTTACCTTGATGGTATACTAAAAAAAAAGATACAAAAACCACATGGATAAAATTTAACACAATTGATGTTCAGAGACAATTATATATTCGCCAAACAACTAAGTTTGGCAAGTTTTTTTTAGTCATCGACAGCTACTAAAGCGTTGCGTCGGGAGCGATTTCTGAAAGTATTATTTAAATCCAATGATTAACAAAATAATAGACTTTTAAAAAGTTCACGTATAATTTAAAAATTATAAGAATAAATCACGTACACACAATATTTAAGTATAACTTAACCCAATCCAAAAACTGCAATTTACAAATTATGGTCAAAAAAATATTTAGCAGTGAACAGGGAGGTATGAATGTCTTTATACAATTATATAATATCCTTCAGAGTTAAAACTATAAAAACCGCCAATTGTATGTAAAACTTAAATTTTTTTTAAATATTTTTTCAATTATCAAGCATAAAGAACCGCAAGATTTTGTACAAAGTTGACAGAAAGACGGTCCAGAGTCTTGAGTCTAATATATTTTTATTACACAAGTTAACAAATATTTATGTCAGAAACGTGATTATTATGAAAACATAAAAGAATGCATCTCATGATGACCTAATCTCATCTATGTTTTTCGTTTTTCTTAATTTCTTCCGTCTTTGGCTCCTTAGATCCTATAATAAAAAATGGCCTATTTTGAACGAATTGACAGATCTAAATATACCCTAGAAAAAATTTAAAAATCTTTTTTGCATACTAAAATCCCTTGTTACTTATATTTTTAATAACAAATAATGGAAAAAAAAATTTATTAATATATCAAGCTCTTACATCGGCATTTAGATAATACAAAATATTTCTCGCCCAAACTTAAATACAACGCGATATAATATCAGTTTATAAAATAGTATTTAAAGTTTGAATTTAAGTTTAACTATTGTAAATATGCAAAAATAAAATTTCGATTTATTTTTGTTTTGGAATCTTTATGAATACTTATTCTAAAAAAGAGGACCACGCACATTTTTTTAACTTATCTATAAAATTGATAATTAAGCTTGGCCTAGTAAAGGGTATTGTGTCCAAGTAAATTACAACAAAAATGTTTAATTTTGTCTTATTCAAAAATGTTTATTTATGATCAACTCATATTTACTTGGCTCTGCCAATTTTTATTATTTTTACTATAGTTTATTTAGAAACTAGTTAATAGATAACTTTTTATCTTAGTTGCTAACACAATTTGAATCATTATACAAGATTACTTGCATTGTTACTTAGCTCTGTCTGTATCTATTATTATAAAATTTATGATTAAAATAGAATAGTTATATCATAAACCTATTTTTGTTTCTATTTTTAATAATTATGAAGTATCTATTTATATAAAGCTGCAACGGCGTACAGAAGGAGAGGTGAACTACATCCTCTTCCCCGCTTGTTTCTCTTTTTTGGCATTAAAAATTTGGCCTCTATGATAACACATCCCACCGTATTGTTTTTTCCAAATTTTCCACGTTAAGACTTACCCCCTCTCCCTTAAAAAAATCCTGGGTACGTCTTTGTTAAGCTGTAAATTAACAAGCATTTTTGGCCTTTGTTTGTTTGAAATATTTTTAATAATGGTCCTCTACCCATCCATGTGGGTTTTTCTCATTTCCCCCTATTCTATTAAGTTTAATATCAAAAATACTTGGCAATTTATCACAATCTCGCAAAAATCCACATGTCTCATAATCTCATATTAATGAACATAAATATTGGACCATTGTCTTTATACTTTGCTAGTAAGAGTGGCACAATGGGTTTGCCAGAAAAGTGTTTAAAATCAACGTGTGGCCCTTAAATTGAGAAAGGTGTAATTAAACAGAACTCAATTATATATGTATACCCAAATTGTATTGTTTAGCTGTAATCGCCCAATCAGATGAATTGTTAGAACAAAATGTTCCTTGAATAATGTAGAAAATAATGAATGTATTAGCAGTACGCTTGATGGATAGACGAATTTTCATTGTATTTACGTTTCCGCTTAAACGAACTCTAGATCCATTATCGAAGAATATGATTTTTAGTTTATTTTGATAATTTTTACATCTTTACGCAATTTTTTTTTTACTATTATCAACCAAGAAGTGGTTAAACGAAATACGTGGCAATGCTACTGAGTAAATGTGTTTTTGATTTACTATCGATATAAATTCCTGAAAAGTTAGTACACCTTTACGGGGATATGGTTGTGTAATAAGTAAAAAATCTGTAATATTCATTGCTAACGATTAACATTAACAAATACAAATTTCTTTGTTTTTGTTGGATTTCGTAAACAAGTAATTAAACTAATATTTTTTTTGACTATAGGACTTTTTTTTAATGGTAATTTTGGACCTTATAGTATTTGCCTGCTCAATGTAGAGCTATAAGATATTCTTGATGCATATAGGCGAAATAAAATACGTCAGGTAACAATCATAATAACTAGTCTCAAAACAAATGTTTTGGATTTAAACTATAAATTTAATAATAGCTTTTTATAGCACAGGTTAACAAATATCAATATCACAACCGTGAATTTTATAAAAACATAAAAGAATTTATCCCCATGATACCTTATTTCATATATATATTTTGTTTTTTTTTAGTTTTTTGGGCTTCGGCCCCTTACATCCATCCATATCAAAAAAGTGGTCTGTTTGACCATAGGGATTGATCGAGAAAGCCCTAAAAAGAAAAATATAAGAATATTTTGATATATAAATCCTTTGTAACTTATATTTGTTTTATCAAATAATGAGAAATAAAATTTTTTACTATATCAAGCTCTTACACCAGCAATTAGATAATACAAAATATTTCGTCTCCAAACTTAAATACAATACTTATCGGTTTTTAACAAAAGTTTTATTTGATATTTAACAGTTTAGCTGTTGTAAATATGCAAAAAAAATTAATTTATTTTTGTTTTTAAATCTTTGTGTTTAGAATTATAATTACAATTTTCAGTGTTTTTAACTGACTAACTAAGTTGATTAGAAAAAACAGTAAATCCATTTAAAAATCCCTGGCAGGTTTGATTTCCTATACAGATTTAAAACCCGCCAATTCAGTCCAATTTTCATGCATTGGTATTTTTGATATAATAATAGCCATATTTTAATAACTTTAGCGTGATTTAGCTGTCCCTCAGTTATAACTCCTCATTATTTAATTAATCCACATAAATTTTTGGATATTTAAAGCAGGTATTTTTAGGCATTGCCATTCAAGACTTTCCACACTTTGGCTGAGCTCACAACCGTTAGAAGGACATTAATTGAAAAATTATGAGCATTTTGAAAAATTTAAAAAAAACTTGAGGATCGCTACCCGATCGATTCCATAAACATTTTTAATGTTAATATATATTAGATATTAATTAAGTGTGTAGTAATTAAGTTAAATTAGTGGTATTAATATCCTATCGTTAATTACTATATAAATTCAGCAGAAATTTTTTTATAATTGTAAATTCATTTATAAGCGATAAAATATATGCCTTGACTCTACTATAATCATTTTGAAACTTATGTCTTGTAACAATACTTCAAAGACCTATATATCATTTATATCAATATATTTAGATATTTGTGATAGTTAATATTGATTTTTATAAATTAAACAAGAGGTTGTTGGCATCGGAAAATTTCGCTTTTCATAGTTATAATTTGGTTAAGTGGGTTATAAGATGACAATCTAATTGGTCCGCGGCAATCGAGTCGGTAAATAAACGTCCTTGGAAATTCCATCAATTGGCGGCCCACATCTAAGTCATCGATCAACAGGGTTTTCGCGGTTTGTTTTAAATGATAGTTTGACTTATTCAAAATAATAAATATATATAAGTATACAGGACTCTTACATGCTAACATCAATATTATTAATTCTACAAAATGCCTCATTTTGCGACGTTTGTTTGTGCCTTAAAAGCTTGAATTGATTACACTGGACAACAAAAAAAAACAACCTAAACGATTTTTTGAGGGTTTTGTAGAAAATTTTCTTGCGATAACGATCCCGGGTTTAGTTTTTCTTCCAATGCCTCCAATTTTTTTTAAGTCCAAAGTTCAGATAAAAATTCACAAATTTTTTTTAGGCATATTCAGATTTTTTATAAAAATATCAAAAAGGTTATTACCTAAAATTATTAGTAATTTACTTTCAAGTTATTTAGGATCAAAAAACGGACTATATGATGAAAACCACTAATTTTATAAGCATAAAAAAGAGAAAAAAATTTAATATTAAAAAAAATTTAAACCCCTTGCGTTTATAATGAGTATTTTCGCTATCTAAATATATTTTTAAACTTTTGTTACTACCCATACGTTTAATGATATGATATAGAAGTCAAAAATACCCCAAAAATTGAAAAATCTCATCTTTGACACCGAATAACTAAAAATCTGAGGCATTGGCTAAAATTCTAATTTCATTTTCGTGATAAGCGCCAAAAACTTGACCAAAAACTATAGTTGCCATAAATTATAGGGCCGTCCAAATTTTGTTGTCCAGTGTTATTAGACAATCGACTAACAGCTCTTAAGACAATATTTAGGTTGACAAGGATTCCAATAAATTTTTAGTCAAAAAAATCAATTGTAGCTCAACCGCTAAACTTTAATAACCACAAATGGCCCGCTTTAGGCTTATGCAGAGTTTGGCCTGTATTAATTATAATTAAGATTTTATAACAAATAATAATTTATTCGTACATTAAAAGCTTTTATCCAGTGAAGATTGGAGTGGGATCCGGACATTGTTTAAGACCCTTATAACTTCAAGAGTAAGAATATATCTTTTTCCATTATTTAAATTTTTTGATGCATGTTTTTTGCAAAGCAGAAAATTTAATAAAGAAAAAGAGAATATTAAATTACAAAACTTCACCCATGGATTAATGGTGATATTAAGTTTAGCATTTTTTTAAATATTTTTAAAACAATAAAAATAGTTTTCCAAGCTATACTTACCTTATAAATTAAAGATTTTGTAGTATATAAGAAAAAAAATGATTTAGACATTAATAAATAATACCTTTTTTCATTATATATATGTAAATTAAGAACATATAAAATCCGTGATTTGCCCATTCGAAATTAAAGCTAAATGGTATTTACATTAAAAGTGACTTTAGTGAGATTTTAACTAACACTTTATTATTAGAATTATTATATTTCATTAGTTATATTTATCGTATGAAAAAAATCGCAAATTTTAAATATTATAATGCATATTTTTAAAAATATTTAAAATTAAGTTTTAGGGTCCATAGGGAGCCACAATATCTGTGGCTGGTTAACTTTTTACATATGATTAATATTGTTTTAATTGATTATATAAACAATTTAAAATTTTGTAATCTATTTGTTCTGGTCATTGACCTTTAAGCTTTATCTATATTTAATACATTACAGATAAATTTTGTGTTTTGGTTATTTTAACAAATGAATATGTTAACCTTTTAAAATAAAAATATGTTAATATCTTTATTCACTTATAATTATTACCTGCCAGCTATTTTATTATTCTCCCATAAGATTTAAATACTATTATAACAGAACGCTGTTGTATATATGTAGCAGGAAAAATAATTTTCGTATCAAATTCCACCACAATTTGGAATATTTGGATTTAAAATTTTCCAGTTATAGAAAATAAATATATTTACCGCAATTTCGAACCTTATAAAGATGCGTTAACCGTTTATGGCTAAAATGGCAATTCCTCTTGTCCATTTTTAAATAAACATACATTATACTTTTGCAAATTAATAAATCAGTCATTTTTAAAATTTAATTTTGTTGGAAATGAGGATAATAATATTTTAAGATGCATTTTATAATTTTTTTTTCTCAAAATGATATAATACGATGTTAGTAGTTTAAAAAAAAGTTTTGTAGGAATGAATTAAAATAAATGAAAGAGCCTGAATTGTGAAAAAAATATTTCATTTATAAATAAATTCTAGGGATGAACGGATTTAACACAAAATATCTTTTGAATATTCATAATTTTGCATGCTTTTTATTTATAAAACTGATCATGAACAAACCCATGGCATTAAAAACCTTTGTTATTACCCTGGGCTCCATTTAACTCAATTTAGACGCTAAAAGTACCATTTTTAATTTAGGGTTTTTTATGGAAGGCAGTGAGTGACATTATATCACATTAAACACATATAGATAAATCAAATCACAAAATAAAAAAGATCTCCACCCCCAAAATTGCCGAAAAAAAGCCCACATTTTTAGGGGCCAAAAATTGCACGCGCTTTTTCCCAATCAAATTCCTTGATAATCAAATTTGCCAGAAAACAAAGTTAATTTAAATATTTAAATATTAACCTTATTAATCAGCGAACAAAACGCTGAACAACTAAAACAAAGAGTACAACAAAAGTTGCCATGAGTTGAAAAAATTTTTAATGTTGTTAAAAAGGCAAAATTCAGATCTAGCATGTTGTTAATATTTGAATCAAATAGGTCGACAGACTTCAGAGATTAAATAGATATTGGAAATTATAACATTGGGGCTTTATAAATAGCATAATGGCCTCATCTCATATTCAATTATTCATTTTTCACCTTCGGCTATATTAGGTATATATCAAATAAATGGCGTACATCAAATTGTAATTTTGTACTCTTATGATTACCTAAAAGAAAAAAGAAACTTAAAAATTTTATTGCATATAAAATCATTTGTAACTTATGTGTTTATCTCAAATATTGTAAATAAATTTTTAAGTTGATCAAGCTTTTACATAAATACATTATTACATAAAGTTTGATACTAGCAGTTTATGTTAAATATAATTTCAATGTTTTTTTGTCTTTGTGCTTTTTTGTTTTTTAACATTTTTACAAAAAAAATTATGATTATAGCTGGCTTATAAAGTTGGATTAGAAAAATGGTAATATTGAGATATCCATTTTTACCAAAACAAAGGTATATGCCGGTTTAATTCAAATTTTTGCAGAGCTTTACGTATCTCTAATTCGACAATACGTTGTTATTTTCCTAATATTTGAGATAAGGTTTCACTTCTTATTGAAAGCACATTTTTAGCCGTTTTTATTGGAATATTTTAGCCAAGTTAGTTTTTTAAAACTTATTTAATGATGGTTTTGGATTTGATACTTATTTAATATCATTACAAATTGTTTTTAAATAAAAAAATAAAATAAACACTTTTTCAACAAATTATATATTTATATATCATTTTGCTCTAAACCAAAATGAATAAACTCATTCACTAGGGCTTGTCTACCTATTTCAGGAGTTGTTGGGAGGTTTTTCCATTTTTCTTTAGGAGCCCAAAGAAGGTTTTTCGATATTATTAGGATTTTTGTATAAGGGAATTTTCACCTAATATTGTTATAATTTTTTCTTCAATAAGATGATTGCATTAAAAATATAATTCAAATTAACAACCATTTTTGTGATTTTTATATATTTACCGAATGGGTAAATAGAGTTTTGACTATAATGAGAATATAATGCTAGTTACAAATAATTTATTTTCTTATTGTCAAACAATTTTAATAATTGTTTTTTGAAGCATAATATAATTCCAAAATTAGTTTTCTTCTTTGGAAAATTAGAACCTAGAATTTTTTTTGCTAAATCTTTTGGCTACTAAAAAATTTTACTATATTATCTCATATGCCAATAGTTAAAAGCTGGGCTGCCTCTTTGAATGGCTATATATTAATTAAAGGTATAAATTTCTTAATTGAGTTTTTTGAGATATCGTCACCAAATTGTCGAAATACCAGCCGACCATACAAAAAACACAAATAGGGAGCCCTTTTTTAGGTTTGATGACATTATTTATTAAACTTAATTAAATCTACTTATTATATATAGAATCAATTTTTAACTAAATATACTAACTATCTAATTCGAGTTTTATAACGTTATGGGTACAAATTGTCTATTTATATAAAAATCTTCTATCACATCAGTATTTAAATAATTTATATAAATTTGAATTATTATCTAGATTCAAGCAACTCATCATTATGTAATATTTTTTTAAAAATATTCTAATTATAATTCAAAAAAATACATAACAAAAAAACACTACTCCACGATAATGGTTTTTTTAAATTCACATGGAATTTAGATATATCTTTAGGCCAATTGTGAAGAAATTTTTTAAGGAATAATGTTTTGAGAACTGTAAATAGAGAGTTTCCTACCTATTGCGTTAATCATAACATTCCCTACTCATCACAACTCGGAGCTTACAAACATCTAATTTCAATTTTAAAAATTTTAAAGTCAGCTACTTGAGTTCCACACCATGATAATCCTACCCGGAAGAACGAATTTTTAAACTTACACCCGACCTAGCCTAGAATTTAGTTTTTTTGGTTAGGTCCAGCTTTTTACACGGTTAAAATTGCAAGCTATAAATTGTTTACTAAATTATCATAAAATATAGAGTGTAGAAGTAATAACCTTAATCGCGTAATAAATTTATTCTTTTTTTGCTAACAATAAAAAAGATAGATTAGGCAAATGACCCTATTCTTTTGTGTCCAGCCCCACCCCCCCCCCCCCCCCCAACCTCCGGCTCGTTTTAAATTTTGATTAAGCTGAAGCGGATTTTGGGGGGGGGGGGGGGAGGGACATTTGGGTTTGAATTGAATTTTATTTTCAGCTATATTGCAGTTTAAAAAGATACGTAACTCGTATGGGAAGAAAGGTATTTAAAGCTATGCCTCTAGCATAATCAAACAAATACATTGAGCAGTCTCGTGAGGTTGGATCAAATTTGACGGTGTACTAAACATAAAGTAAGGTAAATAGAGCATTTATGATACAAATTAATATGTTACAAGCATTTGTTGGTAGTTATGCTTATTCCCGTTAGTTTTTAAATACGTCGTCTCGGTTAACATTTTCATATCAAAAAATTTCACAAAATATAGTGAACCTAATTATAGTAATTTATGTTTTACATCTTAATTCGCTAATCATTTCTTTAAATTTTTTAATTTCGATTAAAAAATATGTTAATCACAAATTATTTTCTTGGTTTCTTGTAATTCCGAGTTGTTGTGTATTTTTAATTTTACTGATTTGTTTTAATATTTCAACAACCAAAAAATGTAAATAAAAATGATATGTTTTTAAGCAATTTTGTAGTTAAATTTGGCATTGAAGATTTTTCTGGAGTAGGGACATGTTAACTATATATTTATTATTTTGGCCACTGTTAAATAGCCATGAAAAAATAAATAAAAAAAATCTGTACTTGTTCGTAAAAAGCACCAATGCATATAAGATTAAAAATATGTTTCTGGCAAAATCTTAAGTATTTCCGACTAATGTGTAAATTTGCTTATATACATGTGATTTTTTGAGTCAAGAATGTACTATTTTAAAAACACAGATTATACTGATTTTAAATTCATACAAATAAACTTTTTTTGCTGAATTTTTAGTTAAACTGGCCTTAAAAAATGCTTTAATTGCCTTCTTATCAACTCTTTTTTAAAATTCCCCAATAACACAACTATATACATTACATTTAGTAAGGTATTAATTCATTGAACATTAGGGAAATTTCTTCCACACAGGGAGTCCAAATTTTAAAAAATATATTTTTAATTCCACAGTTACAATTTTACTTCCGGATATCTGTAGCTTTTATATCCAAAATTACTTTATTTTAATTTTTTTTAAAACCATTTAATAATTTTGTTAATAATAATATTCAATTTACCCTACTGGGTGGACTTGGAATCAGGTCGCCTAGTATAGCGCTTGTCGATTTTCTTGCTTCCTCTTTCAAATAACGATTTTTAATACAAAATTAAACGCGATCAATTTTCTTTCAAGCTTTACTACTTGGGCATTCGAGGCCGACCCTACCAGGTCGGATAATCAAGAGAGAGGTATGTGCTTCGCGTTAAACCTTGCATACCTAATAAGTTCTCAGTCGGGAGTCGGGACTCGAAAGCCCGTCCGGCCCGCAGCTGCCCGGCCCAAAATGTCTGGCAGGGCTGGGCCTAAATAATATATATTAGTCGGGCGGGCCGGGTCAATTTTATTAATTTCGGATTTGGGCCGGAGGGCCGGGCCGAAAATGTTTGATAAATTTGCCTATTTATTTGCGCTGTAATTATTGATAAATAGTTAAATAAGTAGATTTTTGAACAGAAGAATGAAAAGGATTAGTAAGTATGAACGAGACAGAGTGATTCACTCGGTCTCAGCTTAATTGGCAATTATAAACTTTTCAACTTACCAAAAACGTTCTCACCGATCGTTTTGGTCGGTTTCTCTTACAATTGTTTATCGGATTAAAAAATTAGGAGACATAATAAGGTCAATTGCATTATAAATTTCTTAAAAAGGCTAATATACCCTATGTTTTAGAATCTGGTTTATCTTTAAATACTAAAAGATCGGATGGTAACACACGATGTAATTAGCGGTTAAATTTATAATTTTGCAAATAAAATATCAACATTAAAATTAAATTTATAGTTCCTTCCCTCCAAAAAAGTTTCTGCATACGCCCCTGCTACCAATATAAATCATGAAATGGATCAAAAATGAAAAGAAAACATTTTTCTTCAAAATAAACTTGCAGCCTGGATTATAAATTTAATATTTTACAATACGTTTTAATATCTTAAAAAGGAGCTAGAATAAGGTTTACTATTAAGCCATCCCTTATTTAAGGGTAAACAATTTTTGATTATATCAATTATATTATTTAAAATTATTTTTAATAGGCTAACCTTATTTAAAAGTTTATGCAATGAAGGTAATTATATAATTTTAGTACTAAAAACTCTACAAAAAAATTGCTAAAAATTAATATGTCTGATGGCGATTTATATGTTTATTAAGACTACTTTTACGCATTTTAAAGATAATGACAATTTTAAGTTAAGAGATATAAAATAAAGAAAATATTTAAATTTGTTAAAATTTGCTTCAGGCCTGCTATTTTGTTTTATAAGATGAATAGTTATAATAAAGCTGTTTAGAGCACCGCTTTAATTTTAAGGATAGTTTATAGACTCCCTATCTTCCTCTTTTCCATGCCTGGGAAAAAAAGAGCTAGCCCAAGGAGATTTTTAGGGTCTTTTATATTAAAAATGCTTTTAAAAAAGGCCTCTATAAAAAATCCCATGTGTTTTATAAGAGGTTCCTTGGGCATTTAAAATAGTAAAACATTCCAACTTCAGAATAAAGAAAAAACTTAAAAGGGCCTTTGGCATAGGTTTTTTTCTCCTATTTTTGGGGGCTTTTTGGTAAAATTTAAAATACTATCAGTTTTTCCTGGCCCAAGAAAAAAAATCTTTTTATTTCTTTTAGCCCACTCTTTTTTTCAGCATATTCAATTAACATCAAAAGTTAGTTTCTTATTTTGTGGATATAAAAATTTGGATATAGATATTTATAATAAATCTGATGGCGTTTTCGGTTTTTTATTAGAATTACTCTTATTCTGCCAATTTTCAGTTTGTTAAAAATGCTTTATCTCGCCTGCTGGTTATGTACTTTTAATAGATTAATTCAAATATATCTATAGGGTAGTATTAACACTCCATTATTTCTTCCTTCATCATCTATTTTGCCTACCTTCATCAAATATTCGGCAGCTGAAGAGAGAGACAAAGAGATATTCAAGACCTACCTATGTTATCCTTAGAATATCAATTAATTCGCAAAAAAATTGACAATTTTGTAACATTTTTTTGAAAAATTTACCTCGGATTAATTATCAGGAAAAATTCAAAAAAAAATAATTTTGCCTCAAAATGTCCAGAGTGAATTAATTGAAAATTTTTATATCTGGTATGGTCCTCGGACTTGTAAATTAAATAATTTTATTTAATTATCAATCTTACCGGTATATTTTCTTTAAGCTCAAACGAGAAATTCTTTATGATGCTTATGATTTGAAACACATGCCGATCTTCAACAAAAAAAACGAGCCTGCGATTGTTGTTTGTCACGTTAAAAACAAGTTCCGTGCCGTAACGCAGCCTGGCCCATATGTGAGGGCGGCCCGAACCGTTTTCTGCATTAAATGCCCATGTTATATCAAATCGTGTTGCGACTGGCAAATAATTTATAAATTTATAGCAATTCCATAAACTTAGGCGTAGACAGACCAGCCGTAAACGGGTGGGAAGTTCCCTGCTGATTGTTACAATTAATTTTTTAAATTTTTTACATGGTTTTAGTTTACCGCCATCCGATTCCCAATCGTAACAATTCAAATTAATTTTTTTGACCTTTTTTGTCAATTTAGGCGAATGAAAAATGCCACCCCACTAAGCGCTGTTTATGCTTTTTATTAACATTGTATAGGATGAATTAATAAAGTTTAAAAAGCAATCATACAATTTCGAGCTGCATAATCCAAGCTTGAAAGGTCATGCATAGTTCCATCAGGTAGAGTACAATACCCCAATAAACGGTTTATATCTATTAAATTCCAAAATACATAAAGGTCTATATTTTTTAGGATTGGCAAACATAAAAAAAACTATTAAACTGACGACAACATAAGAAAATAAATAAATTTTCATGGATGAATTAGTTTATGAAAATGCAACAAATTTGTTGTAAATAACACCAACAAAATTTAAACGACCCTAAGCAACATTTATGGCAACTTTGGATTTGGTCAAGTTTTTGGCGTTGATCACGAATATGAAATTAAAATTTTAGCCAAGGTCTCAAATTTTTTGTTATACGGTGTCAAAGTTGAGATTTTTTAATTTTTGGGGTATTTTGGGCTTCTATATCATAAAACCTATGGGTAGTATCAAAAGTTTAAAATATATTTGGATAACGAAAACATTCATTATTTACTTAAGGGGTTTAAATTTTGAAATATTTACTTTTTTTTTATTTTTTATATTTGTAAAATTAGTTTTTGGCATAAACTCCGTTTTTTGATTCTAAATAACTTGAAAGTAAATTGCTAAAAATTTATGTAATAAGCTTTTTTGGATTTTATAAAGAATCTGAATATGCCATTAGATTTTTTTTTAGAATAAATATTAAAAGAAATTTTTTATATTTTTTTCTGAACTTTAAACCCGGACTAAAAAAATTTTAGGCCTTAGAGAAAAAACTAAACCCGGGATTGTTATCGCAAGAATATTCTCTACAAAACCCTCAAAAAATCGTTTATGTTGTTTTTTTTGTTTCCCAGTGTAATGAATAGTCTCTAGTTTATTCTGTTAAAATAAAGCTAAATATATAAATATATACTAGGCAACTAAGTTTGAGAAAATTAATAGAAAACAATATGACAGGTAAAAAATAAACAAAAAAGGTTTGACACAATATAGATATTAGAAAATGCAGAATTAAGGGGGGCGGGGGGGGGGGATATTTTTGTTAATTTTTTTGTCAGAAAAAATAAATCAACAGTCTAAAATCTCTTAATTTCTTAAAATATTAACTAAAGATAAAGTATTAATAAATAAATAAATTATATTTGCTATTATTCCCCCTTAAAATTTAAATTTTTGAATATTTTTTAGACAAAAAAATTAGTATAGCGATAAAATAAGCCATATTTATATATTAATGCAAATATTAATGCAGGAGCTTTTAAAAACTAAAATTCATATAACAACTTAAAAACTGTATAAAAGCTACAAAATTGAATTTTTAGGGTCCTCCGTATCTGATAGTCACTTTTTAAACATATTTATTAATTTTAGCTTTTATTGTTTTGTTTACAAATACTCAAGAAGATAGTGGCAATAGTAAAATAATATAATCATAAAATATACTCGTAAACAACCCAACCCACACCTTCGCGGGTTAAATTAACTTAGCTAAAATATATGAAAAAGTAAGAGGCGTACCCAATTTTTTAATGGAAGGTGAGGGGCGAGCTAGACTTGTGATGAACAAGAGTATGTTGTCACAACTAGGGCATTTCTAATATCCGGAGTCGGGAAGAAGTCCACAAACTCCGGAGCTTTCTTTTTCTTGAAAATTTGTTAGTGTACTTTTTACATAATAAGCTGCTCTTACAATTTTTTACATACATTGAACAAAAATAAATTTGGGCAATAAAAATATAAATAATATTTCCAGCAAGCTAATATTAACTAGCAAAATCCAAAAAAAATAAATTCCAAAACTCCGGATTTAATAAACTACTTCCCTCCGGAGTTTTGACATGCCCTAGTCACAACTTAATTTTTATTTCAATTTTAAACGTATAACATGTATAATTATCTAGTAGATCGGGTATTTCCCAGGTTTTTTCGCCCTTCCCCCCACCCCATTCGGTAAGTCAAACTTTTTAAATATTTATATGCGCGATAAAAATCATGACCAAGATATTAATGTAGCATATTAAAACTAAACAGCATATTTATAAACGTAGGGGAGAGGGGGGAGGTGGCAAATGTTGTGAAGTAATTTTTCCAAATATTTCGGGCACTGTTAAATTAAATTGGTTGAAAATTCTAAAATATATTTTGATAAGCATAACCTGAATATGAGAAAAAAAAATTCTAAAACCTTATTAAAACAATAGGTTATATAAACTGTTTTTTGGGCACTTTTCATTTAAAAAACTTTTATTTGTTTTTACTGGTCAAAATATCAAATTAAACCAAAATAGATTTATTCTATTTAAAAAAGGTGTTATTTAACTATACTATATGTTAAACCTCCTATCGCCAAATTATTTGTAATATATTGATTTTATATATCAAAGAGGGTGTGGGGCGATGTGGTTGGGGGTGATGTGGTTTTTTTATTATTATCAGCTGTTTATATAAGAAATAAAAGTAAAACGTGATTACTTAACGAAAATGCTATACAATTAGCTTTAAAAGATTTAAAACCCGGCAATAATACAAATATTGCCCTTCTATCTAAAAAGTAATCTATTTTAAGAAGAAAATTAAGGTTTTGCTAATAAGGACTATGAATATATTTTTTTTTCTTAAAGGAGAAAAGGGTTTAGTTGATTATACACTAGAAGCTGCAAGATTGTACCATGGATTAAGCCCAACAGATATTTTCATGTTTATTTTAAAGTGTGATGTAAATTACATAACTAAGCTTGTTTACTCTTATGCTGTTTATTTAAAAAAAAAATTTCCTAATAATTGGATAAAGGATGAAAGAATTGATAAAGATTGGTTTACCCTGTTTTTCAAAAGAAACAAGGAAGTTTTTTAAGGCTTCCTAAAGCCACAAGTCTTGCCTGAGCATGCAAATTTTTTGACAATCCTATACAAATCACACAATGAAAACAAATTAATCCTGAATATCTGGAATGCTGGACTCAACTGACCCCAGTTCTGTCCAAGAAAAATTAGCACTTATAGGTGCTAAACAGGTAAGATATATAACTTGAAACAAAATTACAAAGGATGAGTTTGTAATTGCTCCAACCTATTGTTAACAAGCCTAAGAAAAGGAGAAACTCAAAAAATCAAAAATCTTTTAAATAAATATTTATCATAATATATATTTTAATTATCTTATGTAATAAAAATGTCTAATAACCCGTTATATATTATTTCTTGTTTATTATGATCTAATTTTTAAACCATTCATGTCGCCCCCTTTATACACCACTTTACCCCGTTGTTGGGGCGAAGTGGCGAAAAAAATGATTTTTTTGACTCGATATATCTGTAATATAACAGTTTAAATTAAAGTTGTGTAGAATTTAAATACAGTTTTAAAATACCTATCTTTTGAGATATACCATGATTAAATAGATCATTAAAAAAAAGTTATGATCAAATATTGAAAAAACAACTATCTCGACCCAAAAATTATTTCAAAATCATTTGGCCTAAACCTTGACAAAGCTAGTCTTAGCGAAAGTAAGTATAAAAATGACACATTGTTTAAATCGTTCAGTAACCCTTTTTATCTTTCTTTAAAAAAATTAAAAAGTATTGATTGCATTGAGTTTTCTTTCGGCTGCAAACTTCTGCTTCATATGAGGACAGGTAATTGGTGGAATTTTAAAAAAGCTAGACTATTAAGATTGGTTACAAGTGACTTCGACTGTCCGTGTTGTAAATCAGTAGTTGATGACCCACTTGTTCATTTCTTTCTACACTGCTCTGCTTTGCATGAATTTAAACGCTTATACTTGCATGAATTAATATCCTCAAATAAGTGATAATATGTTGTTAATTGATATTTTAGGGCTTTCTGATCAGTCTCAAATTTTAAATATAATTAAATATTGTCATTATGCTGGCCGAAGATTCTTTACTTGGTCTAGGTTAAGTGATTGCCTAGTACCCGACAGGGCTAAAAGGGGATATGCCCTGACGGGTATGCCGTCTCTTTCAAGAGATGTAGGGCAAGGGGGGCATTGTTTTTAGCAGGTGAATGATTCTGGCCTTCGATTGCCAGAGTTGTAAAGCCTGCATGTTAATATTCCGGAGAGTGCGGCGTCATTTCGATGGATATTGTGGTATTGGCGGAGAGACGCGGTTAATCCTATTGACCCTAGGGGTTATGAACGTCGCCGCATAGCAATTTCAATGCTCCTCACCCAAAAAAAAATAGTTAAATTAAACAATTTAACTATTGATTACCGAAATCTTAGGGTCTGAATTATCAAATTTTCTACCCTTAGAAACACACCATTTAACAATCAAAAAATTAAAAAACACACATCTTAGTTAGCCATGTAATTTTAACAGTGCCCCAGATAATAGGGTTTCTTGAGAGCTTTTTCAAAGGCTGGTGGCAAGGCCTTGCTACTCTTATAAATTTAAAAAAGAATTTGAATCGGGCCGTAATTTCCTGCCCAACCTCTCCAACAAAAAAAATCCCGGAATTCAATTTTACTTATGAGGCAGGCCCGAATTAAAAAATAATGCCCGGAAATTAAATATTGCAATTTATGCTAAGTAATTTTAAAAATAGAGACTGCAGATGATTCTCTATTGCGTGATATATATTTATTATATTTAGTTCTAGTTAAATAACAACTAAAAAAATAGGGCAATGATATATAAAATCGGCCTGACCCGGTTATTTTTTTTGTAGGCGCAGCCCGGGTTTGGAGATGTCGGCATCGGGAGAGGATTTAGTGTGTGGGGATCTATCTACCTACCTAACCTATTAAACAAACAAAAAAGTAAAGCTTGAAAACAATTTGTCATTTTTCCATTTTATACTGCGTTTTGTTGCACTTGTGAATCAAAAATAAGTATTTAACAACATAAATTATTTTAACGCCTGCAATAATGACCCGGTTTTTAAAATAGAACATTTTTCCAATTTTATTGGTTTAAAGCCTCTTAATTAACCAGGTGTCCCCATGTTCCCAAGCATTGCTAAAATTGCCATTATAAAAAGGATGAACATTGTGATATGTTTATGATAGCAAGCTTTAGTTCAATATTTTAAAATGCAAAAATAATAACAAAAGGTGATCTTTAATTCAATTATTTGTTCAGTCTTTTATGTTTTTAAAATACTATTCAAATAACCTTAAGACTACCCAAGGATGCCTTTTTTAAAATTTAATAATAATTAAAATACTATTTTACCATTTTTGAAAGATCAAAAAACCTATTAAAATATGTTTTTTAGTGTATTTAAATGAAAAATAATTTTTGAGAGTGAATATGAACTACAATTGTATTGATGTGTAAGATAGAATTTTATGAGTCTCTAGTTGGTATTTTAGTTTTTAGAATAAAAATATTCTTAATAAAAATTTACATAAATTATTTTGTTTTTAATACAAATTATTTTTATAAAAGGAAAAAAAATTAGAAAAAAAATCTATTTATAGAAATAGCATTTACAAAAAATCAAATTTTCCTAGCCGAACCGTTATAAAAAACTTACCACTTAAGCGGGATACTTACCGTCACCATATTTTAGTTCCAACCAAGCCGTCGGCTTATTTTAAAATATCAGGTCTACTCGGCTAGGTTTAATTATTGTTTAATTGCGTGTGAAATATAAGATTGTATGTAATCTAAAATGTTATAAATAGCAAGAATAGGACCGCTAGGGAGCCAAACCATCTTTTCGTATTTTAGCCTGACCCTAAACTTTCTATATTAGGACGCCAGTGAAAATATTAATTAACATTCATTATTCTATTAGTAAAGGGATTAAATAAAAAATACAATCTATCACCGCTAAATTATTAATGTCATAGGGAAAATATGGCATGTTATACATGGAATTGGCAACCATGCTCATATTCATGTAAGGCTTAAACCGTGACAGGATGTCGACATCTTACATTATCTTTAAAAATATGCAACCATTTTGAAATCTTTGTAACCCTTTCTTTGAACATAATAAAACTTAAGAAACCATCATATATTCGGAAATTAGAAGTTATATTAGTGTCTACCCCATATGGTCAATCTCAATGTTATATACTATGATATAACCAAACACAGGTCAACAAATTTTTGAGTGAGTTAAACTGCAGAGATCACACCTACCATCTTAGTTTTCAACTTCGTTTACCGTTTTTTCTATTTAAATATATTATATAGCTATAAACATTAATGTTAGAAAAGATGTCAAAAAAACAAAAAAGATTAAAAAAAATATTTCTGCATATTAATAGGTAAACTTTTAAATTCAAAATTCAAATTATAATTTTTAAACCGATAATATTTAGTGCTGTATTTAAGTTTAATTTCGAAGTATTCTATACTATCCAAATGCTGATATATGAGCTTAATATACTAAAAGAATATTTCATATTATTTAAAATTATAAACGTAAATTATAAAGAATCTTTATTTGAAATAAAACCCCTGAATTTTTCTTATTAGGATATTTTTGAGGCCAACATGAGGATATATGCTTTTCAGTTTTCATGTATTTTTCTGACAATGATATTTGTTGACCCGTAATATTAAAAAAATTTATGTGTTAAGATGCCATTTTTATTACTATTTTAATGTATATTTTATATTATCAATCCTATGAGTTATATTTTTTATTTACATTAAAATATATAATGCTAAGTGCTAGTCTAATTTTTTAATATTAATATTTTTTTCATTTTCTTTAGAAATATATTTTGAGAATATTATCTTAATATACAAATACTTTATTTATCAGATTTGAAGCTACTTTGTTTTAAATTAAAAATAGTTTTAAAACTCGCTGGCTGGGAAAAAATGTTGGGCTTTTTTGTAACAAGATATTGAGTTTTTTTCCCCAAATGCCCACAAATTCGTAGGCATGGCAAAATGCCCCTTTTCTTGCTTAAAGAAAAGGGGCAGGCATGTTTAAAAAAAGCCCCTTTTCATCAAAAAAAACTCCTAGGAGCTTTAAGAATAATTTTCATTATTATAAAAAAAATCAAAAATTTTAGAATTTATTATAAAGAAAATAAAAATAGGCTTTTTGAAGCTCATTTTAAAGGCCACTTTATGGGGGTTTTTTTGCCCCTTTGTTTAGTAAAGGCTATTTTAGAATTCTTTTATTGGCCTTAAATTTGTAGCTCCCTTTATTTCTTTATGTTTTAAGGAAAAAAATGGGCCAATTTGGCTCATTATTTTTCCAGCACTAAATTAAAGTGTTCCGTATTTGGGGTTCTTAGAAAACCCAAATATCCTTCGCTAGCCTAAGTGACGAAAGAAATTTAACTTATTTCGGCTATTTTTAGTTAAGGTAATTAACATGGCTATCGTATCTTTGGGCTAACTTTTTAAACCCAGCTTAGAACTTATCCCCATGTCCTCTTCTTCACGTTAAGGAATGTCTATTCATTAGTATAATTTTTCCCCGATTGGTTAAATAACGCCATTAATTGTGGATGCCTATGTCGGTCTTTGCCTTAATATAAATCACATTTAAAATTTATTAACGTGGTTTCAAACTAAAGATTTTTCGAAAAAAAACTGTATTAACCTAAAGCCGATTTAAGGTTAGTCTATATATATATAATTCAAGGTTTTATAAAAAAAATGCTTTGTCTATTCAAAAAATTATAGTTAAAAAGGATTTTTATATGAAAGATTCTTAAATATTTCCTTTATGGGTATTATCTGTCTTGGTAAATTAATGCCATTTTTTCGATGTAAAGGGATGAGGAGCCGAAGCCGGAAGATAAAGAAAACGATATATATGAGATAAGGCCATTATTGGAATATATACTCTTGTATTTTCATAAAATTCACGGTTGCATTGATGTTGACTTGTGTTATTTAAGATATAAAATGTAAGTTACAAATGATTATAATATGAAAAAATAATTCAATTTCTTTTGAGGTTAATTTCGAGATCGCAAAATCTGTCAATTGGTTAAGACATTTTAAGGTAAACCAAAAGCCGAAAGCGAGTAACTTGGAAAAAAAGTTTATAATATAAAAAACCACCATGGGAATCACTTTATTTTAATGTCAAAGCTCTTTCAGACATTGAAAGCTTTGCTGTGAAAATAAATCCTTAATAACACTTTGTTCGAATCCCAAATGTAAAAGGCTGTATTGGGCAGTGTTACCTTAATAGGTCAACCTAGATATATAAACCCCAAATCAAATAGCCCATCAATTTTTTTTTAGAAATTATTCTGAAGTCGCCAGTAATAACTCTCCTTAAAAAATGTGACATTTCGTGTTATACTAAAAAACATTTGGGCAGACGGAGACAATTTCAATGATATATAATTCAATCCCCCAAAAATATTTGTTTTCCGGGAAAATAGTTTTTTTACTACGTGCGTAAAAGCATATTGAATGTTAAAATTATTTAGCTCGCAATAAATAAATTCTTGCCTGATTTAAAAAATTTGGGCCGGGCCTAAAATTTAATAATTATTCGGGCCGGACAAAAACGAAGGTTTGGGTGGACCGGGACTAAATTGTAAATCATTTCGGGCCGGCCTGGCAGGAATATTACGACCTGTTTTGAACTCTAGTATGAATTACACACAAAATCTTACACACTCAGCGAAATATAAATGTGTCTGATTGTGCAATAAATAAGCCGCTAACTTTTAGCTGTATTTAAAATAATAAGCTCGGTCGGATGGACAATGGCGCACCTAAGCAGATTTCTTCCGGGTCTTTAAAACGTACATTTCCTTCCACCAATATTTTAACGCAGGGGCGTAGTGAAGGGTGGGGTAGTCAAAAGGGGGCAATTGCTCCCCTTCAAATTTTTTTTTAATTTATATGATCTTACCAGCCGTTGAATTTAATAATTAAACTTATAAAAGATAATAGAACTCAATAAAAGTGCAATTTTTTAGAAAAATACAGCCTTATAAAATATTTTTACAAATAAAATTAATATTAAAATTAAATTCGTAGTAACATTCCTCCAAAAAATTTCTTGTTCCCCTTCAAAAAAGTTTCTGCATACGCCCCTGTTTAAAGCGTAAAAATTGCTTGAATTACACTTAGGGCATTTAAGAAATATCTTTGTCAAAAGTGTTACCAATAAGATATTTTTGAGTTGTCTCTGTGGTTGTGTTCGGGATATTTTCCAAACCGAATATTATAGATATAAAGAATACGATTGTAAGTATAACATTTATTTTATAATACATTTTATTGCGTGACATGTAAAAGCTACCTAGGATTTTATAAATTATCAAATACTTATAAAATTTGATTAGAATTGTAATCAAATTCGCATAGCTTTTTTGAATTTATAACGCAAAATGTTTAAATGTATGCTAATAAAAATAACAAACAGTTTGTATTTTAATATTTGTTATCTCCTTTTTCAAATAAGGTTGTAAATCGACGGTATAATTTTTTTTGCCTTGTATATTCAGTTTAAAAGTTATTAAAGATTAGAAGAAAATTAATATACTTTGATTATCAATAAATATTTTGATAAATATTAAGATATTTTATATAAATTAAAATGCACTTTTTCCGCACAATTCATGCTGAGCAAGATTGCTATAATTGAGGTTTGTAATTACTATCGTAAATTATTAGCCAATGAGGTAACAGCAAAATTCCTAAGGGTATGCGCAAATCGGCAATTTGTATTTAAGAAATAATCAATTATTTTATTTATATCTCGATAAAACTTTCGTGTAAATTTTTACGTAATTTAAAAAGGGACATTAGTTTTTACGGAAATTTAAGTCGACCTGCTAATACATCCTATGTAAGTTTGATCAAAAAATTTTTTGCACTCACACAAATTATTTTTAACTATTATTTTATAGGTCAAACAACTTTGAGGTGCTATTATAAAAATAATAGTCAGATTAATAAATTTAATTTAACTATTAAACTTTTTAAAAGGTACCATTATCTATAGGGTCTATTAAAAAGGTTTAATTACGTATAGTTAATTTTCTACATAAATCGCCTATCCTTGCTCGTCCGCTGTTTACCGCGCTATCCTGATTAGTAGTTATTTGGAGGACCGCTGAGGACACCAAAAAAAGCCATTTTTTAGAGCCAAGAACTACTATATATCTAGATCCCATGGAGTGTGTTAAATCACAATCCCTTTGGGGCCATATTATGAATCTTTTGAATTTTGGGGTAAGGCCTGGAACGCTATCTGATAGAAAAAATTTTTAGAAGCACTAATAACAGATTGTTTTTATTTTTAAATATGAGGTGTTTCTAAATACCCTAGGCTTATCTTCTATTGACCGTAATTTAGACATACATGACGCCAAATAACGCAATTAACCAAAGCCAATCTTTCGTTTTAAAATCAGGAATAATATGTCGGATGACCAGGTTAAAACATTAATGGTCGCTTTTAAGAGGATAAATATGTCCTTCGTTATCAAGTAATTAATGTTTTTTAAAATGATAGCTTAATTAAATAGAGTGATAAGTAAAAGCTGTTAAATTACACTGGACAACAAAAAAATTCTGCATTTTTAATTTTTCTCAGACCTAATAGAGAATTTTTTGCTGATTACATATATGAACACCATAAAATCTCTTAGCCCTCCAGATTTTAAATTACCTTCTAAGTTAAAAAATCAATTTTTTTATTTTAAAAGAATTTAGAATTTTTTAAATCCTTGAAAGCCCTTTTAACGGGCTCTCCAAATATATATTACACACCAACTTAAAATCAGTTAAATTTTTAAAAATTTAAACTAAATTTCGTTTAACTTTTGACCACTCTCAAGGTTGATACTTTATAAATATATAAATATCTAAATTTTGGGTAAGCCGATTCTATTTATTATTATTATTTTATTACACATTCACTCAATAGTCTTACTTTCTTTCTCTACGCATTCATTTAGATTTAATTCTACTGGATAATTTGTAAAAATATCATTCTTCATATTCTCCAGGTTATACTCTTTCTTTTCTACCCACCATTGCCTTTACAATTCTTTACCGCCTCGCTTAAAATAAAAAAAACCATAGAATAGTTTTACACATATTAAGACATTATATTAACACATTTCAAAACTGTTTGAGTAATTTGTCCTTACCTTATGCCTATTTTAAGAAAAATTTTAACCGTTATATTAATTTTTTAAGGTCTATTAATAATATTATTAAAGAACCTTATTGCCTTTAACGCACAGATTTGACGAAATTATTTTAACCCTCGCAAATAAATTTTGTAGAGGCCTTTAAGTTTCTCAAAGCTTTTTAGAATCATTCACAAAGTCATTGTGGGTTTTTTTTTAAACTTTAACGCTTTAATTTTAAGCTAAGTTGAGGTTAGTTATTTGGACTATTCCAGAAAATCTAGGAGCGGTGAGTGACGAACAGGGAGAGCGTTTTCACCAAGATATTTCTTATATGAAAAAGAGATACAAGGGTTTTTGAAAGCATGATGGCTGATTTTTGTTGGATGCTTATTCGCGACACTAATGAAAAGCACAACAGAAAACTTCTATGATCAAATTTTTATTTTCTTTGAAAATAAATATGTTAAATTTAGTATCTATAAAGCAGATTAAAGAACATTTTTCAATTTCAATGCATTTTAACTAATTTTTTCAAAAAACCACAAGGAATATTAAAATTTTGATCAAAAATTTGAAATCAGCATAAAAAAACTCTCTTAAAAAGTTATTTGGTTTAGAAAAAAATTTATTGAGATTGTGTAAATAGGTTAGAAATTTAGAGGTGACAAAAAATTGACAACTTTTAATGATATGGCATTTTACAAAAAATTAAATTACTATACGAATATTCAAACCTAATTTATCTTTCCTAAATACTTGCTTAAGTCCGTTTTTTTTATTTTATCTTGTTTTGTTTATTTTAAGAGATATAGCACGCTAAAAAGGGACATTTTTGGGTATTTTTGCAACTTCAGCCTAGTTTTGTGAAAAATCTAATGCCTCCGATTAAAAATAAATTTCATATCTAAAATCACCATAAAAAGTTCTCTTAGAAACCGGTAATTTATAAAATGTATGCGATGGTGACCCAGATTTTGTTTTCCAGTTATTTACATGGTGTCATTTAAGTGATGCTCTCGCGTAGTAACAACTTTCTTATTTTAATTTTTTGACAAAATTAATAAAATTTTTAAAATTAAATTAATTATCATCTATAAATTATTGTTTTCAAAAATCTGAAAACAAACCTCTACTGAGATTTCTAATTTATTGTCTTTCATATTTGATGCTGGTAAAGCCGTTATTTTTAATTAAATTATAGAATAAAATAATGTATTGTAATTTTTTTATTTAAATGTTTTAAGGTTGATGTTGTATATTATTTAAGTCATTTTAAATTAAATCATAATAACCATAACTAAATATAGTTAACTCGCCGTAGATATAAGTTGTTAAACATTTTTATGTAAAAATATTGTCAAAAAAGCATACGTCGTTTATATTTTTTTGCTATATGGTCAACCGCCGTTACCACTTTAAAAGACAAAAAATGTAATGCGTGTCGACTCTTTATTATTAACAACCAAATTTAAATTTGTTTGAAAAGCACAAAATTTGATTAAATAGTTTAAATTATATTTTGCTCTGTATATAGAGTTAACTATATATTTAAACAGTTTATGAATATTTTTGAAGTATTAATGGTTTTAAACTAATTAATTAAAATTGCAACGATTAATTGTCTTGTGTGTCAAAAATAGATAATAGGTGTTGGACAAAATAGAGGAAAACGGTAACGGCTAGAAAATAGGTACACGATATTATTTTGCCTATGACGCCAGTGCATGACTTCACACGCGCATTTGTTGTTGTTTTAATTGTTTATCTTTTTAACTTCCTCTCGACATAAACAATTCTATTATTTAATGATTTTTTTAAACCATTTTGTTTATGTTTTTTCGCCATTTTAATTTATTTTTAATTATTTTTAAATTGTCCTGACATTTTGGTCCTTTGGCCGAATGGTAAAGCAAATGCGTGCGTCAATCTCTCGATTTGGATTGTGGCGGTATGTCAAAACGACGTTAACGATACTGATCTGAGAATGAAGCTACGCAGATGATTGAAGATTCGTTCACCAAGTGAAGATGCAATTTAAATTGGAATTGCAAAATGTGGAGGATAATGTAAAAGGTCGAAAGATACTTTGCTATGCTGGCTCAGCCGATGAATCATTACAAACGAAATCAGAAAGCCAATGTAATTAAACATACAATTTAAAAGAGAATATTTTGCTGCTATTCAGACTACTTGGAACACTTGGTGACAGTATCAAACACCTAAAGAATAATTTTGTTAAATTAATAATATAAGTTATGCTAGTCCGTAAATTTGTATAATGCTAAAGGCAATATTCTGGCTTGCCCCCTATTCTTCTCTCTACTGATTAAATATTATCCCGGCCCTCGTCTCCTAATTCAGTCAGTCGGCTTCGTTAAAAAAATAATGGCATTTGTCAATATTTTACTGTGCTAAAAAAACAGTGAACCATAAAACTTTGGCTCGGTTTTTCCCGTAAAACGGGTAAAAGTAGAGCTACAAGTAAAGGGCACAAGATTTATAAAAAGCTTCCACTAAAAACAGGGCAAAAAATTTAAAAAAATTTATCTAAAAAAACCACCAAAATTTTCATATTTTATATAATTTTTTAAATCTTAAATATTAAAATTTTAAAACATTAAGAAAATTTATTTGACCCCATTAAAAGGTATACTTAATCCATATTCGTAAGCATAGAAAAAATCTTTACACCTTGAAATTATATTTTTTAAATATGCGTGATGACAGCCGATCCTATTTGAAAAAAAATGCTTGGGCTGTATTTAAATTAAGACAAGGCCTCAAATATAATAATGGCAAAGCTCGACGAATATAGTAATGAATAATTAAAAAATGGCAAAGAGTAAATCGGCTCGACTCGTTTTAAATTTCGATAGGACTAGTTGGGCTTGTTTGGGGCAAGCTGTCACCGGATTCTATTACTTTTAGTCTCTTTAGCTCTGTCCCGTTATTTTTTTCAGAAATTATGAATTTTTTATTATATTTTTCAACCCCTTAATTAACAATTCATAATTTATTTAGGTTTGGTCAAATATAGTTTTATAACACGACCGAATTGATCGATTTTTATATATAACGAACAAATATTTCGCAAAAATAGATGGGGCCTTACGTATTTTAGGTGTCAATATTCATTTTGTAAATGAGAAAGTTAAGTCATTAGATATCGTAAAAAATGCAACTTTCGCCCTTTAAATAAAATGTTGTGAATTATATGATATTAAACCATAATATTTATTCAAACAATAGGTAAAAAAAATGCCGGGTGGGTTTTATTTTTAAGGCTCCATTCAAAGAAAGGACCTTTTCTTAAATATGCCCCTTTACTTTTTTTTTTCATTGTTAGCTTTTTGTTGAGGCAGTGAGCTCTTTCAATTTAAGTCTCCATTTGTTTCTATCTCTACACTCATTTCTATTTAGGTTGTGACATCTCATGCTAGCGTCTACTCTTTGAGACCAGGTGAGTTTAGGTCTGCCCCTTTTATTTTTGCCTTGCACTTCAATTGCATTTACCAGATTGCTTAGATACCCGTCTTTTTGCCTCATAACGTGTCCAAACCATCGGAGTCTGTTGATTTCGACTTTATTTTGTATGGGTGTTATGTGTAAACTTCCAAGTATATGATCGTTGCGGATCTTGTCTTTGCGAGTCACCCCGAGAAACATCCGTAGCATGCGCATTTCCAACGTTTGTAGTATTCTTTCATCGCTTTTCCTTAACGCTGTTGTTTCTAAGCCGTATGTTATTGCCGGTTGTACTATGCTTGAGTAAGCTTTGCCCTTAACTTTTATTGGTATATTTTTGTCGAACAGGACACCTGTCAACGATCTCCATTTTAGCCACCCAACTTTGAGTTTGTTCCTAACTTCTTGCTCGACGTTTTCATCGGATTGTAGAAGCACCTAGGTAGGTTGCTGTTGGCTTTGATTTGAGAGACCAGTCATCGTTAATTACCAGTTGTTCACCTTCTGAGCCTCCTAAAACTATCAATTCAGTTTTGTCTTTGTTAATTTTTAGGCCTAGCTTTTCAATCGCTTTTATCCAATTATTCAGACTTTCAGACATCTCCTGCGGGTTTTCAGCCATTAGTAAAATGTCGTCAGCGTACAGTATGTGCCACGGTGGATTTGTGGCAACGCTCTTTGAGATCACGTCCATCACCGCGATGAATAGTAGGGGACTTACGAACCTTGGTGCACACCATTAATTGTAAATCCTTTCGATATTCCTGACGAACTCCTTACATAGGAAATTCTTTCATACATACTCAGAACCAACTTGATATACATCTCAGGAACATTCTTTCTCCTCAAAGCCCACCATACTACTGATCTTGGAATTTTGTCGAAAGCTTTTTCCAAATCTACCAATGTGCAGTAGAGCTTTTTATTCTTTCTCGTGAACGTTCTGCCATGTTGCGTACGGCATGAATCGCGTCGATTGTCGACCTTCCTTTCATGAACCCGCATTGCTCAATACCTATATCGATTACGTCTCTTAATCTGGCTTCTATAACTTTTTCGAAAAGTTTGAAAGTATGTGACATTAGTTTGATGCCTCTGTAATTGTGACAGTCAAATACGTCGCCTTTATTTTTGAAGATTGGAATAATGTAGCTTTCTTGCCAATTCGGAGGTATTTTCTGATATTTTAATATCGAATTGAATAGAGTCGTTAACGCCGAAATTCCCTCATCTCCTAAAGATTTCCAGCACTCAATGGGTATGTTGTCGGGACCTGTCGCTTTCCCGTTTGAACACTTTTTGAGCTGAAGGCTGACTTCTGATTTTGAGATTGGTGGTATTAGGTTACAGTTTGGGGGTATCTCCTCGAGCTCAATTCTATTTGTGTCGCTGTTCAGTAATTCATTGAAGTATTCTTTCCAACGCTCCACAGTACCTTTGTTTGGTCCGAGAAGCTAGCCTTCTTTGTTTTTGATGAACTTTACGTTTCCGTCACAATCTCTTGACTGTCTTTCACGTTGCTTTGCCATCTTGTATACTAAATTTTGCCCACTTTTGGTGGCCATCTCCATGCTTGTTCATATACTTTCTTTTTCGCTTCTCATACGACATTTCTCACAACTTTGCATTATTCTTTGTAATCAAGCTTGTCGTTGATCTGTTGACTCTTTTTCCATCGTTTGAGCAGCTTTTTCTTTTCTGATATTTCCCTTCCAACTCTTTCATTCCACCACCATGATTCTTCTCTTATCACGCCCACCTTTTGTAGTTCCAAGAATTTCTTTCCCGGCCGCTTTGAGTTTTAAAGATAACTCACCCCAGAACTGCGTAGGACTTGGTATGATTTCGCAAGTATTCGCTGTCAAGGTTGCAGGTGATTGCGAAGGCTTCGTTTCTCTCCTTGAGCTTTGACCATATGATTTGTTGAAGAAATTCTGTTTTGCTGAGCTGAGCCTATGTTTCTGGCGCTGAAACGTGAAGTCCATTACCAGGGGCTGGTGCGCCGCGGGGATGGTTTTCGGGGGGGTTTTTCCACTTTTTTTTTTTTTTTACCTCTCCTCTCCAGCATGCAGTGAAGTTTATTTGGGTGGACCGGCCCCCCTTGGTAGGGAAAGGGGTGGGGTTTTTTTTTTTTTGGGAGGGGTTGGGGGGGCCCGTGTCGAGGTCGGGGGAGACTCCTTTTTTTTTAAAAAAAAAAGGGGTTTTTTTCCCCCCCAACTTGGTATTTTTTAAAAAAAATATTTTAAAAATTTTTTGAAAACCCCAAAAGGTCTCCCGACCCCCCCAAAATAAAATTTTTTTGCTTTTTTTTAAATTTTAGCCCCTTATATTAAATTTATGTTTTTTTTTAAAAGAGTATATAGGGGGTTTTAATTAGGGGTTTTATTCTTGCCCCCCCACATTTTGTTGATAAAAAAATTTTTTTTTCCCCTCTAATCTTTTTTTTTTTTTAAATTTAAAATTAAAAAAAAAAAAAAAAAATTAAAATTAAAAAAAAAAAATAAAAGTTAAAAAAAAATAATATTTTTTTCCTTTTTTTTTAATTGCAAATTTTACAAAAAATAGTAAATTATGTAGATTTGCCTAATTAAGGTGCACCTAGATTCTGACAAAAAAAAGCCGTCCCTGGGTGGGCTTGAACCACCAACCTTTCGGTTAACAGCCGAACGCGCTGACCAATTGCGCCACAGAGACCTTGAAATTTTTAAGACAAGAAAAGTTTTTATTGTTTTTTATTTAATTTACCAAAATTTGAATATACATCGTTCATTGAAACCACTTTTTATCATGGTAATTAGTCTTACATTTGTTTTATAAGTATTTGTACGTATGACCAACAAAAATGAAACAAAGTTTTGCATTAGTTGTTTTAGGCTTATAAAAAAAATGTTTTATTAAACTTGTAATCTAATTTTATATATATATTTAACTTTTTTCAGCTCTAACTTTTTTATAATCATAAAAACTTACAATGTTTTATGCATGCAAAGTGTTTATTTGCATGGTGTTAGAAAAATTTATTATATTTGCCGTTTTACTATTTTGTAACTATCAGTGTGGTAAAAAATTTATCAAATTGAACAACAAGTAACATGTGAAAATTTGTTTATTTAATAAACGTATTTTTTTAGAAGTACAACAAAAAGTTGCAAAAGGTTAAAAAGGCACGTAGAACTGCTTTGAAGAAGAACAAACACAAAAAGTCATTGAAATGTGAAAGGTTAATTGGGGTACCATCGTGGATTGTGAAACAAAAGCTAAAGTAATTAAGTTTAATTTTGCATATAGTAATATTCACTAATTTCTCCTGTTTCTTAGCAGCAAACTAATTCATTTTTAGTGTAAAAAAATTTTTAATTCCATTTATTTTTGAAATTTTTATGGCGTTCTTTTGATATGTGTTTTGATGTCAAATATAGGTATTATACCCCATAGAAATGAAATTTCTTTTTGATTAAAATCTTTATATTCATGGCAAAATTTTTATAAATTTCTTTCCATGTTATGCCTGCATGCTCTAGTCTTCTTTGTCTTTAAAGTTCTTAATTATTTTGTTTTTACATTCAATTAATATATTTTATACATGTTGACAGTGTAGATTTCTTTTATAGTATTAAAAAAAATTTATATGCTTAACACCATTGTTTTTTGATTTTATAAACATTTGAAATATCTTTACAGTGAAGATCATTATGTGTGATTTCTGGGGTTTTCGTCTTATCGATCTAAACTAAAGACTAACCTTAATCATAACACCCTTAAACAAAAAACCATAACGACCTAACCTTATAACCTAACATATACCTACTTTTACCAGAAATATTAAAGCTGACCCATATATTGCTATTAAGCCTAATATTTTTATTATATAAGGAAAGTGAAATTAGTACTTTATATAGACATCTAATGTTATAAATTAAGTGGAATCCTTATATGCAATTACTTAACAGAGTTTGGTTTGTTGCAAATTTTAGGTTATATTACAGAAGTTTATAATTTTATTTATGTTTATTATGTTGTATATTTTATAAATAAAAAAATATAAATCAGTGGTATGTAAAGTTGAAATGAAAAGTTGCAAAATTTTTTCAGGACACACAATTTTTTAGTATAAATTATGAAATAAAAGCCTAAGTTTAAAATTTAATACCAGAATCACATTACTTTGTAATATAAAAAAAATACATTTTACAATTTATATTTATATATATATGGAAAAACACAAAACGTTTAAAATTTTATGATGCTGTTTTTAAAATTTTGCTAGAAAAAGAAAATGTTAATTAAAAATAATTTTTTAGGTACTTTAAAGCTTAAGATTTTTCAACTTTAAATACCAGACCTGCCATAAGATAATTTTTTACAATAACTTCCAATTTGATTTTACTAGCCAGCTAACATGGAATATATTAAAAATTAAAAAAAAGAAAAAAGAATGTGTGCGTTCAGAGTTCATTATTTTGAATTTCAAATTTGTGTTTGCATAAAAAATTGTTAACTATTAATTTTGAACAAAATTGCATGCATTTGAACAACATTGGGGTGGCTGTGACAAATTTTTAAAAAATTATTTTTTTTAATAAAATTTTTTGTTTAGGCATATCTTAACAACCAAAAAACATAAATTCTCATTTTTTGATATTAGCCATTAAACTTATTTTATATTAAAAATATTTTTTTTACAATTTTGAAAAGAGTATTAGCCACAGCCTTACATGTTTGAGTATATTTAGCAATTTTATTGAATTTCTATATATGAACATATAATTATTCCAATAAGACTTTTAAAATTCTATTGTTTAAAAGTTTTCATTACAATATTTAATTTTAATTTAATAATTTGAAATATACTGCACAATTTAATTTATTAAAAATATTTTTAAAACTGAAAAATAAGAGATTATATCTAAATATTTTATTCATCATTAGTTAAAAAAAGAAGATTATTTGATTAAAAAATATCTTTAATTCTTTAGGTTTTCTAGGTCACAATCAATATGGCTTAATTAGACCAGTTCTTTAAAAATTAAAACAACTAATAGTTTATGTAACGTAAAATATAAGGTAAGGCTATCATATGGATTATTTCATTGAAAGTTATAGGTTTACACTCAATGATTTTTAACCTAAACATTAAATAAAATGCTAATTTATATTGAGAGGATATATTTTTTAAAACTTAGACAAAAAACAAATGAATTATAAAAAGGGCACAAGTTGTATTGTCTAAACTAAAATTATTTAATTTACCTTTCAATTCAGCTTTTATAAACATAATCGATATAATTTTGCAAAAAAAATTAATTTAATTATCTACTAATGAAAAGTAATATTCTTTGAAATTCTGCAGTTATATTTGGTATGCAGATGGGGATTTGGAGCTTGATTTTATAAAAAATTCGAATGTTATTAATAAAAAAAATATTGAGCTACATTTATTGTAATTAATTACAAAATCGTGCATTTATGATTAAAGATCCAGGCTTACAGGATTTCCTAAATAAATGGAAAAAACTTTCTAGTTAAAACAATTCAGGTGATTAAAATTTAATCTGTGTTTTATCCAAACCTAATTCTTTTTATTCATTAACACAGAACGAACCCATATGCAAACATTGCTTTGTCTGGTAAAAAGCAACGAAAGCTGGCTAAAGTGACCAGGAAAAGATTACAAACGCATAAGATCAAAAAGGACCAAATGGATACTTCATAAATCTTAAAATTTTTTGCTTTTGATGCATTTTTATTTGCTCAACAATATTATAATTTATTTAGATTTTATCCATTTAAAACCTAATGATGAATTAATTCATAGTAATAGTACATTTATTAGACAAACAAGACGCATTTTAATTATGTCTACAATATATGCGATATATTTGTTCATATAGTGATTATATTGTATTGATGATGAGGATAGGCACATGTTTAAGTTTTTATCCTTTAACCACAAAAAAGTGATTTATATGGTATTCAGATTTCAAAACAGCTCAATAGAATATTATGAAGATAAGGGTGCACTCAAGTTTAACTCATTTTTTTTACAAAAATTATGTCATGTGTAAAAGTATGAAACGAGATAACTATAAAGGTGTAAAATTCAACAATGTTTCATAGATTGTATAATGTGAAATAATATTTAAAACTATAAAGTAAATGTGTTACTTAAAATAAGTATTTAAAGAGTGGGTAATATATATATATATATATAATATATATATGGATATAAAACAAGTCAAGGTGTTAGGTCTCATAAAAAAAGGGTTGTGTGTCAACAAATTGGCTTATATTCTTATAACCTTAGACTTAGCAGTTTAGATAATATAATTATTAAAAAAATTCACAGCATTTAAATCTATAAATTCGTAAGAAAATAAACACAATAAAATTAAACAATATACAGGATATTTTATAACATTGGTTTGTCCTTAGAACAGAATTTTGAATATTTAAAATATTTTTTTCACATTCAAACTAAGTTTAAAGATAATATATATGTTCTTGACTTTTAACAATTAATTAATAATAATTTTACTTTAATTTCAAAACTGCGTTTTGTTGAAAATATAAAGTGACTTTGTTTTTCTCTTCTGGTTAAAATAATATGACCAAATTTCATTTTTTTGCAAAATAAAAATCTCGATTTTACGTAACTTACAAATAAAAACAAATAAATAATAATTCCATATATATCATTTTTATATTTATAAATATTAATTTAACCAGACTAAAAATATTGATCTAATATAGTAACAATCAATTCAACTTTAAACGGTATTAATTGAATAGCAAAAGTTGATTTAACATGCATGTTAGTTGCCATTATTTCTAAGGGGAATTGATAGTGCTGGTGGCACTAGTAGCGTTTGTCGTAATAACGTCGGATAGAGTTGACGAACTCACGTGGTCCGTGATATTGGTATTATTAGAAGAAGGTTGATTATCACTCTGGTAGCTCGAATGAGCAGTCGCGAGACATTCGTCACTGGCGGTGATGTGGTTGCCACAAGGTTGATTATGTGCATCTTCTTGGGTGTGTAGGGACGCGGATGAATTATCTGCTCTATGCCTAGCTCCCGTGGTCGTATTCACGGCATGTTGACTACTTACATCTTCTATGTTTGCGGGTCTAAACCTTTTGGCGTTGTTTGTCCTATTTTCGTTCTCATCGTCATAGCTACTTGGGGTAGCGGATAACGGTAATCCAGGCTCGTTGGTGCTAACATTATAGTAAGGGGAGCTGAAATTATTGTTCATTAATGCGGTCTCGGCGGTGTAGGGTGGGCCAGGGCTATGGCCACTAAACTGTTCCCTGCATTGCAAGGCATTAGTCGATGAATCGGCGCGGGATCCAAAATTATTGAGGCGATCACTATTATTACAATTAGTCGGTGTATTAACGTTAGGGTAACTGTAACTTGAAACTAGGTGTTGAGGCGTCTGATCGCTAATTGGAGCTTGGGGAGTCATGGGAGAAGCATTTGGGTTTTGGGTGTGGTGAGAGGGGGTAGCTGCTATTATCGCAGCATTGTTACTGCTCCCAGGTGAATTATTGTAATACCGGGGACTATTATTGCCATAAGCCTGGCCACCTGACTGAGCCTTGTACAAATGCGATTGGGCCAAGTGGCCATTGCTTTGAGGGTGATGAGCGTAAGAGGGCCCGTAATTATTACTGGGTGACATGTTGTGGGCCGAGGTGGGGAGATAGCCCTGCAAAGGGACAGTGCCAGAGTGGTACCGTTCATTGGCGTAAGTAGCCCCGTTGCCGTTATTACTATTCTGAAGGTTCGCATTGTTTGGGATAGAGTGAGATGGATTGACCGTATGAACGTTCCCATATGGATTTACATTATTATTGTCAGTTAAATTATTATTGTTGTTGGAGTTAGCGTTGTGAGAATACATACCGGGAGGAGGGTTAAGGTACGCCGGATTGTGGTAGGTGGAAAATATGGTGGGGGAAGGTCTTTGGGTAGAATAATTTGTGCCGCCAGTGTATTGGATCGGAGAAGGCGGATAAAGGTGCTGAGTTGATGGCGGACCTTTAAAATTACACGCCATAATACAAATAATAAACAAAAATAATGGAAAACAACGACAACAAATCATATTAATCATAAACTTACTTAACGTGTAAATAAAATATTGCAAATATCTACCCCCATAAGGTTGGTTGATCATAGGATTTTGCAAAACAATTTCAGACGTGTTTTTATTATCTTGAAACGCAGGATGTTGAGTCCCCAACAAGTTATTAGGTAAAGGAGTCCCAGATACTTCTATATAAAATATATTTGTCTAACTTAAAAATGTGTCTCTCCCAACTTTTTGCTATGCATATTAAAAAATTTATCAAAATAGTAATCAATAGTGGTCTTAATTGTGCAAATAATATTTTCGTTTTTTAGCCTATTTAGCTTGTGACATACAATATTAATATGCTAAAGTTTTATCAACGAAGAAAAACTTAAAAATTATTCTAAAATAAAATGATTTAATCTTAAGAATAATATTTTTTGCCTAATTTGTTTAATAATTTAAATTTGGGGTATATTTTAAAAACGAGTTCGCAAGTCAGTTAAGCCCAAGTCTAGGTTTAACCCTGCTTACGCTATCACCTACTCTGTTTCGCCATTCAAACTCATTCCGCTTTAAATCAAAAAATATAACTCAAAAATGACAAAGGCGGCGAATTTGGAACCTTAAAACTAATGCTTTATATATTATTTTGACATACAATTAACTTTTAATTAAAATAAAAAAAAATTTTTTTACAAACAATTAACTTAATAAAAATAAATTATAGTTTTACTTTATTTAGATTGCTAAAAAATTCTCACAGGCCACACACTTACCAGTCTACTTAAAACAGACTAAATATTATTCACATTATAAAGTATTTAGACATATTAAATCAATTTAATAATATTAATTTATGTATTATTTTTTATTTGGGGTGATATACTAATTTTTATCAGAAACTTGATCTCACATTAATTTAAAGCTATTTTTACATGATTAGATTAATGTACATTTTATTCAAAATAAATGATTTATTTAATTATTATTGCACCCATGCAAATTGCAAAAAAATATTTTAAGCCTATTGTAGAGCCTCAAATTTATTAATTAGATTTAATTTTAGATATATATATCACAACAATAACATAAAACTTTGTATAAAAACCCCAACTATAACTTTAAAATCTAAATTTCATGGAATTGAAAATAAAATGGTCAGAGTGAGTGGTAAATTATATGCTAGTCTCAGGAAATTAAACCAAACTAAAATGAATAATGCCAATATTTATTAAAGATTATTACTAAAAAAATGTTATATGTGGACCCTAAAACAAACAAGGAAAGAGGATGCAAAATACATCTATGTCTATTTATTATGGAGTTAAGACTGATTTTCAACATTATAAATAATAACTTTTAAGGTATCAGCTATTAGGTTTATCTCAATATCCAAAGATTTTATTCCCTTACAGATAATTAAGTAGAGCTAATTAAGGTGATATGTCAAAATGTACCAAGAAATTTAAACAATCTGAAGGCCTCATAATTATTCATTTTTATAAAATTTATTTTATCACAACTTTAGAAAGTGCTAAATACCCATCGTTTTCTTTAACCAGTGACCTAAGTTTTTAGGTCTAAGCTCTGAGAAAAATGGACAGCTTGTTAGAGGTTGGACACATCATAAACTTGTAGCAGTTATAATCATTTAATTTTATTTGTTCTATATGAGTAATAGTAACAAAACCCAACATAATTTTGTTAGCCCAACAATTTGAATTCATAAATTATTTAAATACCTTGCAAAATTTCAATTATCCAAAAAACAAAATAACACAAGTTTAAATGTGAAAATGTGAAAAAATAAATATATTTGATTATAGATAAAATAAATAATCTAATGTATTTATTTTTATTATTCTGCCCATATCTATAATAAACATCAACTTTAATAATATAAAGATTTAGTTAAATTAACAACTTTTAGCGCCCAAAAATTAGGTAGAAAAACAATCTTGCAATTGAAAAAATTATTAAAATAGGTATAAAAATGAAAAAAAAATAATTGTTATAAGTAAATAAATTTTTTACAATAAATTTTTATTATATTGGCAAATAAAAATAAAATTTATTTATATAGCTAAAAAAATTCCAAAATTTTATTCATTTTTGCTATCACCATTAATATATCTCTTATAAGCAAAGCATAGGCTTGTGTGGTTAAGAAATTATATTCAATAAAAGAATTACTTCTTTCAAAATTTGGAAACACTTGGCCACCTTGCAACTGATGTGGTGAATTTCTCATAAGCAAAGAGTGCTGTGTTTGTTGTATTCCTGTAAAAGGTGATTGTTGAAAACCTAAACATGCATAAATCCCATTTCAACATTTAATATCCTTATATAAAAAGAAAAACTCATGTTAAATTTTTTATTTACTTCACTTCCTATAAAGATATTTAAATTTTTTTGATATAAAACAAAATCTATCTAAAAAGTTCCTCAAATGTTTAAATAAAAAGAATTTTGTATTTTTCAACAAGTTTAAAAAGCTTGTAAAAAATAATATTTTTGCATTGTTGTTTTAAAAACTTCTAACCTGAATTGTTTATGGTAAGGGTATTTTCAGAATTAGTGTTTGGAGGGCCAACATATGTGTCAGTGCTAGTGGATTGCTGGTCAGGCTTATCAAAACTCATGTTAGGTTGAGATGTAGATGACTAAAATAATGAGTTCATGAATAAGGTGCATTCAGAATTCATTTATTTTTTATATAAAAAAATGTTTTTTTGCTGAAATTTTAGTGTTATTTAGTAATTTAGATATGTTAATTGACGCTGTCATATGCATTAAATATACAATAAATAAGGATTTTATATGTAATTAAAATGCTCAATATAAGAAAATATTTTGAATGAAAATTAATAAATATAAATGTAATTTAAAAAGTTCTATAATTTTTGTATGAGTAAACTCTAAATGTCCTTAACTAAAAAAAATTATGGAGAGTGAAATTACAAATAAATAATAATTAAGAAATACAAAGTTTATATAAAATATTTGTGTAAAAACATAAAGGAATTAAATGAAATAAAAAATTTTACATTTTGCTGGTTATAATCAGCAATGGTGGCTAGATAAACTAAATTTTTGTGTAGTACCTGTTGATACCTAAGTAGGAAAATTAGAAATGAACAAAATGCAATAATAAAAAATATAACTTACGAAATACATTCAGCAGCATTTCCTTTATTTTGATTTTCTGCTATACACAAAATAAGCTGAGTATTTTCATCCAATAACTAAAAATAAAATATAAAATTTAAGGCATTTAATATTACAAAACTATACTAATATAGAAGATAAATAACAATTAAAATGTGTTACTCTTTGTATATTTGCAGGGGTTGGTGAAATTTTGTTTGGTTGTTGGTTAAGAAATGCTGAAGACATTGTAGTCAGCAAAAGCGGGTATTCTCTCGAATTAATATAACAAAAATATGATATATACTTTTTGGCGTTTATGGCAGAGAAAAGGCGGCAAAAACTGAAACTATCTATTGTTGTATTTATTTAAGGCTAATAATATTTTTTTGTATGAACTTGAAGGTAAACACATCTTAGGGATCCCAAAAATTTAAATTAAGGATATCTTAAAATAAACGAACAAATCATTTTCGAATAGTTTTATGTTATAATTAATTAGAGTAATTTTAAAGTAACCAAATATTTTATTGTGTTATCTTTAAATTTTTTACAAAGTGCTAGTACATTTTAGGTAAGATATGGGCTAATAAAAAAAATACAAATTTGATTAACAATTATTTAAATTGAAAACTTTTCTTTCGACTATTATGCTAATAACACAAATTGGCGACTTTTTGTAAAAAAATGTTCATTGTCAATGACTTTAAATTTTTTAAAAAAAGTAGAGTCTAAACGCTCCCTTAGGCACATTCTAAAACGGCAAAATTTGAAAAACACCGGTTAAATTTTTTTTAATTTACATTTTTTATCTGTACTAGAGTTCCACACAAATATGTACATACTAAGATAAAGTTATATATTAATCAAATTTTAAATTAAAGTTAGGTTACAGATTGGGTAAAGATTAACGTTATTGTTACAACAAACAATATACTAAATTATAAATGTGAGACGTGTTAATTATACATGCATGAAAGAGAAATGCAATTTTAGAATAGTTATTAGTAAGGCTAACAATTTAAACAATTAACATTTAATGTTTCAAAAATTGTGTTTACTTATCATATATTTAAATTATTTATTTGAATTATATTTGAATTAAATAATATACCCGCACGCTTACATTTCCTTGTGGTATAAAATCTGACATATTTTTAACACACTTCCCGATTTCGACTTGCATATAATAATTCTTCAAGATGTTAATGCCAAAGAAGAATAGATATTTGATATATGAATATTTATTTAAAGAAGGCGTATGCGTTGCCAAAAAGGATTTTCATGCACCCCGACATCCTTATATTGAAAATGTTCCTAATTTGCATGTCATCAAAGCACTTCAAGTTTAAGACTTTTATATTCAGACCCTAAACATGACCTTCTTTGAGCAAACCTTAGCCCTTTTTTAATTAAAATTCTTTTATATTTATTTAAGGATAAACATTTTTTTATGTTGACGATTATTTTTTTAGTCACTCAAATCTAGAGGGTATGTTACAGAGCAATTTGCATGGAAACATTATTATTGGTACTTAACTAATGATGGGATTCAATACTTAAGAGATTACTTGCATTTGCCTCCTGAAATTATTCCTGTTACCCTTAAAAGGCAAGTTAGAACTGAAATACCAAGGCCTAAAGGTTGAGACCTATTTATAAATTTGGCTTAAATAAGGGTTTAACTAAGTTCTTAGTACACCACATGTTTTAGCCTGCTATCTAAAGCAATATATTGGGGTACTTAACTTTGTTAAGGCTTGTTACTGGCAAGATTAATCTACATTCACAATGTCACTTTATCTTTGTTTTATTATAATATAAAATTCATTATTTTTTTAATTTTTTTTTAATGGAAGGGTCAATTTTTGAATTTGTGCTGGCCTGAGCCAATATATATGACTACTAAAAGATAAGGCTACAAGATAAAAGTTAAAAACTTAATATATTGTTAATTATCTAGACATTATTATTGATTTTTTGTAAATGAAGGGCTATTTTTTAATTAGAAAATTTTTAAAGTTAACCCTATTTCCAATCTTACAAAACGTATATATTGTTTAGAATTTAATATCTTTATCAATATAACTAGTTTTTATGTTTGGTCATTTTATAATTTTATCTAATAACATCTAAATTGCCAACTTCCTTAATTTTGTATATAAAATATACCAAATCAATTTGAACATCTAATATGAGGTAAAAGGTTGCTTTTAATTATTAAAATCTGAATATGAATTATCCTTATTAATCAACGTCTTTCATGGAGGATAGATATTTTAACAGTATTTAAAATAATAACATTTAACATTACAAAAAATATTTTAATTTTGTTGAAACTAAATAAATTTTATGTTATAATTGCAATAGATATGGGTGGTGAGCCAATGCCTGAGAAGGATTCCTACAGGAGAGCAGAAATGGATAAGAAGGCTGATGCTGGTCCTGGAGCCGCCCCTCTTGAATTCGTAATTATTTAATATAGTTTAAAATATTACAGAAACAATATTATTTTTCTTGGCATAATCATTAATAAAACACTAGTCTAGTTAGCATCAAAGTTATAATTCATAGTCTTGTTTTTTATCCCAAATTTTGTTTATCTCAAAATTCATTCCCTGCCTGGCAAAAAAATAAAGTATTTTTTCTATAAGTAAGGTAATAAGTAATGTGACATTTTAGTCTATATGCTTTCTTTATACATTGTTAAATAGATATAAACAATTATATGTAATCTTTATAAAAGCTCTAGTTCAAAATTAGGGGGTGAATAATTTAAAAATAAATTATATATTTTTCTCATGTTCCCCAGGGATTGGAGCTGCTAAAATTTAAAGCAGTCCTGGTTTTAAAAATGGTACCGGTTCCAGTTCCTTAATCTACTTAAAAAAATGTTTGCTCCCTTTAGATTCTATCTTACTTTAAACAAATTACTGCAAACGCCCATATATGTGTATATATTTATTGTTAATTTATCAAGTGTATATATATTTATTAATTGTTCAATTAATAATTCATAATTTCATTTAGAAACCCTAAAATAAAAATTTACCAAAAAACTTACTTATCTTGAGCTTCCTTCATTTTTTTAATCTTTTAATTTATCAGTGTGAACAAATTTTATATGTTTCACAAAATTTGTGTTAGGATTCCCTTTAATGATAACATCAATTTACAATGAGATTCTTTATTTTGGGCATGAAAATAAGGCTGTAGGGCATTAAGCTTCATGTTAACGAGGAAATAAAAACAAGATAAGTTCAATTAACCGCCTACAAAAATCAAAACGGTTCCGGTTCCTAATTTTTTTCGGCGGTTCTAGCTCCAATCCCTGGTTTTACTTAATTTTTTAAATATGGAATAAATTCATGCAAAATTGCTTGTAGAATTATTTTTGAATGTGTCATTAAAATTAATAAAAACAATATCTAAAAAACTTATAAAGTTATACTGATTATACCTTTTTTTACAAATACCTTACCTATTGCATGCTAAGCTAATGGGAAAATCTATATTTTAAATTTATACATGAAAATTTTTCATAAAATTTTAAAATTTTAGCCAAACTCTTAGCAAAAAAAAATTACTCGTACTTTTAATAAATATATAAAAATTTGAATATTGTTACTTTTATCTATATTTTTTAGCAAAAAACTGCAATTTTAAAAAAATGAAACATTCTGTAAAATTATTGACACAGTCCAATTTTTGCCATTCCAAACATGATAACCGATTTGACCTTGCAAAAATACGATATATATATAGGACAAGCATTCGTTTTTTTAATAACATTCGTTTTTGTATGCTTTTAAAGCTTCTCTTTATTTAAGAATATAAACATTAAAATTTAAACGTTTTGTTAATAAATTATATAAGTTGCCTTGATCTACGCATATTACACCCATGATAAATTATTAGCTTGAACTAAAATTTAACTAAATATAATTATGGCCCTCAAAGATGTTTTTCTATTATTATTGATTTAATTCTTGTTTCTTATTCCCCCAAAAAATTAATATGAATTTTAGTTGAATTAAGGATTTTTTTATGTTCATGTTAAACTATAGTTTATTTCAATATTTAGAGGGCTGGATTTGGACGTGGAAGAATGTGAAGGATTTGGACCCATAAATAATGATTTGTTATTGTTGTTACCTCTATTTAATTACAGTTGGTTTAAAATGAATAAAAATATAGAACAATATAATTGGCATATTATTTTGCTGTTGCCTTAAAAAATGGTGAGCTACATAGAATAATACATAATTTAAACTATTTCAAAACACCGTTGTATTTGGATATCCTTATGCCCTTGTTGGAGCTTTTTACGATTAGCCAATTAAAATGCATATAAAAATGTTACGTGCGAACCTCTTTTAAGGGTGGAACATATTGCTTATTTATAGGAATAATCCTTCCTTAGGTGTTTTTAGATTATTAGATGAAGTATATAATCCAAATATTTACTTTTAAACAAAAATTTGAGTATAATGTGGGTTAAAAATGTTTAAATTATAGATTTCAAGTTAAAATATTAGTCATTTTTAAGACATCCCACTCAAAAAGGTCTAAAATACCCATTTTTTGCGTTTTAAGCTGAGCGTTTTTGTATCCGTAATCAATTTTAGGGCGATTACATTAGGTATTTTATTTTTAAAAAGCCTTATTAAGGTAATGTCTGTTTTTTGGGCTTAGTTGAGATATATAAGGTAAATGTGTCTTTTTTAACAGGCAAAAAATGATAGTTACACAGCTACTCCAGTAGACAAGTATGTTTCTCAATTGACGATAGGGCTTAAGATGCAATAAACTGTTAGAGCACCTTTTGCAGATTATATTTAATATAGGCTCTAGTGATACCTCGTTTACGTCGTGGATATATCACTCTCTAGAAAATACAAATGAGATCACTTGTATCCCCCATTATTTTGTTCAAAACAATAATTTTACTATACATTGTTTACAAATTCTGCAAACTTGAGAGCACGTCTAGACCATCTTTAAATAATATCTGCTACGACTGCAATTCAGCATCTGACAATATAAAACATTGGCTTATATACCCTACGCAGGCATCCTATCTCCTATATGGATCGATCCATCCTTGCCCTTAAGCTCACTTCCAACGAATGGGACAATAAACAACAATAACATTATTAACATAAATTAGGTTTTGCCAAATTTTCAATTTTTAATTTAGTAGCTAGGCCTATTCAATGTAAAAGACAATTCATATCTTGTCCGAATAATGTATCAAAATTTTTAGTATCAACAAATATTGGTAACCATGTCAATTTATAATATCGTCTTGGGGTAAGTTAAATTTAGACTTGGAAAAAAAAGTTTTTTGTCTGATTTTTTAAAAAGCCCACGAGTAGTGGGCATAATAAAAAAAAAGCCTTTTTTCCTGTTTATAAAAAAATGGCATATTCAAAAAACTCGCCTGCCATTTTTTACCATTTTATTTTTTATTAATATGCTTATATATGGGTCCTGTTTTGAGTTTTATGTGTGTCCTTTCCTACTACTAGCGGCTTTTAAATAATTTTCACCATTTATCTGTTGTGATTGAACGTATATTAGCGTGGTTGAAAGTTGCATAAATCTTACGAATGAAATTTTGTTTGGTCATTTTACTATCACCCCAAACGTGCATGTGGAATTTTGAGGCCTGATTTTACTTAACCCATTAGTGCCGGAGGCACAAAAATTTTTGAAAATCAAATTAATTTTGCGATAATATTTATTGTTAGACATCATATATAAACAATCCATTATAAAAAAATTGTATAAAATTATTTGCGGTCAGTTATGCGTTGTTCCAAAAATGGAACATCCGGCACATCTATAGTCCTTTTTTATGGAAATCGGCGAAACATTTTCTGTGGAGTAAAACTTCACATTTCTGGCATTCTAGAAGCGTGTTCTTCTTACAGAGCTTGCACCGGCCTTGTTTAGCAGCTTTATTGAGGATATGGGTTAAATCCAGAGTTTTCAATGATGCGTGAGGTCTCCCAGAAATTATACGAAAGGGGCGATTTTGTGTATGTAATGCCATTTCTCTAACTAAATCGCGTCTGAATTCTAAATGATCTTTTTTTCCGCCGCAATGAATGTGAAAGCGCCACGCAGCGACGTCTGCCATGTTTAAGAAGTTGGAAAATGCACCACCACCATTTTTTTGAACGTAGTTGAGGACGGTAATCGCTTTGAAATCGATCTAATAAGTCCACTCCCCCATATGACTATTATAAGAACTAATTGGTTTAGGTTGATTTATTTTCACAAAACTTTTCTTTTTAGAGTTCCATCGTTTAACAATAGAAACGGGATGGACATCCTCCCAATTACTGCCGATTATGACAACTCGATTATCCATCCATTGGCAAAGAATAACTTTGCCATCTCCATAATAATCAAAGCTACCTCGCGGTAACTTTAAAGATTTTTTTCATTGAAAGGGCATTTTTCGGTCCGGTTGGCTCGAATTACACCCGTACATCTAAGTCCTTTGTCTCCAAGATTTCGAATTATTTTCGTCGATGCGAAAAAATTATCAAAGTATATAGCGTGTGATCTTGGATTTTTCAAACATTTTGTTAGTTTATCGATAACATGTTCTCCTAATAATCCGGTATATGGGGTGGATTTTCCGGTGTAAATTTCAAAAGAAAAGGGGTATCCACAAGAAGAAGAAAGTACCCAAACTTTAATTCCAAATTTAACCGGTTTATTTTTCATAAACATTTTGATAGTACTTTTTCCAAAATAAGGGATCATTTGCTCATCCAAAGACAAATTTTCTTTAAATACTCCAAACTGTAAAAGATTTTCTTGGAATATATCTAGAAAAGGCCTTACTTTTGCCAATTTGTCGGACTTATTGATCAAAGTGTTATCAGCAAGGTGTAGATATCTTTTCATTTCAATAAATTTATCTCTTGACATCAAGGAGCTGACGAATTTTGAGTGAACGTCATCTTCGTTGCGCCAATACAAGCGTTCTCGGGGTAAAGAATTGTATCCGCTGAATAATATTATAGATAGAAATGCCTCTAAGTCGTAAAAATCGATTTGTAAATGGTGGTTGTTTTGATAAGCGTATATTTTGCTTTGTTCAATAATTAAATCATAGATACGATCATCAAAAAATTTTCGAAAAAGATTATAAGGGGATAAGTTTTTAAATTCTAATAGTGACAATTTATTAAGAGGATCTACAGCAAGTCTACGATTTAAAGTTTTGTGTTTTTTCCAATTGACATTTTGATCTTCATCTAATTCTTCATTAGGAATAAAAATTTCCAATGTTCCAGCAACATCAGTTTTGACATTCACGACCTAATCATCATCACTTTGTTCTTCGTCCGTCACATCCCCAAAATTGTCTGGAGGAATCACGGTTATTTCTTCGTTTCCCGAATTGGCATGAGCAAAATCAAGAGCGTTGATAAGATTTTGGAAAACGGGCATAATAAGAAATAAGAACAGCTGGAACTATTTTTAAAAAAAAGTTGTGAAAAAGAATTAAGCTTTTATGCTGAGTAAAATTTAAGTCGTTTTTCTTAGAAAAAATCTATTTTTAACATTTCTAAACAATCAGATATCGGATGTGCCGGATGTTCCAAAAATGGAACAAAAATTTTCAAACTTTAATATTTTTTGATAGGTTAGGCCAAAGTTATTTAAATTTATACATAATATAACACTTATGATCCTTTAGAAACCCCAACTGTTTAATCTTTAAATAATTATCATATAGCCCTATTTATGGGCCATTAAAAAGTGAAAAAAAATCTTCCATTTTTTTGCACTTTTTAAACCGCATTTTAGCTCATTAAAAAACATTTTTTTTTAAATTTAATTATCTCTCTATATAATTAAGGACTTGATCTTTACACTGATATTAAATTTATTTTATAATCTTATTCCAAACCAAAGTTATGACCCCTCAAAGTTGATGTTCCAAAAGTGGAACATCCGGCACTAATGGGTTAAATTGTCTTCTACCTCCTTAACACTAAAAATTAACCATCATTTCCGTCTGGTATTAAATAATATATTTTGATACGTAATTAAGAGGTTGGGAAATACAATCTTGATGTTTAAAAATATTTACCCGATCGGGCTGAAGGCACTATTAAATTGACCCGAAGGTCAACCAGGTCTAGTGTCGGCATCTCCCAAGAACCGGGCCCGGCCGAATTTTAAAACGGTTTGAGCCGATATGATATCTAATGACTTGTAAACATTGTTAACGAGAGAAAAATATTATGTATACAGGTCCAAATTTTGATATTTTATGAGCTAACTACAGAAATCAAACCTACCATTCTAGGATTCATATCCGTATAACGTTTTTTAAAATCCAGTTAGCTATGACATTTATCATTACAAAAAATAACATTAAAAAATAATTTTTGAATTCAAACAATTAAAATGTTGAATACCAAATAATCTTTTGATTAAAATCCTACAATAAATTGGGGTGCCAAATAATTTAAATGTTAATGTAAGGGCTTGTTGTTAATTTTCATTGTTGGAGAAAAAAAATATAATAAATAATTTATATGGAAAAAAAATTATTTTCCAATTAGACATTGTCTAGGTCGCAAAATCTGTTGGTCAAAAAACCATTGTTTGGTTATGGACGGATTAAATAGCCGAAGGGAAAAGAAATTAAGAAAAACGGAAAATATAAATGAGATAAGGCCATCAAGAAGATTGATTTTTTGTCGCTTTTCAAACTGCTAATCGTAATACTTAATTTAGTATTTTATCCATAATTTTAAAAAAATATGGCCTACAATATTTATTTCTGAACCATATTTTAGTATTTGGGCCGGTCCATGTAAATTCTGAACTAGAACTTAAATGGCGGCAAATATTAATGATATCGATCACATTAGGTCGAACTTTGCCGATATAATTTTGAGGCCTACTCCGGTCATTCTAACCTAATTCAAATACAACAAATATACAAGAATTAACTAAAAGATTTTTTCTAAATACTATTTAAATGTTATGCCAAAGAATATGGATTAAATAAATCCTTAATTGCAATTGAGCTAACCTTTATTAAGTTTTAAAATTACAATATTGAAAATAAAATCATAGAAAAGGTGAGTTTATGGCGCTTTTTTAGGGCCACTTTTCCGAGTTATTTGCCCGTTTTTTAGTGGAACCTTTAAAATAATTGGCCATTTTTATGGCTCCCATTTTTCCCTCAAGTTATAAACAGATTATATGCCAAAGTTTAGGGCTCAATGCTTTACCAGCTCTGGCGATTTTCAAAAAATATTTAATAATATGCAGCGGGGCTTAAAAGGTTTTAAAATATACATTTAAATAGATATATTTCAAATTGGGGTTAGCTATATGTCAAGCGGCCTAATCCTAGCACACTTTTATCCTTAATCCTATTGACCTTAGGGGTTATGAACGTCGCCGCATAGCAATTTCAATGCTCCTCACCCAAAAAAAGAAATCCTTAGTTGAAAAAATCATTTGTGGAGAACCGATGTAACTATTGCAAAATTGTAGCGAAATATTAGATAACACCGGTCGACAAAAATGAACAAATGTTAAAGAAACTCAAGACACTTAAAAAGAAATAGTAAACATGATGTCTAAAAGAGGGCCAAATTGACACACGGAAAAGATAATTTAAAAAAATTTTAATAAGTGGGGGATCTGGATTATCAAGCACTTGTTGAACTGATCTTTTCTTACATTTAATATTTTTTAATATTCATTATTGGCCAATTTTGTAACTTTTTTCTTAAATGAGATTGGTATAAGTCTAATCACAAATATAGAAATAGAAATTATGGGGTCCGAATGGATCCCACATGGTAAATTTTAATGAACATTATATTGCCTTAATTTAAATTCAAATTTACAACCTTTTTAGGTTATTTTTAAATATTTTTACATATTAATTATTAAAAAGTATTGTAAAATAATAGTATAAATTATTAATTTCTCTCATTAAATATTTAGTTTATATGGTAAATAATAGCCAAAATTTATTATCTTTCTAAAAATTTTACAAAACATGAGAGATCAATAAAAGTGATACTTGTTTAATAACAACATTTGCTGAATATAAAAAATAAGAAAATTCTCATTTTTATTTCTACTTTGTGTTAAATAAAATTTATAATATACATGATTATGTTAGTTAATAAGAAAAGAACACCTATTTTACTTCAATATAATAAAAAAAAAAGTTCTTAGCCTTTAAACTGATGTTATAGAGGAACATTCATGTTTAGAAAAATGTTGAATAAAAATATTGGAATTTTTTTTATATTTTAACAGCTAAATCCAGAGACTTATTTAGGGGTGGTCCAAAGGGGGCACTTGCCCCCCTCTAGATTTTTTTTAAATTTTTTTGATGTAATTAGCGATTGAATCTATATAGCAAACATAAAAATGGGAGTAGAACAGGGGCGTATTGAGGGGGAGGCAAAGGGGGGCCGTTGCCCCCTTTAGAAATAGCTTTTTAATTTTTTTAGTGCAATTTAACGCTAATATTTATTTATTAAACAGAAATCGGAATATATGCTGGTATATTTATTATTTTTTGGCAATTTTGTGGCTTAAAAGGGCTCTGCTTATTGCTCTTTCACTACCAGTAACCACGTGTACAATTGAACGAAGCTTTAGCACCATGAAGCGCATATAAACATATTTAAGATCTCAAATGAGCGATAAACGATTATCATCCTTGTGCTTGCTTGCCATACATAATAGATAACACTAATTTAATAGATCGAACCTTAGAGTGGTTTTCAATAGATCCTAGAAGAATATCAATTTCTTAAATATTTTTATTTTCTTTATAAAATTTTTCTTGAATTTATGTCATACATTAATTTAATTATGATGCAATATAAATAAATATTTTATGCTAGTCAATGATCATTCATTAAGCAACAATGTAATTCATTAATTTTTCTCCTAAAGTTTTTTGCCCCCCCTTTAGAAAAAATTTTGCCTACGTGCCCGAAGTAGAAATAAATAAAATTGCTATTATTTGATATACAACCAGAGCTGGGAAAAAAACCATTTTTTGGCTAAACTCAAATTTTTGTCAAAAATTTTATGATAGATTAAAAAAATCAACTATAAATAGATACAAAATATAAGCAGAATATCTTAAACTTTATAAATATTTTCTTAATTAAAGCTGAAACCCTCTATTTTTTTTAAATTTCAAAAAATAAAAAAATGGGTTTAACCCAAATATGGGTTTTTTCCCAGCTCTGTATACAACCCTTTAAAATAATTTTGCAAATAGTATATCAATATTAGAATTAAATTTGTTGTTGCTATCTTCCAAAAAAATTTCTTGTTCCCTTTTAGAAAAGTTTATACGCCCCTGGCTAAATCACTAATACAAATAACATTTGTTAATTATTCGTAAAGTATTTAGCTCAGGGTACAAATATTCTGTACCCATCTAAATGTTAATGTCAAAGCTTTATATACTTAAAATTCATTTCATGAATAATATAGTGGGGTGCGTACGGAGAATGTCTCTATACCCTCAAGTGTTCTAATTTTTTTGATATATTTTAAAGAAAAATACTTGCATTTCAAAAAAATTTACCTGGATTTCAAAGAAATACCTGCATTTTTATTAAACTAAAATAAGTTGTTATAAATGTAATAAGGATTTTAAATAAAGTAAAAAAAACAAATCTATATTGTAAAGTAAATATGGTCAAACATTAATATTATTAAATTTGTGAGAAACATCTATGCAAAAAAAGGTATGAAATAAAAAATATTGCCGGCTAATTATTCACCAAATACTATATATACAAAAAATAATAATATTTTAAAATAAATATATACTTTAGATATTAAACTATTATAAAAGTAAACCTAGATATTAAGGTTGCATTTTTAATTTAAATTTACAATATAGCAATTTTAAGCATTGAAATTGACCATGTATTCACACGGGTCCCAATAGAATGCCTAATTTTCAAAAGAGTTTATTTAACCTGCGAAAGGTTGAGATTTTTGTAATGCAAATAGTACAATGAGGTCAATACCCCATTTTACAAATCTATAACTTCAAAATTTTTAAAGTGATTATTATTTTAATATTTTAAATAAAAATACGTGCTTTTTAATTTAGACTAACGGGTCGAGAAATGATATTAGAAGAAACAATATTAAGTAAAATGACAAGTTTTATATATTATGTAGATGCATAATCAAGCAAATTGTCGTTTGTGTAGTATGAAGTCAACCTTTTTATGTCACATATTCTTCCTTAAAAAATGTTGTTTCAGGGGCTTATTCATTCTTGTACGGTACCATGTGACCAGTCATCGACCACAAATTCTTGGTTTTCGTCAGCTATCATAGTAATTGAGCCATCAAAGTAGTTTGTAATTATATCAATACATAATAAACATGCACGAGTTTCAAAATAAAAGGTTTTTAAAAATACCATAAGATTATACTATTTTTATTAAGAACATGCTGATACTTCCTATTAGCTGGGTATTGCCAATGCCTCTTTTCTTCCAAATTAATGCCAATAATTTCTCTTTATTTCCATGGTAGTGCCAAGGTGTAAAAATCCCTCATCTTAAAATTATGTTCTATCTAATTTCCTCAAGTATTACAGGTATTTATCTGTACTAAGTAATAACAACGCAATTTACTTATCAGTTTTTTAATAGGCTTGATCAGGGTCTCAATATTTAACGAGGCACCAACCGCTTCACCTATATCCTATTAGGTTTTAATATAAGGGTCCATTTTCCCACTTTTTTTCGATTTAGGTTTATTCCTTTTTTTTAAGAAAAGAAAAGTCCATAAAAGAAAATGCAAAAGCTCACTTGAGGGTCTGTTTTTCCCTTTTCCAAATCTTTTTAAAAAGTCCATAAAAGGCCTTACGTAGGCTAACTTAGGAGTTTGTTTTCCCCCATTTTTCTAAATTTGGGTTGTTACTTAATTTTACACAAAAAGAAAAAACCATAAAAAAAATTTTTCTCATGGCATTTAAGGGTCTATTAACCCCCCTTTTTACAACTTTTTTTTTCAAGACGAGAGTATACTCTCTCTACAAGTTTTTAAGGCTGGGTTACGATCAACAAGATTTTGTCCCAAAATGGCTTGATATAGGCCTTTAAACACTGTAAGAGGTTTCCCTCCCTTTTTTCGTAAGGCCGAAATTTTCGACCTTGATTTTATAAATATGGTGTTAGCCAGGGATTTACCGCCGAAATCTTTGTACCGGTACCGGTACCAGCTCAGCTCAAGAACCGGTATTTGGTATTGGTTCCGGTACCAAGGGGTACAATAATTACACTGGTCGACAAATAACAACTTTATGTGGGCGACCAATTATAAACATATATATTTTGATAGTGTTTTTTGAGTACATTCCGAATATCTTTTCCGTTTTTTTTGAATAGGTCTAATTTTTTACCTAGATGGGTTTAAAAGTACCAAAAACCTCAATATGTCCTATATTTATAGGCACTTTTCGTGCCTTTAAAATAAAAACAAATAATAGAAAAATATATTTTACTATTGAAAAACTCTTATATTGTTATATAACTTTTTTAGAATTTACTTATCTCATTTACTTTTTTAAATATTTGATTTTAAAAAACTCAAAATTTCCAAAAAATACGCGTCTGAAAGTCTGTGCTTGAAAATTTTTTATATTAAAAAAGGGGTACTAAATTCTTAGAAGTTGTAGTGCGTGCTGCTACTAAAACTGGCATTATCTGCCAACCCTTCACTTACTTACATATTTCAATGTAGTGTAGTAAGATATATTAAATATAAACAAAAAAGGTTGCTTGGGTAGTATTTTCACTTTTTATATGTGCTTATATTTCATTATCTTCTATCATTTATGAAAAATATAATACTTATTTGGCTTAAATCGCATTTATTTATACATATCTCAAATGTTATTTGTACTCTTCTGAATGATTTTTTAATTTTTTATGATTTTCAAGTACAGACTTTCAGGCGCGTATTTTTTGGAAATTTTGAGTTTTGTAAAATCAAATATTTAAAAAAGTAAATGAGATAAGTAAATTCTAAAAAAGTTATATAACAATATAAGAGTTTTTCAATAGTAAAATATATTTTTCTATTATTTATTTTTATTTTAAAGGCACGAAAAGTGCCTATAAATATAGGACATATTGAGGTTTTTGGTACTTTTAAACCCATCCAGGTAAAAAATTAGACCTATTCAAAAAAAACGGAAGATATTTGGAATGTGCTTAAAAAACTCTTTCAAAATATATATGTTTAAAATTGGTCGCCATTTTTTGTCGACCTGTGTTATTCAATCTCTGATAAAAAATTAAACTAAAATTACTAAATTTTAATATTTATAATTACTGAAATATATAACTTATTAATATTTTAGAAATATTTTATTACATAATAAAATCAAATCTTTTAAATTATACATAAGATATACATCTTCAAACAAATATTAATATAATATTTTGATTACTGAGCTTAATCTTAAGATTATATTGCTAATTAGGTAATTTATTCTGGAATGCTATCAAACTACTTAGTGTAGATACCCAGGCACTATGTTGCAATTTAACTATTTTTAAGCTATTAATATATTTAGGTATCGCGGAACCGTTTTTTTAAATATAAACGGCTCCGGTACCTAGCAACCTTCCAAATACCGCGGTTTCGGTTCCGGTCCAGGTGCCGGTTCCAACGACTGCTTATTTCGAATAGACCTTGTTTTCTAGTTTTTTCCAAGAAAAAAAACATTTTACGTTGGCACACCTGAATTAAAATTTTACAACACGGTCCGCGACACACAAAACTGCTCTACGACTGCGCCATTGAACGTGTGGTAAAAAATCATTTTTTATATTATAACAAACAATAACCAAAGTAAATAAAATGACAAGTTATACATATTATGTTGCATAATCGAGCAAGTTTTCCTTTGTATGATGTGAAGCCGTGACCTTATTATGTCACATAGACTAATATAAATTATCTCTAATAAATATTACAAATTTTATTTGACATGAGAGCACGTGCAAAGTGAGTTTATTTTTGCGAAATACCGAATTTAAGACAAATATTTTTAAAAGTTGCCAAATTTAGTTTATGCTCATAAAATGCTTTCTAAAATAAAAAAATTTAAATTTTTAAAATTTACAAAAATTAAAACTCACTTTTCACGAGCCCTGAAGTAACCCATATTACATTAAATATATCATATCTTTTAAATATATCAATATTATTGATTAAATCGGGTTGCAAGGTCGGGTAGAACATTTTTTAGGATATTATATATTAAATTTTTTTAGGTTATTAAAACTAGACATTTCAGAAATATTTTAATTTCTATCATTATTAAACATTTCATATATAAATAATATGAAAAATAATTAAAAAATAACTTAAAAATAAGGTTGCAAATATTAAAATTTTAATTTACATTGAGGCAATATCATTTCAACATTGAAGTTTATATTGGGTTCATAACCCTAAATTCTAAAGTCTATAATTTTGTTATTAATCTTAGGCCCAATTTTATTAATAATTTTGTCTATCATATATTTTAGAAATAGTCGCAAAACCAATAATAATTATATTTGAAGTTATTCAAAATATAAATGTTGCCCATATAGACTCCACACTAATCGCGGTTTACTAAACTTAGACCAGATTTTTATTATTACTTTTGTTTTACTGTACGAAAAAGTCAAAAAACTTGACTAATAAATTTTGTTTTTAAAGATATCAAATTTAAGATCTACTGGGATGGACCCCATATTGCTAATTGCGGTTACAACCGAACAAAAAAGATTAAATGTTTTTTCAATTAACATAAACAATAAAATTTAGATATATTATTTTTTAAAAGGTATAAGGTAACAAGCAAATGATTTAAAAAAGCTATAACACTTGGACAAATAATCCACGGGATTATTTAATCTTTTCTCCGTTTGCTAAGGTAGTTCATTTTTTTTAGATAACACATTGTTGGGTTTATGGACCGCGACACATCTTAAATTGAATATCTTTAAAAATATTTTATATTATGGGCCAAAATTTTGTGACTATTTTCTTATATATATAATATATATATATTACAAAACTATTAATTACAATTTGATCTAAGAAAAGTATTTGTTAAATTTGAAATTGGGTCATGGACCCAACCCTTTAAATAATGGTAAAAACCATGGTTATTCCTAAATGTTAATCTGGCAAAAGTATTCTTATTTGTTTTACACATTCATTTTATAAAATGTTTGTTATGTGTATTAAAAAAATATTAGATGAAAATACAAAATAATTATAATTTCATATATTTTATATATAATTCTTTCATAAAATGTTCTTTGAATTTTTTTTTAATTTTTATGGTGGGTCGAATTTATATATTAAACTTATAAAAAGGAGTATCAATAAAATTGCTATTTTAATTTTTGCAAATAAAATATCATTGAAATTAAATTTGTACTTTCTATCAAAAGATCCTCCTTTAGAAAAGTTGCATACGCCCTTTGATACATTAAATTTATTGATATTTAATTAGGTTTTTTTCTACTTAGTGCTAACTAAAATATGCTTTATTTTTTAACATTAACTTATAACATAACATTTAAGTGCATATATTTTCTTTAATATATTAAAAAAAATAAAGATCATAGCTTTAAAACTTTTAGAGGTTTAAAATTGGGGTTCGTACTTTGTTTAGACCATACTGTAGCAATCGCGTTTCAAATTCACTGTACCATTCTCGGGTTAATATAACACAGTTCGACAATTTTCAATGGCACAACCGTGAATTAAACACATAAAAGTATTTATCCCCATGATGACCATATCTCATACATATATTTGGTTTCGCTTAGTTTCTTCCGGCTTCGTTACATCCGACTATATCAAAAAAATGGCCTTTTTTGACCGAATTGACAGATTGAGAATACCCTAAAAAGAAAAATTTAAGAATTTTTTTTTTTCATATAAAAATCTCTTATAACATATGTTTATCATCTCAAATAATGAGATATATTTAAATTGTATCGAACACTTACATCAGCATTTAGATAATACAAAATATTTCGCGTCTAAACTTAATTAAGACACGATATATCATTGGGTTTTAATAAAAGTTTTATTTAATGTTTGAATTTAATAGTTTAGCTGTTGTAAATATGCGGAAAAAAAATTTCACTTTATTTTCGTTTTTGAATTCCTTTTTTGGCATTTCTAATATTTTCAATGTTTATAGCTGACTAAATATGTTTGATTAAAAAAAACGGTAAACGGATTTGAAAATCCCTAAGATGGCAGGTTTGATCTCCGTAGTTAGTTCATAACTCTCAAAAATTTGTTGACCTGAATCAAAAATAAAGTTCATAGGTTAAAAACTCTAGAATTTGTATATAACATCAGGGTTAAAATTTTCTCACCCTAGCATTCGCAATTTAGAAGAAAAAGAAAAAATTTAAGGATTGACGAGGTGTCGTAGCCCTTAACACTAATGGTATTCTACGAGAAAATTGATTGATTGATAGGCTAAATTCAGCTGTGTCATTACGACTTGCAGAAATAGTTTTTCATAATTAAAGTTATAGTTTTTAAATAGATCATAATAATATTTTTAAATATGATATCAAAATATAAACAATTTTTTTGTTTTTCCTAATAAATTAAATTTTCCAGGAATATCTAGATGATATGTTCTGTTTATTAGGGTAAAAATAAAATATTTTTGTGTATGGTTTTGAGATCAAAATATATTCTGTAAATATAGATATTTATAAAATGTCATCATGAATTGATAATATCTATAATTAATTAATCTAAATATACTTTTATTACTTTTAAAAAATATACATTAATTACTTTTAAATCTAAACTTTTATTAATTTCATTGAACAATTCTAATTATTTAAAAAATGACTCCGCAATCCTAAACTAGTTAATCACACACTATTACACCTCCCTTTTTCAGGGGCCGTCGTAGTAGTCTTTTTTTCGACGTTCCACCAGCATGTGCCCCGGTGTCTCTCCCGACTCGGCAACGCCTTTTTTTTCCATGGTAGCATTATTATCTGTTTCCCCCGGCAAGGGCCTAACTTTCGACGATCCGCTTCACTTATTAGGTATTAAAAAGAATAGGTTGTTGGATTTGTTTATAGTAAGACAATTTTAGGGCTTTTATATTATAGTGGCTAGGCCACTAGGAGGAATAACTTGTACAAGTAGCTGTTTAACTTTATAATTTTTATTGATACAAAAAAAAAATAAGTAAAACTAATATTATTATATCTATATTTTAAAAACTAAAATTTTAATTATAAAAAAATTATTTCTTACATGTCGTGATAACACAGCAAAATTTAGCCCAAATCAATCAATTTTCCATTAATATTACGGGCTACGACACGAGATTTAATTTTTTTGTTCATTTTAAATATTAATTATATTAAAATAAATTAAATTTTATCACTAAGCTCTAGAGCAACTTTTTATTATTTGTTTTTGAACAATCTGTTAAATTTTGGTAAAACTTTAAGAAATTCTCAATACCTTAAAAATTACTATATGATAAATATGTTAAATTTTATGACCTAATTATATGTTTTAAATCTTAATGTATGTTTACATAAACCTAGAATTACATAAGGTTAAAGTTTTAGTATTATATAATTGTTTAAAGAATAAATAATCTTAATAAAATAATTAAAATTTAAATTATCAATTTAAAATGTCTTACAGCAATAATATTCTAAAAATAAAATTATACTATTTATAAATTTATTTTGTTATTTGAAAAAATTCTAACAATCTAATGATGTAGATTATTATAAATATTTAACCTGCCTTAGAAATAAAACATAATTGAGAAATTCTAAAATAATATTGTTTAACAAATTGCATGTTATCAATTTCATTATTTAAATAAAAATGTGTTTTAAAATATTGGCATTTGTATTTTTGTTATTTAGGGTTAGCTGATGTAAAAAATATTTTTTTTATATAAGACACAATAAGCATTGTGTTTTATATCGATTTTTAGTTGCGTTTGTTTTTTGTTCTGTTGCCGAATTTTAGAATCACTACCCTTCAAGTTACCTTAAAAAATCAAACAGTATATGACATTGTTTTTTTATTAACATATTTTTTTACTAAAGTAATTTATGATTAATTAAATTCAAAAAATATAAATTTTATTTTAATTAATAGTTTTTTTTGTATTCTAGATATGGCCAATTCACCACTCAGTGATGCCCAAAGATCATTCCTTAAAAAGTCTGCAGGTGCTATTACAGCCCCTGGCAAAGGGATTTTAGCTGCCGATGAAAGTAATACCTCTGTACCCAAAAAATTTGACAAGATTGGGATTGAAAATAATGAAGAAAACAGGAGACAGTATCGAAACATGTTTTTCACAGCAAGCCCTGATTTAGGAAAATATATTGGAGGTAAATATTATTTGTATTATGTAATCATAATTTATTAAAAATATATAATTAAATGTTAACTTTAGGAATTTAGCTTTTTATCTTATAATAATTTTTTTTGTTTAATTCTAGGCATAATATTTTTTGAAGAAACCTTTTACCAAAAAGCCGATGATGGAACACTCTTTAGAGACTTCATAAAAAATTTGGGTATTACTTTTATTTTTATTTACCTATTATATATATATATATATATATTGAATTAAAGTATAGTGATAATTTTAAAGGGTGTTACTTTTTATCATACAATTATTATTATGTAATTTTAATTTAAATTTTATCTCAGGTCCTTAGGTGTACTCCATAGTATGTTAAAACTCTGAGGTTAGTCCACATAGAGTTTTTTATAAAAAAATTTTAGTGTAATTTTTACATAATTAACTGCTTGTAAAATTTACATTCATTAGACAAAAAGGAATTTAAACAACAAAAATTTATAATATTTCCAGTAAGCTAATATTAACTAGCAAAATCCAAAAAAGTATTCTTAAAGTTTGGAGATAATAAACAACATCCCGACTCCTTTTGACATACCCTAGTCCATAGTAATATTATTTTGACCATTTTATTTTTAGTTATGATTTTTGTCCTTCATCTAATACTTAACCAGTTTTTTCTTTCCATTCTGTTTAATATTCTACAGGCATAGTGATATAGAATGTTAAAAGTAGGTATTGATTTATTTTAACTTTTTTTTTGATAATGTTTGGCTTTCTTAATTTTTCAAATATTTCTAAATTGTATCGTAACATGCAACCCTTTTTCACTGAATTATCCTTATCATATTTTATCTATCTTTTCATGGTTTTGAATACTCTTAATACTCTTTTTTGATACAAAAAGTATAAACTTTGATTTTTTTGTATTAATGATTATTTAGTGCACTATTATTAATTATAATAAGGATTTTAACTTTAATGTCAAATTAGGTTTTTATCAAGAATTTTATTACACCAATATGTAACATTACACAGTATTACAAAATTAATGCTTTTTAACAATTTGATAGAATGCTTTGTATTTGTTTGTTGTTAAATTTAATTTGAAAACATAAAATTAATAACCTTGTTTGTTTATCACAAGCTCAAGCCATTCGGTATAAAAATAACCCTTAATATATAAGTATAAATATTTTCATAAAAAGTACCATTTATGCCTCTCTTAGGCTAAATCTAATTTTAAATAGAAAATAAAAATATTTAATTTATGTTTGATTAATAAAATTTAACATAAGTTGGTAAAATTTGTGATGCTTTGGTAATATACCTTGTTGAAAAAGCTGTGTAATGAGTGAATTTAAAAAATTTACATAGAAGTTACAATTATTTAAAATACACTTTAAATTATAAAAATTTTCCTAATCTTTTTATCTAATACACTGCTTCTTTAAAGTTTTTGCCAATTCTCAATTTTAGTGATGATGGTAAATTTAAATTTTTACGAAAATCAAAATAATGTTAATATATCTTACTTTATACAACAGTTTCATTTTTTTTGATTTATATAAAAATTACAACTTTACTCATTTTGCAAGTAATTCTGCATTTTTCATCCAAACATGGTTTGAAATTTAGATTTTGTGTATTAAATCAAGCTTTTTATTGCACACTATAAAAACAATTCTATACACTCCCTCCTTCCCCCCAGAAATTAGGATTTTTAAAAATATTTATAACTGAATTTATTTATTTAAAGGCAAAATATCATGCTCTGCTTTTTTCATTATTAACATTGATTTTTATTAATATTACTAGACCACAAGGCACTAAACTTGATTCATTTGGCATGAGGGTGATTATTGTCATTAAATTTTAACAATTCCTACCTTGTTGCTTCCAAAGTTTCATTTTTAATTTGGATTAAAAATTGAGTGTCATCGTTAAAAAGTAAAAATATTAAACAAAAATTTACTATAAAAATTATACAAAACAATAAAACAATCTCACGAGATATATTTTGGCACAAAGGATAAAATAATAACATAAATAGAGCCCTACATATAATTAACTTAATTTCACAATCGATTTAAAATAAAAAAAATTTGTTTTCTAAGACTTTTTGTGAATGACTCTCTCAGATTTGTGGACTATTCAATTAAAGTATGTAAAAAAATTATTTTTATAGCATGTTATGCTATTTCGTCGAAACATTGTTGGACCTGAAAAGGTAAATTGGAATACAAGATGTTGTCAAATAGCAAAAAATTAGCAATTTCACAATTTAATTAGGTTTTATTCTTAGGGTTCCCAGTGGGGACAAAATATTAAAAATCTATTTCTGCCCATTGGACAGTTCTAGCTTACAAAATATATTTTAAACCTATTATAATTTAAAAAAATACACTATGAATGCAAGAGTTTAAATTATAATACCTTATTCATGTTCATAAATTATTTTAATGGTTAAACATCCGTATATTTTTTATATCCAAAAGTTTTAGGTACCCAACAAATATCAATGTCAGAAAAGTGAGTTTTATAAAAACATTATATATCTCCATGATGGCCTTATCTCATGCGTATATTTCGTTTTTCTTAGTTTTTTCCGGCCTTGGCGCCTTAGATTGTCAATATTGAAAAAATGGCCTATTTGACCTTGACAGATCAAAAATACTTAAAAAGAAAAAATTTAAGAACTTTTTTCGTATAAAAATTCCTTGTAATTTATTTATCATAACTATTGAGATAAATAATATATCAAACTCTCACATCAGCTTTTATTTATACAAAATATTTAGCGTCCAGACCTAAATACAACACGATATATTATTTGTTTTTAATAAAATTATTAATTGAAGTTTGAATTTAACAGTTTAATTGTTGTGTATATGCATATATTTTCAATTTTTTTTAAATCTTTTATGTTTTTTGGAATTTTTTTTATAATTTTTAATGTTTTTAAAGCTTACTCACTAAGTTTGATTAGAAAAAACGATTTGGATTTAAAAAATGTTTAAAACGGCAGGTTTGAAAAATTTGTTAAACATTGTAATGATCAAAAAAGCCAATATTTAAACAAAATTAAGGGATCATTGTAAGTAGCCATATTAATAAAATGTTTACAAATCGAAAGTTAACTTTTTGGCTCTAATATTAGGCTTAATTCTCAACTTAATAAATTTAAACACATTTTATAAAATTGCAATTGCCTTCAACATTAATGATAATATTATTGGCCCGTCTTTTAATTTATCATTTAACTGGATCACCAGGCCAATATGTCAAATCGATTTGATATTTTATAATCGATTTTTACATTCAATGATTGACCCCTTTATAAATGTTTTCGTTGCAAACAATTTATTTGTCATTTTATTTACATTTACAGTTTTTTTATTGATTTTTCGCCGTTATACTAACATTTTCAGACCATGTGAATACTTATCAAAAATATAATTGTATTGTGATGCTTGTTGTCGGGGTTATATTCTAAGAATTATTTATTGTATAAATCAATAAGTTACTTAAAATCAAATATCAGTGGAGAATTTGTAACAATGAAATATTTCCTATTTCAAAGTTTAGTCCATTTATTATTTTGATAAATTTCACTGTTAATTTCTTGGAATTCTATATGTAACACGAGGCTCAAGCCCTTTTGTTATTCGTACTACTGTCTTGTTTAACTTTGAAATGTAAAGCCTTTAATTTTTTGTTCGGATCAGGGGTAATTTTATCGAAATAAACTTTATTTATTATGCCCGAGGGGAAGGTATTATTATTGAGATTAATATTTGCTTGTCAAGGAAGTCTCCTTCATGTTAGGTTATCAGGCGCCCTTTAAATAAATTTAATCCTAGTTCATTAGTTTTTATAGGAACATTATCGGAACAGCCTGAATATATTATTTTGATTTAATTATATAAACGAGTAAAATATATTATATATGGCCCTATAATTGTGCCATAGTCCCGCCTCTTTAGTTTTATTTGTTTGACCTCTACTATTTTGCTATTTTAGCTTGGTTTAGCCATAGAAGTTTTTTTGATTTCGATATTATTGGCTACTCATACATTAGTATTTTTATTTGTCAATAGTGGGCAATTAAAATGCTTTAGGCATTAAATATCCTATGAGTAAACGATGAGTGATTGTTTTTTAAAACATAATCTTAGTGGTTCTGTTTCTCAAAAACGATTTGAAGTTCTTGCCAATTGCATAATTTATAGTTGGGTAGGTGGTATTAACAACCAAAAAAATCGTCGAATTAACTTGCGACTCAGTTTTTAAATTAAATCTTATCTGGTTGTGTTTTTTTTTCTTCAAATACTTTTGGCCATTGATAAAATTATATTACAAAATTAATCATGCGCCGTGAGGCTTGTTTACCTAAGGTGTTTTCTACCTTTGTATTTCTAATTTTATACGTTGATAACGTTTTAAACACGCTTTTCTTTTTGTTTTGTTTGACGCATATATAAATAAGATTTTGCACGAGTAAACGTTAGTCTAGAATTACTATGATTTACTCGGTAAAATCTGCTCAATAAGCTCAGTAGAAACATCTCAATCTCAGACATTAGAGTTATGGGGTTCGATGGCGCACATAGGCGGCTTTTTTTTATACAGGTAATAGTACACGTGAACCACTATGAAGATCCTGATTAATTTACATAAGCAGATGGCTAATTGTATGCCTAAAATGTTATGCCTTTAGGGTTGCGAAAATATTTTATTTAACTTGACGGCGTTAAAATGCGACATTGTAAATTTGTTCAAAAAACGTGTTAAAACCGTTTTAGTTACAATAATTCATTAATAACCGTGTTATTCCGACGCTGGTAAACTTTAATAAAAAAATAATATGTTTAATGCTAATAGCTAGAGCAACCTCTTGTCCGGAAAATAGAATTGCGTTTTATTATTCTTGTGAAGTTTTTTTGAATTAGTATAACATTATATGCAAGGATTGGAACTAGTTCCAGAACTTGGAACTTGGAACTCGAAGAACTCGTCTTTTTTTTGAAATGGAACTCGGAACTTGGAACTTAGTACCAAGGTAGTGGAACTCGAGGAACTCGAGTTCCATTCTAGAGTTCCATCGCGATTTATTTTAAATATCTCAAATAATACTATATTAAACTATATTTTTTCTAAATAATCGTAATCAGCCTTTAAAATTGTTGAAGAAATTATTTAAAAAGTTTTTATAATCTTAAACTTTTTTTACCCTAACTTGACTCACGCAAATAGGCGGTTTAGTACTTTGCGATTATTTTATTACAAAGTGATACTTCAATATAATTATTATCAGATTTATGATCAGCGTCTAAAACTGGTCTGAAAAACAAATAATAAATTTTTATATTTGTAAATTATTTTATAACCCTAGCTTGAACCAAGCAAATAGGCGGTTTATACCTATCGTAATTTTTCAATCAAAATAGAATTCTTTTTAAAATAACTAATATTAGAGGATTCTTACGAGGTTTGTATAATATATGATTTCAACTCGTCAATCAACATTGATCTCAACTGTGCTGCGCACGTGGTTCAATTAGCAGTTAACTCTTTTCTGGTCAGCACACCTGAAATAACTTTAGCAATCAAGGTAGCAAGACAATTGGCTGCTAAGCTTAAAAGGCCTATTTTAACAACAATGTTAAAATCCCAAAATCTTCCCCAATCCATACTTATGCATCAGGTGAGGTGGAACTAAACTTACACCTGTATAGAAAGAATAATTAAATTGAGACCGTTTTTTGATCAACACAAAAATATTTTAAGTGAGTTGGAAATACCCCAAAAATTAGGCGAAACATTAGGCCCCGCAGCAATCTTAACAAAAGAGCTTCAGGCTCAAAATATAGATGTTTGCAATTTTTTTACAAAATAACTATTTCTGCAAAGCAGTGTTAAAAACCCAATCAGCCGCTTTTTCTTTATCCCTTTTGCATTTTATTGAACAAAGAGAATTCCAGTTTTTAGATAATGACATAGTAAATTGTGGCCGGTTTCTAGAAAAAAGATTCTACTTTAAATTAAATAATAACAAATGCGAGAAGGCTAAAAGTTTCTGAATTTTTTTTATCTTTCCTCTCTCCTTAAAGCAAAGACATAGATAATCACGAGGAAGAAATTATTTTAGATTCTTCTGGAAAGATGACAGAAAAAATTTTCACTTTTAGAGAATGTTTTAAAGAATATGTTATAACCATGATGACTCAAAAGCCCTCCTGATATACGAGCAATTAGACATAGAAATTTTAAAATACGAGAATTTGCCGCGTTTTAAGGCGGATGAAAATATTAGAAGCTGGTGGGTAGCCAACAAAGCTGAATTTCTGCTACTAAACTTAGCTTTAACTTGTATCGGTCCCCTTGACCGAGGTCAGTGTGGAAAGATTATTCTCTTATTTAAACTTTATCTTAGATTTCCAAAGAAATCGGCTAAAGGATAATATTTTAAATGATATTCTTTTTGTTGGAATGAATTAAAAGCTTAATAAATAAATGTTTATATTTTATATGGTTAATAAATTGAATGTTCAATGTGTAATATATCTTTTTTGTATCTCTCTAGTAAAAAAAATTGGAACTTGAGTTCCGATATTTTGGAACTCGTCGGTACTTCCAAGAACTTAGTTCCAGCTCTTTTGAAAATTATCTCAAGAACTCGGAACTTAGTACCAGCTTTTTTCGTTGAGTTCCAATCCTTGATTATATGTTATTTTTTTTTAATATTGCCCACCCATTTAGCCTATTTAATGCTTGGCTCTTCAAATCTTACTTTTAGTTATGGTTGTTTAAACATGTTATATTTGTATGTTTTTTGGCTAACAAGTTTAATTGTTTGACCAAAATATTTAATATTTTGTAAGCCGAAACATTTTTTTATAAAACTATAGGCATTCAAGTTGGTATCAAAGTTGACAAAGGGGTGCGTCCACTTGAAGGCGGTGTCGAGGGCGAGACTATTACCGTAGGATTGGATGATTTGGATGAAAGGTTCTTTTTTGCATTATCAAATATTTATATCTTTACTCATATTTTACCAGAGTTGTTTATTCTTTAAATTCTAGTATTTGTGTTAACCCCATTTTCATCCTTTAAAATTATCAAAATATAAAATATATTTTATGAATTTATTTTTGATTTTTAGGAAACACAAAAATAATAATATTCGCTATTACACATAATTTAAAATATAGAAATAATTAAAAGTAGTGGGAAAGTTTTAACGGCTTGTACTTTTTTAGTCATATCTAACGGGCCAATATTTAATTTTTTTATGGCCTGAATTTTCTTCGTCTTTAGCATTCATTCTAACATAGTCAACATAACCATTTTGTGTTTTGTCGTCAAACTTATAACTAAATTGCCTTCATCACTATAGAAAATATGGAAAATAAAAAATCAGTGTAACAATATTTTAATATCTTTTGCTTGTACAGTTTGAATTCTGCCAAATTCATTAAGTCAACAAATATCAATGTCAGAAACGTGAATTTTATGAAAACATAAAAGAATGTATTTCCATGATGGCCATTTTTCGTTTATCTTAGCTTCTTCCGTCTTTGGCTTCTTAGATCCGTCTACAACGAAAAAAGCCCATTTTTGACCGAATTGACAGATCTAAATATACCCTAAAAAGAATTGCATATGAAAATCCCTTGTAATTTACATTTTTAATCTCAAATAATAAAAAATAAATTTTATTAATATATCAAGCTTTTACATCAGCATTTAGAGAATACAAAATATTTTGTGTCCAAACTTAAATATGCCACAATAAATTATCGGTATAAAAAAATTATTCAAGGTTTAAATTTAGCAGTTTAAATATTGTAGCAAAAATTATAATTCATTTTTTGTTTTTGAACCTTTTTTGGTTTTTAACCTTTTCTAAAATTTTCACTGTTTATAACTGACTAACAAAGTTTGATAAGGAAAAACGTTAAACGGATTTAATTCTAATAGGCAGGTTTGATCTCTGTACTTAACTCATAACTCTCAAACAAAAAATCATCGACCTGTGTTATATTTCAATCGTATTTTCGCTGTACCTATCATTAACGTCGTATTTTTTTATTTATAATTTTTGTTTCTCAATCCCCACGAATATTTTTAAATTTAAAAAAAATTGCTAAATATCTTTATATTTGTCCAATAAATATTGTTGTTTGATTAGATGTGCCCGTTTCTCCAAGGAGGGTGCCGTTTTTGCGAAATGGCGCAATGTGTTGCACATTGATCCGGCCAAGGGTAAACCGAGTGACAAGGCCATCTACGAGAATGCCCGCGTGCTCGCCGAATATGCCTTCATTTGTCAAAAGGTTTTTTTTTTCAATCGTGATTTCGACGATCTAATACGCACATACAAAAAATATTTAATTGAATTCTTGAATGAAAAATTGCTTCTTACAATCACAATTTTTTTTGGTTGTTTAATATTTGTTTTTGGCCCGATTTGTCTGCTTTTATTTTTTTTAAACCCGCCTGGTCCGATTTGTCTTTAATTATAAATAAATATAAAGCATTTTTAATGAAAAATTTGGTTTTTTTAATGATAAGCACTAACTCAATTATAACAACTTATTAGATAAAATTTGTTTACTAGTTTAATTTATTGGTAAATTAAAAAAAACTTTGATTTAACTATGCATCATAGTTAATAAACGTCATTATTAAATTTATAGCCAATACATTTTTAGCTTCCGAGCACGTGTAGTTAATTAAAAAGTATGTAAAATTAATTATTTAAAACAAGTAAAGAAAAGTAAATTGAATTTTAATTTAACAAACGAATTAATTATTACATAGTTTCATTGAACATATTTAATTATACTAATAACTATAGTTTATTTAAACACCTTTAAATATTTTTGTTGAAAAATTTTGATTCAAAATAACAAATCTTTAGAATAACTTGCTCACTAGAAAGAAGCATAAAAATTTATTGTCTAAATATTTTATGAAATAAAAGCAGCCACAAATCAACCTTTAAAAGACGCAAAAACCTGATTTACAAATTGATTTATCGTTAAAGTTTGATTTATTCCCTTTAGAATAATTTGGTGCCAATTGTTGAACCCGAAGTCTTGCAAGACGGTAGCCACGATATGCACGTGTGTCAAGAAGTCACTGAACGAGTATTATTTTATATATTTTGTATATGAAAATGAAATTTTTATAAAATATACAATACAATCTTTCAAAACATTAGGGTAGGATCTTTTTTTTTAACATGAAATGTTATATTTCAGCTATATACTCAACTTAACCTAAAATTTACTATTTGTATAATGGAACAATATTTCTCCCCCATTCCCCCCCCCCCACCCCATTATACCCATTTCTTTATAAGACAACAAATTTTTTAGATTTTCAGATTACCCCAGTGTTTTAAAATTAAAACAAAACTTAGCGAAATAATTATATAAATTGTAAAAAAGGTTAAAAATTAAAACATGATTTTAAACAGAGCTTCAAAAAAGGCCTGCCTGCTATTTTTAAAGGTGCTAATCAAATGTATATACGCCATTAAAACATACCTAATCTGTTGATTTTTTACCCAAATTAGAAACCAGTAAATAAAATATATTTATATATATTCGTATGTCATCATATGTTTTGTGTGCTTATAGAAGCAAGCTTTTAAGTTTATATAATAAATTAAATGTAATGTGATGCTAGGTGTTGGCCGCGCAGTATAAGGCACTAGCCGATCACAAAGTCTACTTTGAGGGCACTTTGCTTAAACCGAACATGGTAACTCCTGGGTATAACTGTCCAAAACGGGCAACCCATCAAGAAGTAACACTCTTTTATATTGACATTTTGCTTAATAATCTTTAATTGGCAATAAGATTCTGTATGAGAAAAACATTTACTTTGCTTAAGATAGGTTTTCAGAATAATCCGTTATGAATGTTTCTAATTAAAAATGCAATAATTCTAAACCAATAAATTAAAAAAAACTTAATTTAAGCAAAATTTAAAACAAGTTACAAAATTTCTTTTACTTGTCGGTTTTATATTATTAGATCATTTACGAATTTGAATTTCTAGGATACTATAGAATCAGTCAATAAATTTAATTTTTCCTTTATTTAAGTGATCCAAAAATTAAATGTTTTTTATTATTTAGATTGGCATTGCGACCGCCGAGGCCCTTTCCAGGCGCGTCCCGCCGGCGGTTGCCGGCATCGTTTTCTTGTCTGGCGGGCAATCCGAGGTCGAAGCTACGACGAATTTGAACGAAGTCAACAAGTACCAGGGTGCCCGCAAACCTTGGCCACTGACTTTTAGTTTTGGGCGTGCCCTTCAAGTTTGTTTACTTATTCATTTACCCCCTAAACATTTGAGTTTTAATATTCTTTTATAACATTATTATTATTATTGTTTTGAGCTGTGAACGGTCAAAATTTTTATGTATATGAATAAGTTATAGGGCTATACTTACAAAGGTGTTTGAGAAGTGTAAAATTGGATGGATTACTAAAACATAGTTGTAACAGGAACTAAAAATTGTTTCATTGGGTTTTATAATTGGGGAGTTTAACTTAAAGAGATGATCAAATATATAAATGAAATTTCCTGCTTTGATCAATTTGACGATATTTTCTATTATTTTTATATATTTTTGGTTTTTTAACTCTCAGTAATGGCGGGTAATATACTGTTGGTTTAATATTCGCTTTTTACCTTATCCACATTATTACCCATATATTATTTTATTATAACTTTTACGTTGAAATAAAGGATAGCGCTCTTATGACTTGGCACGGTAAGAAGGAGAACTTAAAGGCGGCCCAAGACGTTTTTATTAAGCGGGCCCAAGCCAATAGCGCTGCCGCTACTGGTATATTTAGACATTGTTAATGTTTTCGACTTTTGGTTTTGATAAATATTTTTTGGGGTGTTTTTTATATTCCAATCCTTTTAAGTATTTTAACTTACTTTTGATTTATTGGTTGTTTTTTCAAATTAAACCCCGTTTAATGTAAGTTATAAAAAAAATATAAATTTTTTCATTTTTTCGGGCTTATAATTAAATTTAACAAAATTTTATAAAATTGCGTTTACACAAAATAAGATTTTCAAGAAAAAAAGTTTAATTTAATTGCGGCTCTTTGTAGAATCGAATAATAGTTATATAATATTGTTATTATAACATTTGCAATATAGGTAAATACGAAGGTAAAGAAGATAGTACTGGTGCCCAGGGTTCACTTTACGAAGCTAATCGTGCTTACTAAAACATTTGATTGTTAGCTATAATATTCCCACGCAAATTACTCCTTTTGTTTGTCGCTGAAATTCAACAATACAAATATAAAAAATCATCAAAATACTTCATTTATTTTATTTTATCTTGTTATCAACTTTTAAGTCATTTTTAGTCTCCTTTGTTTGTGCTTATTTTTTTGTTAGCTATATATTTAGCACTGTTTTGCCCATGTTAACATTGATTTTTTGCCTTCCTTATTATAATTTATTTATGTAATTCAATGTTGCATTGGTTTGGGATTCATGTCCTTTTCATTATATTTACTTTTTAATACTTAAATTTTTTACTTCATTTAAAAGTTTAGCCAATCGTCTTTCCACTTATTCTCACGGATTCCTGTTATATAATTTATTTTTCTGATTTTTAGAGGCCGTTTGTTAAAATTTACTTTTAGGTAATCATTGCGCAATCATAATTTTAGAAATCTAAGTTTGGACTAGTCAATCTTATTATAATCTCCCCATATATTGCAATTTTCTTTTTGTAGTCGAAACAATAAACTTGTTACAGTTATATGCGATTTTTTTCTTTGGCCCCATCTTACTTTCATACATTAAACAATTACATAAATTTAAAGCATATATACGCCGTGCTATTTTTACGCGTCATATTTTTTTCATTATTGGATATCTAAATTAAATAAAATTATAATTTCGTTTTTTTTGGAGTTGTTAAATGTATGCTCCATGACTCAGGCTTTTGAAATTTTATTATGATAAGGGATAATTTTGGTAATGCTCTAACATTAAAATCGACACATGATCGACCCTATAGTAATAAAATAATCAACATCATGGAGATTGATGTTATATCATAAGATTGTCGTTATTTAATTGAAAAAAATGTTTAAAAAAAGTTATCTCAATTAAATTTTAGAAAAAAATATAATCAAATAACATAATAAATATTACATTATGTTGAGATCTTCTTTGAACAAATATACTTTATGTCAAAAATTTTTGATAGAGATCTTATGTATATAGTATTGCAAAAAGACTAATAAATATTAAACTTTTATCTTTATTAAACACAGTATTTTTTTATTTTAGATTGGTAAAATTGCAATTATGAGCTCGACAAACATGACTTTAAGCATTTATGCGACCATTTACTTATACATTTAAGCTCACCTAACAACAAAACAGTTTTATTTCGTAAAGAGGTTGTATGCAATACAGTTAAATACTATAAACCTCCTCCCATTTTAAATGGTTGGCCTCCTCCCATATCACAATCCGAAAGAACTCTCCCCAGGCGTTAAAAATCCTTATTATCTCAGCTAATCAGGCTTCTGTCATCTACCAGACTTCCGTAGTCGCGTCTATTCAACAGACAAGTGCATCGACTGACAATCTTTTACATTGGCTATCGTGACCCTCACGTGGGACCTCCATAAATCCCCTGGATCTATGGACAAACCCAATCTTAGCCGCCTCCAAACTCGCTCTCGCCTCAGAGCCTCCCTCATTCCTTTTCAAGCGCATGGGTTAAAAACAACAACATTTAAGCTCTAATTATTGAGAATGGATCAGTATCATTCTTGTAATACATCAAGCGATAAGCATTAGCTTATTGACATGGAACATAAAAATAGGTTGTATTTTAGTAAATCGGTCTAAAATATTCTTTTATATGTAAATTGGTAAAAGGAAACTTATTTTTTACTAGGTTTTGGAATTTAGCAATTATTTTTTGCGCATACAAAATAGATTGACGAAAAGCACAGGCGTAATTTGGAGCCAAAGGGTAAAAGGTTCATATTATAGTGGGCATCAAGCATTGAGGAGCAAAGGGCCAAGTGTTGACATTCACTTGGGCGTTGTTATGTATTGGTGTGAAAAGGGTTGTCAATCATTAGGGGAATGGGGCATTAAGAATGGGCAATATGTAATTGTAGACTTTTTAATTTATTTCAAACGATTTATTATTTCCATTACATAAAAATATCGATTTTACATCACAATTCTTACCAGCACCAAACTAATGCAAATAATTACTCTTCACCACCAAATACAAACGACTAAAAACTGAATTAAATTATCTTTTTTTTTCAATCACGTCTCGTGCGCGCAAGGCACGCGCATAAGGCGTGTGCGCGCGCACGACCGATAGAACATTTTTATTAAGCAACCGAATCGCTTAATACCCTAGCACTATAACTTATATATTAAATTATTTTTTAATATGTAAATAAGATAAAATTGTTTACTTAGTTAAATCTACAGGTAAGGTTAACTTTGTGATAATTTTAATGGGGGACACAAATTTATTTCCGGCAAACATAAATTTTTAAATTTTCTTTTCCGAAAATTTAACTCCAGTCTTACGCAACCTTTAATAGATAATTTTATTTGTCAAAGCCCCCTATGTATTTGTTAAAGACCCGGCAATAACACTAATTTCTTTTTATGGCATTCTTAACTAATTACCCTAAAACAGACCAATTGGCCCAAACTCCTTATTATGCCCGCTTAGCCTAATTAGTTTGGCTCGATTCCTATAAAATAGGGGATGTCGGATTGGAAATAAATATGCGATAATTACTGCAGTGGGGAACAAGTTTATAAAGTATTTAAAATTTAATTTGCTAAGTGGGAGGGTGTAATCACTAGAACCAATTGTCATTAAAATTGGCACTTAAAGAATGTGTGTGCCCCCTTTCTTGACTGCGGCGAAGATAACACAATAAAATTTATGGTTTGGTAAAGCGTGGGATAATTTTATTTTTTTAGAACATAGCAAAATATTAATTTCTCGGGTTAGATCCTTTTTTTGGTAAGGAGGTGGAAAAATTTGCTTGTTTGATCCCAAAACTAGCCTGTAAATAAACTGGGATTGAGATCATCAAATACACCAATAATTTTAAAGAATAACAGATTAATCAGTGCTTAAATGAGGTTATGATATGGTTAATTAAATTGTCCGCACTGATGTCCATATTTCATTTAAAATCACTGGTGCAGAAGCGTTAGGAGTACCAAACCACCTCCTCACAGCCTCTTCTTTTTTGAGGCCGCCATTCCCGTTAGGGCTTTGGCACTCTTGGGTTAAATTTTTGACGGCAAAATTGAAAAATATTTAATAGCCCCACATTTAAAAACATTAAAAGAATTTTTTTTTCTTTAAAAATTCAAAATCAAAATTTATGTGGCTAATTCAATTAGAGAGTTGATTAATGTCAAGTGCCAAATTTTAAGTTTTGCGTGTTACCGTTTTTAGATTTTGTGTTGGAAAAAGATCTGAGAGCCTTACTAATAAATATTGTTAATTGATCCACCTCTGCGTGTTTTCAAAATTTATACCATAGATTTTTGGAAAGGCATCTAATACAAGATAAAGGTTCCGCTATCTTAAGCTCAGATACTGGAAAAAAGTTTTCTTTCAGGCTAAACGTGCAATTTAAATTTTAAAATATAATAAATTGAGCGAATTAGGTTTTAACATGCCTGGCGAAAATTATTTTATTAATAATAATTTGACAATAGAACGGAGTTCGATGGTTTTGATTTACTCACTTACCTGATTCTCAACCTGCCTAAATTAAAACGTGGGAAACGCGCTCCAGGCATAAATTTATAAAATTTAGTTTTTTACTGAGTTCAAATTTATTTCAAATTTCAATAATTGATTTTAACACAATACTTTGATTCAATTTTAAGATACAGCAAGTTAACCGAAAATTATTGCCAAATTACAAATTATAACTTATTTTGAAAAGGTGGCGTTTTCCGTGAGTTTTAGAATTTTATATTGTTGCCAAACTTTTTAAAACTTATATATCTTTATCGCTTGGATACCAATTGAGGTGAAGATGAAAAACGGAATAAAAGTTAATTAATTGATATCTACTCATAAAGAAGAACTGGGTTTGTAAGGAAAAAAAATTGTTTTGTGAGGTAAATTTGGGAATGAGGTGACCTGCGAAGCAGAGGAAATTTTATTATTGTTATTAGGGCATATTAAATCATTGGGAGAAGGGTCAACTCTTTACATTTATTTAATGGGCAGGGGCGGATTAAAGGGGGAGGAAGGAAGAAATTGCTCCCTTTTAAAAATTTTTTTTACTTTGACGTAACCAGCGTTAAAATTTATATCAAACATATAAAAGGGAATAGAAATCAAATAAATTACTATATTATGGAAAATATACAGCCTGTTGCCAATAATAAATCTATATTAAAAATAAATTTGTAGTTCTTTTCCCCAAAAAAGTTTTGCCTCATTTCTGCATACGCCCCCGGGAATGGGGTAAGAGGATTAAGGAAGAGGCAATCGTAGATTTTTTAAATGAATTTTGTGTCATATTCATTTTAACAAATCTACTACCAGCACACACCAAAAAATAATTAACTTTACAACACAAAACCTAAAACTAACTAAAATATATTTTCTTTCTTTATTACGTTCCGTTGGCGGGTACACTCACTTAATGCGTGTGCGCGTTCATGACAGTTTTGTTTTTGGGGGCTCATTCTATAGGCCGGTTAATAACAGTGGACAACAAAAAAAACAACATATACGATTTTTGAGAGTTTAGAAGAAAATTTTTTTTTGAAAATGACTCCGGGTTTAGTTTTTTTTCAATGCCTCCAATTTTTTTAAACCGCGTCCAAAGTTCAGAAAAACATTCACAACATTTCTTTTTTAATTCTACAAAAAATATATTGGCCTATATAAAAAACATGTCTAGAAAAGGTTATTACCTAAAATCTTAGCAGTTTACTTTCTTATTTAGGATCAAGATTTTATGACAAAACCCACTAATTTTATACAAATGAAAAAAAAATTAAATATTAAAAAAAAAATTAAAATCCCTTTGTTAATAATAAATTTTTTCGTTACCTAAATATATTTTTAAGCTTTTGTTACTTCTCACAAGATTTATAATATAGGAGCCTAAAATACCCCAAAAAATACTTTGACAGCGAATAACCAAAAATCTGAGGCAATGGTTAAAATTCTGATTTCATATTCGTGATCAGCGCCAAAAACTTGACCAAAAACCATAGTTGCCATAAATGATGCTTATGGTCGTTTAAATATTGTTGTCCAGTGAATTTTTGACCGCGTTTTTTATTTATTATAAATTAAAGCTCCTTTAAAATATGAAGCAGTTAATCATAAACTGCGCGCTTTAGAATTCGTTTTTTAAAAAAAAATTGTTAACGGCTAGATAAAAATTTTTCTAGAAAATTGGGGTTCCCTACCATTTTCTAACAATCCCTAGCTCGATACCCCCATATTATGATCAGAATTTGTGAAATGGGGAAGGTTTCAAACTATTAAAAAATTGTCTCGTTAGGGAATTGGTTTTATTTCTATTGCAAAATGCTTATGTATCAATTGTAAGATTTAAAAAATAACACAACTACAAGGCATTTGTATAAATTGATATAATAAAAATTTCACCAGAAAGAAGGCTCGTCTCTACTCTTTAACCCTTTAATTACGACTGCCACTTCAATCACATTTAGCCTCTAAAAGTATGAGCTAAATTTTAGTAAAAATTTTGAGCCTGGCCGGCTCACCTTAAAGGTAAAACGCGCCAGCCTCATATATATTTAATAACAATGTTTTCCCGTTTTTCCTTTATGCAACTATCGCCATGAATGATGAGGTCTAGTCAGGTAAAATAGAAGATTTGTTAAGTTTACATGAGATGAAAAAAAAAATCAAATTTCTTAGAATTTGAGGTTTTTTGCACCTTGACAGATTGCGTCATTAGAAAAACTGGAAATTATTGCCCAAGATCAAAGATTTTACATTGAAATTAATATTTGTGCGTCACGAAAGCACAGACACATCCATTTTCCCCGGTCGTCATTAATAAAAAGCAAAAAAGACACGAGCAATTTTGTAATTATCATTTTGAACATTAGCACAAAGAAAAGATTTTTCTAGTTTTTAGTAAAATTGGAAAAAAAAATATTATCAATACTACGCTCATAAAAAGGGTCATTCACAGTTTATCCATTTTCTCACAAATATTTTTTGAATTTTAAAAATTTGCTTACAATTACACGCACCTTAATGACCCTGATAAGTGTTTATCTCGAATAGGTAATATCGAATGCCCCATTAACATTCGTGAATGCCAGTGCTTTAACAGGTATGGCGGCCTCAAATAAGGAGAGGCAGTAAGAAGGTGGTTACACGTACTCCTAATTCTGATCAATTTTTAATGTACGAATCGCGGACATCTTAATCTCTCATATCAACATACCTTTTAATCATTTACGCACTGATCCGATCTGTTCCTCTTAGAAATTAATTGTAGATTGGATGATCCCAATCCCAGTTTTTTGCTAGCTTTGGGATCTAACGAGCATGTTTTTTCACCTCTTTACAAAAAAAATTTATAATGTGATTGCCATGTGTTTATGAGCAAGTGGTTTTAAAACTCAGGGCTTATGATTTTCTTTGCGAGAAGTAAGTAGTTGGGTTTTTAAAAGACCATGGGTAGGTCTATTCGGTGTAAAATGGACTCGCTTAAAATGACCTTTTACCGAGTTCATTTTACACCGAATAGACTTTAAAACGAGTTCATTTTACACCGAATAGTAACGCTTTGCAACATATGTATTATATTTAAATGATGGTTTTCTTATGTAAAATTTTATAAGGATTCCAAATATGTTATTCAATTTTGTCTAACACTTTTAGTTTTCAAATAAAACCGATTTTATAACTATATACATTAGCATATATGAAATTTTACAAATTTATTGATTATAATCGACCAATCTAACATTATACAACGAATTTAATTATCTCATTAGCAAAATTGCATCCTCTATCTTATAATTTCTGCTAAAATATAGATAGATAAAGCCCAAATGTTAGTTCGGAAATTTTATTATACATAGATGAATTGTGAGTCTTTAATTTATAACTTGTGTTGCCGAGAGGCTAGAGTTCGTCTCTCCAGCCCATGCGTGCCCCGGTTCTATTCCCTGAGAATACCCTTTTTTTAATATACCCAAGTGTTGCCTGACTTAGTTTAAATACTAGCAGTTCCTAATATGTTATTTTGAACACTTAAATGTTGCTATATTTTATCCCTGGAGCCGCCTGCACTATGACCCATAACATTACGAAATTCATATACATGGCAAAATAAAATAATTTGTAAAAATGGTGAAATATTATATATTTTAGACATTAAGGGGCGGAATTCCTTTTTTTAAAAAACAACCATTATACATGTAAGAAACTCATCGCAGTTGGATTAGGATCTTTATTTAAGTTAATTAAAAAAATTCTAAAATGAGTGAAACAATTTATATTAACATATTAATTATAAAATAAAATAAAAATGGCGAAATTATTATTTAATGAGAAGTATGTGGCTCATCATTTATAAAAATTTATATAAGAAGCGCCCAAATCTATTAGTTGAACATATATAAAGTTTCCTAGAAAAGATATCTTTAAGTTATTGACAAAAAAATAAGGTTTAAAAAAATTATAATATAATTTCACCTTAATAAAATAACAAAAAAACATTCCAGTAACTACTAAAATATTTTTAACCTAAGTCAGGCAACAATTGGGTATGTTAAAAAAATATATATAAAAAAAAGTATCCTCAGGGAATAGAAATGGATCCGCTTGGACTAGAGAGGCGAACTCTAGCCTCTCGGCACACGAGTTATAAATTAAATACTCACAATACATCTATTTATAACAAAATGTTTGAACTAACATTTGGGCTTTATTTATTTATATTTTAACAGAAATTATAAGATAGAGAATGTATTTTCGCGAATATACATAATTAAATTCGTTGTATAATGTTAGATTGGTCGATTATATAATAAATTTGTAAAAATTCATATCGGATTTATTTAAAAACTAGAAGTGTCAGACAAAATTGAATAACATATTTGGAATCCTCATAAAATTTTACATAAGAAAACCATCATTTAAATATAATACATATGTTGCAAGCGTTTTTACTATTCGGTGTAAAATGAACTCGTCTTCGGTGTAAAATGAACTCGGTAAAAGGTCATTTTACACAAGTTCCTTTTACACCGAATAGACTTGCCGAAGACCATTAAACGTCGCCCTTATCGAGAGATCCCACCAGTTATTTATTGATATATTAAATTAGAGGATGTGTCATAAAGCATTCCTACTTACTCAATTAAATTGTAAAATTCTAATAAAAAAATTATTTTACATTTGGAAATGCATTCTTTATCATTTAAAATCAATAAATTTGTGATAATAAACACAAATAGAAGGTGATTAAAAAAAATAAAAAATAAATAACAGCACAATAAATAGTGCAATCAAAATGTAAAAAATATCCATTTTTCCATAGCTATAATTTAATTCTCACTTTTATAAATAACTTAAACATTCACCAAAATACGGTTTTTATGCGTCGAGATAAATTTAAATTTAATTGACCAGAAATCATGTGTATTTACATATGGTGCAAAAAAAACAAATATGATAAGCCGCAGCTTTTTAAGAGTGCATTCAAACCAATTTAGTTTCCGCTTGACCGATAAAAAGATTGTTTTGTGCACTTTTAAAAAATATTTTTGAAACTTTATTAAAACTCGCGTCTCTTTCTTCAGATTAATCAAAAACGAATAATTTTTTTGTGGGACCGAATTTTGAGTGCATTACTATAACTGTAATTCATGTGCATTTAAATATATTAAAAATGAAAACGTTATAGGCCATGGCAGTATACACAAAATTATAATTTTTTTTTGACATTTAGTTTTATTTCTATCGTTCCATATAACATAAATTTTTGCTTTTTTGACTCTTTTCCCAATCAATACATTCCAAATTTCATAATGACACCCCAGAATATATGATCGTATTTGCTGATAAAAAAAAATAGGGCATGGCCAATCTATACGAAAGATTTTAGAAATGTTTACAATTCTTGGTAATGAAAGAATCATTAATAACCTAGAATGTTTTATCGTCTAATATTATAAATAATTTAAAAGAGCTTTCCGTCAATTTTAGCAAAAAAAAACACCTCAGTATTCTTGTAATTTTCTATGTGATAGGAGAATAGCCGGCAATGATTAATCTTTTCAAAAACACGTAAAAGCTAATTGTTGTTTTTGTAATCCAGCTCAGTGCCAAAACTATCAATCATTATTGCCCTTAATGATGATTTTAAATTTTTATCTGAAAAATAAATGTTCTAAGTTAGTTTCTTCTTCTTCTTTAACATTTGAGAAAATCTGACTCAAAAAAATGGGTCAATGACCTGGGGTAATGCCCCAACACTGCAATAAAAAAATCCACGTCCTTCTATAAAACGTACTCTGATAAACTCTAGGGCCTTCCGACAAAAAGGCTTGTACACCCTCCCTTCTAATTATGATTTAAATAGGCGCCGTTTTATACCACCCAACAAATTTTTCAAATGGCTGAGAATTTTTGTAAAAGCGGGAAATTTGTTGCCATGCGCGGTTAATAACATCCATGCCTTCCATGTATAATTATAGTTATGCGTTAGGCTTTATCTTAGAAGTGAAATTTTCTTTTTTACCAGGATCCGAGCTGTTCATAAGAATTGGAAGGGGGTAAAGAATTTTGTCGTATAAGATGTTATATGCTAAATTCTATTACCACAATCAAGAGCTAGGGATGTTGGGTTAAAAAATTCAAAAAAGTTCACACTTATTATTGAGGCATTAAATGAGTGATTTTTCCAAAAAAACAGATTGCGCTTATGGCCGGCCGGTTATGGACTGGCGTAAAATAGAGCCAGAACCTAAGCAAGACTAGGATTTTAACAAGTTTTTGAGTTTTTTCCCCGAATGCCTACAAACTCGTGGGCATGGCAAAAGAATAACCCTTCTATAAAAAAAACTTCTAGAAGCTAAAATAACTCACCCATCATTATTACAAAGAATCAAATTTTTTGAAATTATTATAGAGAATAAAAAATGGGCTTTTTAGGGCTCTTTTAAGAGCCACTTTTTATGGTTTTTTCCCCTTTTCTTAGTAAGGGCTTTTTTTAATTCATATTTTGGCCCTATATTTGTACTCACTTTCTTTCTTTATGTTATTGGGGAAAAAATGAGCCAAAGTTTTTTGGCTGATTTCCCAGCACTTAGGTTGGATTTTTTGAGGCGCTATTTTTAATTTTTTTTTTTGCTAAATTACCGTAGGGTACATGCCCTAAAATTATGTTCCGACGTACGCGCATTTTGTTCTTAAGAAGGCCTCAACCTTTCTATGCCAAAAATGACATTTAAAACAAATTGCTATTTTAACAGGTATACCGTCTAATCCTGGTGTTAGACTAGGGGGAAGGGCAGGTGAGCCTTCGGCTTTTGGCACGGTTAAAAAGCCTGCATGCATATTTCTGATATGGCGGCGTCATTTTGATGGAAATGGTATCGGCGATTAAATGTACCGAATCTTATTGACCCTAAGTGGACGCTTAATAGTCACTTTACTGACTACCCCCTGCCCCCCTCTTACCCCTAAAAAATAAAATTAAAACCAAAGTTCCAATTAATATTTACGCAATCTGCCAGGATCATTACACCCCATCAATCACGTTGGATGTTTTTGCTCCTTAACTCATTACAGCTAAAAATATATTTAACTACCCACTTATTCGTTTTATCAATTGTAATTTAATTAAAACGATTTTTTCAGAATCTGTTTAGACACAAACATAGTTGGAGCACTTTAAGCTGAAAAAAAACTGTTTTTAAAATGAAATTGTATGACCTTAACAACAACCTTTCCTCTTCCCTGTATATTAATGCGGATTCATTAATAACAAACTCAAACCTCCTCACCTTTTCCAACTTTTTTTCCTGCCCGCAAATTAATTTACCGATATTTTTTTATATCCACGTACCTTATTTCTACCTGCCCGCTAGAATCCTAACCTTTTCGGGGGTGGTTAAAGGAATCAATGTAATTTACGAAATTTGTTTTGTGCAATTAACCAGGTAACTTGATTGATTAATTTGTTTATACGATATATAAAAACTAACATTATATTTTTTCTGGATGCTTATTCATTGATTCACTGATTTAATTATTCTATTCCGCTGACATCTTGGACCAGTGTTAAACGGTGGATCGTATGATATGCAAAGATATATCCATATAAATTATGGAGGCGCTAACTAGGGGGGTGCCAAGATAAAAATCTGACATTTTAAAGTCAAACATCACTCACCATATGCTGTAATAAATTTAACAATTTCGAATATTTTGGTTGAGGGAAAGTGTCTCCAAATTTTGTTTTTAAACAAATCAAAAAAAAAAAAAATAATTTTACCGGCATATTTTACAATGTAAAAAAATTTATTTGTGCTGGTTGTTATACTTGTTACTATAAAAAGGTTTTAACAAGTTAATTGTATCATCATTGTTTATGGATAAAAGATCATAGTAAATATTTTAGATTTTTTCACCTTTAAATCGGACTAGCCAAAAAATTTATATTGATTTTTAACTTTGTGTTCGGAAGTGAAAGTGAAATCGCATTTAATTTAATTTAAATTATTTTAGATCGTATAAAAGCACAACTATTTATCAATGACTAGCATGGCGAACTTCAGCAATAACGTTTACATTCCGTCCTCATTTCAAATAAGTTCGATAAGTTGTGCCTATAGGGGCGGACTTCAAATCCGATTTGCACATCCAAAGGACGAATTTTTTAGCATCTCCTTGGAGACTGTGAGTTCCTACGTCCCTATCCCACCTTTTACGATCCCGCAAAGAATTGGAAATGGGTTGAATGGACTTTCGCAAGATTACTATTATGACCCGCTTGGAATTTTTGAAGAAAACAGTTCCGTAAACGACGATTTCACGAAACGTCAGGCCTTAAGTGATGATGATCAAAGCTTGGCGAAAATAAAAGAGGAAGCCTACACAGGTAAAACTAAGGCTACCGAGTTTAGTAAAAAAATGGATAATAAAGCCTCGAGAGATAGCGACTATTCTTTTGTAGAGGAAACTCATCACGGATCTACTGCCGTCCCATTTGCTCTATGCCCGATTATGGACCCGATCTGTAATAGCTTTTTTCGCCTATACTGGTACCTACTCATAGTGCCCTGGCAAATCGTCCTGGGAATTTTTGGGAACGGAACAGCCCTCCCGGTGTTGAGAAAGCTAAATCGCAAATATTCCAATTATTTTGCACTGGTATGTTCATGCACGTGTGACCTCCTCCTTTGCCTTTTGTTTATTATATGGCCTTGCCTCGACACGTACGGAACTTACGCTTCTTACTTTGCGTTCCGCCATATTTTGGGTAAGCTGAACCGCGGACTCTTAAGCCTGCTCGAACCAGTGATAGACGCGTCGAAATTTGAATGGCAAGCGACTTGGTGTAACTGCCGAAATTTCGGGGCCTTTATCGATCTGCTGAGAGGCAACTTACGAGTTGATAGCCCACCCGATCCCCTTTACTTGTCAAAGATATATGCAAAGTACCATTACGAAAGTGGCGATGTTGGTGGTTTAAGTCAAACACTATACCCGGTGAATCAAACCGACGCACAACCATTGGAAGAATTTTTATCCAATATATCGGAGAGTTTTGCCCCCAACCGTATCAATACAACGAAAAAACTATTGCCAATAGCTTCAAACTTCGCTATCCACAACAATACAACTCTGGGTAGTAATGCCTCTTGGTGGATTTTTCCACACTTAAAGACGGCAGGTTCTGGTTGGCGCCCGAAAGATTGGAATTACCCATATCGTTTTTTTAACACATACGGATGGAACTTTTACGCCTCTTTTTTCAATGCCATTATACTTAACACCCTCTCCCGCACGTCTATAATTTTTATGGTCCTATTTCTTTGTGATCGCTACGTAGCACTCGTGTTTCCTCATTATTACTACCGGGCTTGTCGGGCTCAACCTTTGCTAGGAGGTGGGGCAACTAGTTCAAAGCTCGGGTCCACAAACTCTATGTTAAATATTGGGCCCAACAATATAGTTGCCCCGCTAAACGCTTTTGGGAAAGATAAACAGGAGATAATTCAATTTCAAAAATCTCTAGAAGCGCGTATTCAAAAAGGTGATTGTGACAGGAATATTACAGTTCCAACTAATTCTGTTATTAAGGATAAAAATCCAAACTTACAAAGCGATGTGTCAGCCGCTGACAAATTAAAGCCATCAATCTTGATGTCCCAATTAACAAATCAAATTAAGATCGTCAATACGGACACGTCAGTGTCGATTAATATGGAAAAAGAGTTGCCAACAATTTCTCGTGATGGAACAACCGAGTTCACTACTAGTCAACTTTCGACCCTAACCCCCTCCAAAGGTGGCAACAACAAAACATTTCGATGCGCACGTCGAAAAAATCGATCTCTTTTTCCCACGCGTGCCAGGGCCGGGCTTTCGGCTCTACGGAGCAGCATCAGATTTCTTCCCAATAGGAAATTGCAGCTAAATAACCCGCGAGTCAAAAAAACTAACCAAAACGAGAGCAGGAAATCTTCGAATTGCGCATCAGTTGACAGTTATCGCGTAGGTCCGGCCAACGTTTCGCGCATCTGGTCAACGTCCGGTTCACGGGTGCGGACCGAAAGGGGCCGAAAGCGGCAAAGTTTACTCGCAACCTGCATTCGAGATAACAAATTTTTGAGAGCCTCTCCATTTATCCTTATACTCATAAGCTTGAGTCTCAACATTTACACCTACAAGTGGTCTAAAGTTGAGCCCTGTCACGTCTGGCTGACGGGTACATCGGGATGGACTACTGTTCGAGGCGTAACCCTCGAGACAGGTTGGCAACGGGAACAAAAACATTTACTGGCCATGGATATCCTGGAAGAATTGGTGTTGGCGCTTGCGCCCCTGACCTTTATCATATACCTCGTGGTAAAAATTGTGACCGGGATTAGGAAGTACAAGGAGAAGCAACCGAGCCAAATTGTACGGATGACAATTAATCGGAAAGATGTTACCCAGAGCAATAACGAAACTACTAACACAATTGCTCGCAATGATAACGGTACTTATATAAATACATTCCATGCTGCTAGGCCAGCATGTAGTACCTTAAATGAGCACACAAATAAGGACAAGCTTTTATTGGGAATCATTTCACCACAAGGTGTTGACGACATTAAGAATAGTCGGGATAGGCAGAGTGTATCAGCCATATCTGGCAATTCCATGTTCCTCAATCCTCCGCCATCGCAGCAAACAGCCCAACATTCGCCACTTAGTAGTACTCAATCTAATCACACCGTCATCATCGGTGAGACGAGTAGCTTTAAAAGATGTCCCATCATCAAGGGAACAACTAATACGCCAGAAATGATTAATTCTACCGCAATATCTCTTGAAAATCATAATACTGAAGCTAACATAAAATTATCTGGAGGTATTTTTGAACGATTAAATCACAAATACTTGGACTGTTGGGGCAAAATAAAACGGGGGATTTTGGAATTCTTATTGAGCAATCATAACATGAGCCTAAAATTCACGGTCGTTATTGGTATCTACTTCTTTTGCATCATTTCCAATAGCGTAATGTCGCCGATAAAAAGCAAGTGTCGGGTAAACCACCCGGGATCAGTCAACATTGTCATCAATTATTTGGAACCCATTTTTAATACTGTAGAAAACTGGGCCTACATATTTTTTGTTTACGCCTACTTTTTTATCGATGCAAATTTCCGGAACCAATACATACGCATGTACAAAAGGTTATCATTGTAAAATAATAATCATTATGGACATAAGAGTATTATTGACACTCTAAAATGTATGAAAAGTTTTTCATGTTAAGCTACAATAAACATATAGAAGCCAATTAATTTTAATCAAATTACTGTATAGACAATCAAATGCCAGTTATAACAAAATGAATATAATGAAAAAATTTGTAAAGAAGAGTTGTGGTTTTATAGATATCTCCATACACTTTTTAAGGTAGTGCCCTCCTCTCCCCCGTTAGGATTGCTGACTTTAATTCCAGGGGTCACCCTAGTGGCTTCAATATGAGAAACATGCCGTAGACTAGGAGAGACTTTGGGCCTGGGCTCGAAATTCATTACTAAGATATTGCCTTTTGAAATATGTTATTTAATCTATATAAGACCGCTTTGTGACTAAATTAATTATGGAAACGTGATTCTTATGAAAATCTAAAGAATGCATCCCCATGGTGGGCCTATCTCTTATACATTTTTTCGTTTCTCTTAATTTCTTACCTTTTTGGCTCCTTTAATTTTTTTTTAAAAAAAAAATCCCTTTTTTAAAAAATTAAAAAATTTAAATATTTCAAAAAAAAAAAAAAATTAACTTTTTTTTTTTAAATATAAAACCCTTTTAATATATATTTATTAAAAAAAAAAAAAAAAAAAATATTTATATTATAAACTTTTATTTTGTAAATAAAAAAAAAAAAATTTTTCCCTTAAAAAATAAAAAAAAAAATATATGTTGGTGTTTTTAAATTATTAATATTATAATTTTAATATAATAACAATTATTATATAAAAAAAAAAATTATTATTTTATTTTTCTAACTTAATAACTTAATTATAAATTAAAAAAAAAAAAAAAAGAAAATAGGAAAAGTGGGAAGGGTGGGGTTTGACTTATTAACCCAAAAAAATAAAAAATTGGTGAATGAGTAATAAGTTTTACTTAATTGCTAAGCATACAACCAAAATCTAATCAATTTTTGTGTATTTTGGAGCAATTAAGGTCCGAGATGTGAGCTCTTTTATTATGAGGATTGACAAATCTTAGCGCACTATGTAAATTTTAATGCTTTTCATTTAAATTAAGCAGTGTTTAACCTGGTTTCAATTAAGTAGGTGACCGCCAAGGAATAATAAAGCCCTTCATTTTTTTTAAGAGAGGCTTAACTTAAATAAACGGCGTGTGAAATAATATCTCAGTGAGACAGTCGAAATAGGAAAAATCCTGACGGGTAAGCAGTCCGTAAAAGGCGAGAAATCTTCTATACCACAGGTTTTTTGAGTTGAATAAAGAAAAAATTCTGAAAAATTAAAATAATTTACTTCTCTATATAATTTTAATAAATTTTAATTCTAATGGGGTGCTCATCTCATTATATGCTAAAAAATAACACAAAAACTGAGCTCCTTAAGTATTGCAACCTCTGTCTCAGAGAATAAAGATCGTACAACTAATTTTTAATATATAAATATAGATACATTCCATGGTTAACAAAATTTTCACCTGTCGAGGAAAGAGATCGCAAGAAACTGCAAAGTACAGCAATGTCAAACACAGCACCATCAAGAAAATAAAAATATGATTTATATTTCAAATACTGATTAACATTGCTTTATTATAATGGTGATCTGCACCTACAACAAGCTTGACATATTATTGGATCCTAATTAATTGACCTATACGCATACCTTACCCCATATTTAGCATTGCCCCCTAAAGTTGTTAAAATTTTAGTTATATTCTAAAAAAATACATGTTATTCGTTTATTTTTGTTTCTTTAATTTTTCATTTTTTACCATAAATGTAATTATATATTATATTTTCGGCACATGGTTAATTATAGTAAATTGTATCTAAATAATGTCATTGTTTGTGATGACCAAGGGGCAATTAAAGAAATTAGGAAAACACAGATTAATTAGTCTTTTTTTTGAGGCGTTTAAAAGTGCCATTTATAATAACATATAGATTACAGTTATGAAAATTTTGTAAAGTTTCATAAAAATGCCGCTAACTGATTCACAATATTCGTATCTTAAATTTTTTTTTCATCCTTAAAATTGGACCGTGGCCCTAGAAGGTCAGAAAAATTACAAAATTTTAAAAAAGTGACTAATTTGGGACCCGAGATTCCATAAGTCAGAAAAATTGATTTTGTTTTCCATGCTTTTTGGTTAGGTTATAGAAAATTTCCCACATCCAAACTAAATGACACTATTTTCAACAATCTTATTGAAAAATGTTTATAGTTTAAAATTAAAATCGGAATTTTGCAAATAAAAATAATTTTTTATTTAATCTTATTTGTATTTTTAACATTACTAATTTTGTGTATACAGCAGCGTTTATGTTGTGATACCGATTGATAGTAGCCTTGATCTGATTAATTCGTTCTCCTGGATTTATTGTATTATGTTAATATAGGCTGTTATATCTATTTTAAATAATAAACATGAGATAAGTCACAGACAACTATAAATATTATGTTTATTAACAATTATATTTGTTTACATTAATCTTTTTAAATTATTTAAGAAATGTTTATTTCTTATTTGGGGGACTTCAAGGTTTTATTTTGTTAATTTATTTTTTCTCTTTTAATAAAAAGCATTTTCAACAAAAAGTTGCCAATCTTTCTTTATTAGCATCAATATTACTTTTAGGTAATAACTGTTTGAAAAAAAATTAATTGTGAGCCGGTCTATAGCTCAATCAATATTATTGTGGGGGGCCGTTGAAATTTATTTAAAATGGTACAAGGTTATGTTAATATCCAACCTCGGCATTTATGGTCTCTAGCCTTCCTAACTCATTTAATTGGAACTGCAATGCTAACCGAATAAACTAATGCATGTTATACACGGTTCTGGATACAATTAAAAACTTTTAAATTTATGGCCAGGTCCTCCTAACAAGTCAACAAATATCGTTATAATAAATTAGAGAGTCGAGACAGGCTTATGGCTGCGCATACCCAAGACTGGGCCTATTAAACATTTCAACAAATTTTTCGGTCGGAATAATAAAGCTATATGAAAAAAAATTTTGCTTCGTTTATATCAGTTTAATCTATTCTTAGAGTCATCTAGATCCCATTATAATTGGCAAATTATAAAAATTGCCTTAATTAGCTTATATATTTTTTATCTACATTGTCTTTAAAGTGGTACATGTATTTAAAAATTTTAATTTGGCTAAAAAATTAATGACCGTTTTTGAATTAAACAATTTTTTTGATTTTTATCATAATTTTTTGGGCAAAATAAAAAATTTAAATTACAATATGTTTTGGCGTTTTCAACAAAAAATATATTTAAGGTATGACTTTTGAAAGGTAGACATTCCTTTTTAAAAACAATTGGCGGTTTGACCAAAAAAAATACAATATGACGAACCAGTTGATAATAGGGCAAAAAATACGATTAAAATCAGGTGGCAGTTTTGTAAAATTGCCCATATGAACTTTTAAAAAATTTGGGGAATAATAAAATAGATTTTTTTATTTTTTTCGGTGTTATTAATTTTTCCTATATTTTTTACCACTTGAAAATGTAACTCGCTCTTTAAGCTATCCTTTTCCTGTATATCATTATTAAAATGAGCAACGGTGTTACGATAAATCATATACTTACAGTATCTTTAGAACAAAATTCTGCAGTAAATGTGTTAGTTGTCAAATCACCTGGACAATAAATATTTTAAAGAATAAAAAGAACATTTATTCGCCTGAAGATCGTATCCGAGTTTGTTATAACTTATGAGGCAAGACTAATAGTAGATCAAATAGTTCCATTTGAATAAATATTTATCAGGTAGGAAAATCAAACATAACCGGGATTTGATACTCGACCTCTTGCGCCTTAAAGACATGACCCTAACCGAACCAGGCACGATTCTAGACCCCTTTGGGGGGGGGGGGGGCACTGCCCCCCCCCCCCCCCCCCAAAGTTTTTGACTGCCCCCCCCCCCAAATAATTGAATTTGCTTTCCCCCAAAATACATAGTAATTTTATGTTTGCCCCCCCCCCTCCCCTAAATTGAACTTGCCCCCCCCCCCAAAATACATAATAATTTTATTTCTTCCACATAATATAATTGAATTTGCTCCGTCAAAAATATCTAAAAAATATTAACTTAAAAATATTTACTTTTTTTAAAAGTTTTTTTTTTCATTAATACTTCTCATCCGCAAGAGAGATCAACAGAAATATTTGATTTTACAGAAAGCTTTATATTTGTGAAACCAATTCATAAATCTGATGCCTAAGAAATTTTATCAGTCAACAATCTTTTGTTAGAATATAATCTAGAACCAAAATAAAATGTTGCAATCAAGGTAGTTAGTGAATGCGGGACCATAACGGCTGTAGCCCCCTTGGTGGTGTGGTCACTACCTGCCCATTGTTTTTTTTTAAATTGCACAAAAATATTTAATACTCTTTTAAAAATTAAAAAACTTTTATACCTTCAGGTCACAGGGCTGAATCGGGGTTTTTTGATCATATTTATAATCATCTATTTATTTTTTTTTGTATTTAATTGCAAAATTATTTTATTTGTTAAAAATAATTATAGATCGATTTCAATGCAGAATTTATATTTCTAACCAGTGTTTAATAATTTGTAAGAGTTACAGTTCAAAACTTTTGGCAAAATTAGCCATATTTTGAACTCAACTCTTTACCATTTTTTACCCCCCCTTATTTGAAAAAATTTAAATGAAAAAAAAAAATTCCTTTCTCTTGCAACTCACCTCAAAAAAATTCCTAATTTAAAAAATGAATAATCCTCAAAAAAATGCATTTTGTTTCTTTTCTCCTCAAATGAGCTCAAATGGCTTCTCCGAACAAGCTGAATAGCCAAGTGAACTCAATTGAAAAGTAAAAATCTGGAATTTCTGCGTTGTTAATGTTAATAGATACAAAAAAGCCATGATGCTAATGTTGGGCTTTTTAAAGTTAAAAAAAAGTCTTAATATATACTCTTGTTACTATATTTGCAAAAATATGCGATAATTCAAGGTCTATATGCATTTAACTCCCTTTACAATTTATTCTTTTGTAATTTTTTTTAGTATAATAAATTCTCATTTTTTTATTTAAAATTAGGATCATATACTGACCATTTATCCCAGGGTGTGTCCATCAGAAAGTAAGGCTGTGACTTCTTTGCCACCGGCAAATGAAGAAGCAGAATTTTTGCTTAGAAAATTTAAACGAGTTTCTAGTAACTATACCTCAACCGGTTTAAAAAAAAGCTACGATTGGAGTTTGCGTTCCCTGAAAACGACTTTAATATACTCAAATATTGAAAGAGTCATCCCGACAGGACCTTAAAAAAACTTACTTTCGCAATATATTGTAATAAATTTAGTAATAAAAAAATTATATTGGAAATTGTTAATTAATTATATAAATAGATCATTTATCTTGCGTGACCACACAAAATTTATTTTATCTCTCTGCAAGGCCTATATCGCAGACAAGTGTGGAACGAAGCTTATTATAAATCCAATAAGCAGAAGTTTCAATTATACAATATCTATATAAATTCAGATTGTAAGTAAAATAATATAAAAATTTCTTTAAATCCTAAATTTAATGCATAAAATATGCTATTTTACTTAAATTTTAGGTGGTCCTTTTTTTACTGCCACCCCAAGCGTTTTTTTTGCCACCCCAAATGGAGAAAGCTAGAATCGGGCCTGGTCACATTTCACATTGCTGCAAGGAGCCTAAAAACTCATTTTTTCCAATAGTTTTGTGTATAAAGCCCCTGTCAATCATTCAATTTGACCGCCCACAAATATTCATTGGATAATATGCAAATGCTTATACATTGAAGTTTTCTAATTTTGGCAGCCAAAATTACCTGAGGCAAAATTTTGCATATTTGTTTTTTCAGAGAACTTTAAGATTATCAAGGGGAAGAACTGCTGCCAAATTTGGGTATAATAGCTTTTGAGTGTGAATTAATTAAAAACGGGATTTAGTACCCAAGAATACCAAATTAAGGAAATATTATTAAAAAGTTAATAAATTTAAGCTTGGTTCTTTAAAAAACTTATGAAAATTTTGATTATTATAATAAAATGTAAAAATAACAAACATGAGTTTGGCCATATAAAAAAACTAAGTTTTCCAAAAATTGCCCGGAGTACCTCACTCCGACTCATTTGAAAAAATTCCATATTGAAAAAAAAAGAAAAGAGGTTCATCAATACTATCTAAACTCCGTTTTACCAAAAAATAAAAAAACTGAGTTCTTTTTTATTAAAATGAGGAATATTCATTTTTTTGTAAATGAAAATTTTTCATTTGAATATTTTTCACCCCCGTGAAAAAGCGAATTCTCTCATGTTCACTTTTTCTTTCCTCACCATTCACTAGAATTGAGGGAATTACTGCGGCTGAATTCTTTTTTATTAAACACTGTCTAAAACTTCTGATTTAATACACCATTGTTTGTTAGAAATTAAACAATTAAGAAATAAAAATACATTTGAAGATTTATTCAAAAATTGTTTTGATATTAATATTTTTTTAAATGAAAAAATTTTATGTATGGATAAAAGAAAAACTAAACCTAAAGATTTTTCTGATTTTTATTTATTTTTTACTCATAAGTTTGAAAATATTTTAAATATTAATGATGAAGTGAAAAGTATTTCTTTTAATATTATTGATTTATTTATATTTTGATAATAGATTTTTTACCGATAATAGTTGTTTAAAATCTTTAGATTCACTTTCTAAATTTGATTAACCTTTATTTTAGATATAAATAAATTAGAGCCTCTTTTAAAAATAATATATTGATAAAAATTCATTATCTAAAGAAGTTGACGTAGCCAAAAAATTTTTAATAAGAAACTTAATAATTAATTACAAAAAATGTGTTACTATTGATTTTGTTTTTTATATGATTACAATGATGCGTTTTCTAATCTATTTAACATTTTTCCTATAAGTTTGTTAATTGAACGTCGAGTTGTGAGGCCACATTTTCTTCTTTAAGAAGGATAATAACGGCTGACAAGTAGTGACCTGCTTAAAGGTGATTTGGTTCTTTAAGAACACGAAAAATTATTAACTAGGGGCGTTGAATTTTGATGAATATTGTCATTTAATTAAAATCCTCTGAGATAAAATAGTTTGATCAATACAATAAACTGCTCATAATCAGCTAATTATTGCTTACTATTACATGGTTGCAAACTTTTTTTATGCGCATTTAACGTTTATGTCCATGTTTTATTTAATTTTTTACCCTAATATTAATAACTAGTTATATATAACCAGTGTTCTTTCATATATATTCTTCCAAATTAGCATACTTATACATTTTGTTTTCATGATAATCAATCTTATTTCACTTTTCATTTTCTAAAATCCAAAGTTTTATATAATTTATTTTTAGTATTCATATATATCATATTTTTAATTTTCATGCGCAATGATGCCAAATGATAAAATTATACTTACAATTAATTCAAATCTCTTATCTTTTTAAGCAATTGATTTTAGTGAAAACAATTAATTTTATACACATATTCATTTTATAAACTTATTTTTTTAATTTAAGAATATAATAAATTACAATTAATTTGTTAAAAAATTTTGAACAAGGATTCTATTGTTGTACATGCCGAAGGCGGCAAAAAAATTTTTTCTGCCCCCCCACGAGTTTTTTTTGACCCCCTAGAAAAGCTAGAATCGGGCCTGAACCGAACTCAGCCGGCGAAAAATTAATAGACTACTCATCAAGCTAATTTATAAATAAATTTTGTATTATTTATACCTCATTTTGCAATTTCTTTGTTAAATGGAAAGACAAATTGGCTTTTTCGTTGAGCCAGATAGCCCTGTAAACGGCTTGTCTAGCTTCTCTAAATATTAATATGCCACATTATGGTCATTTACCGATATATTAATAAGATGAGTTCAAACGATAGAAACTAGTTAATTAATTAAACAGATTAAATATAAAATAAATTAAATTGTCTTACTGGCTAGCGCTATTTTTCATTTTTACTCTTAGCAGTTTTTTGCACATTTCTTGTTTTTATTGTAGGCATGGCTTTAAATGAGTAAGATTAATGGATATTTAATTTATTTATTTACTCATCTATAGCTAACTCACTTGACCTCTTGCACCTGTATTACAAGAACCAGTTTATTATTATTCCTTACGTACAGGTAAGTATTTATGGAATAATTCTTTTTGTCTGTCCCAAAGATTAATAACATTTAGGCTACCCTATATACAAGTGAGAAATTTTATATATTGTTAAATACCAATTTTAATGCTTTATTCTAAGATGATACGATAAGATAGTTTAAGTTATATGCATCAATTAATATTTTTGTCCATATTTAAATAAATGATACTAAAAAATCAAAAAATATTGCTCAAATTTTTATCTGTTTGATTACAGACATGTTACGAAAAAATATAAATTTGATATAAATTGCACCAATAGACGCTAATGACGTGTATATTTAAAACAAATTATTGCTAAAATTTTTTAGCCGTATATATTGTTATTGAACCCTGACAAATTACATATATCATAAATATTTTTAATTGTGTCGAAACGAAATTTGACAATCTTATCAAAACTCGCCCGTCCCAAATTTTCACTTATAATAGATTTGGCGCACGCACAATAGGGAGTTACAAACTTAGTGCACGCTCCACACTCTCGCTAAATGATCTCTTGTGAAAAGTAAATTCAATAAAAAGTAGGCCTATATGACATATCAGTTTCCTCAGTATCACGACTTTATTCCTAACTCATCCCTTGTCCCTCTTAAATATCCTGGGTACGCTTCTGACTTGATATGCCGATAAGATAACAAGGCAAAAACCAAACATAGAGGGCTTAACGATAATATTTAAGTACAACATGAAATTTAGTTAATAAACAGATAAATGAAAAAGACCAAAAATTACCGGCATCTCTTAATAGGTAAAATCACGGAGTACGGGTTGAACACCTACGCGCCTTACACTAAGAGTGCTATCACAATGATATTATATATAAAGGAAAGGGCAAATTGTCATATATAAAGGAATTAAGAGCACGTGCAAAGTGAGTTTTTATTTTTGTAAAATTTTGAAAATACTGAAATTTTTAATATTTTTAATTTTTTCAAAATTTTTTAAAAAATTTTTTATTTCAGAAAACGCATTTTAGGTGCATAAACTAAATTTGGCAACTTTCAAAAATTTTGCGTTTTATTTCAAAATAAAAAATTTCTCAAAATTTTGAAATTTTTACAAAAAGAAAAACTCACTTTGCACGTGCCCTAAAGCAAATTTAACAAAGAATTATTCACAACTCCAAAACATTGAAGAAAAAAGGGATCGTTTAGATTTAAGCCTCTATTGTAACTTTTTATGAGGAATTATATAGCATTAAAAATTTTCTAACTTGTATTTTCGAATATATGCGATTTAAAAGTTTTTATTAGTCACTAAGCGGAAGTTAATTAACAATTACAAAATATTGTTGTATAATGTCGATCTAAAATTTTAAAATGAATTTAATTCTTTGAGAAATTAAAGGGTATTAATATTATCTAACAAGAATATTTATTTCAATCGGATAATTATCAAATTGATTTATAATATATGTAGTAAAGAAATATTTTATAATGACTATTTTGCTTTTAATCGCCCTATTTATAGGGCAGTCTTTATTTATTTTTTGAAAAAAAAAGAAAAAGAAGAAGAAGAAGACCTTCTATGAAGGTATAAATCAAATTATTTTTAGAAAGCAAAAAAAAATAACTTTAATTTAACAAGGGCGCTTCCTGGGTCAGATGGTTCCAGGAAGCGTCAAAATTTATTAAATGAAAACTTTATTAAGATAAAATTTATTTTAACTATACTCTGCTTCCTGGGCCAGATGGCTCCATGAAGTGTCAAGAATTTCTAAATTTTATTTTATGCTTAAACAAATATCTTCCATATTACACTTATTACTATAAATTTATAATGTCATCTAAAATTTTGTTAAAAATATATATAGTGCGTCCATAAAGCCAGCATTGCCTAAGGTGCAATGTAGCAGGAAGTAAGAGGTCTTGGGTTTGAGTCCGTGCAAAGACATTTTTGGTTTTTTAAGGATATATACATCAGCATAACATTTGGGTAATTAAATTAAACAAATTCTTGGACACGTACAATAAAATAATATAAAAAATATACATTTGAGTAATCAGCTGAAAATAAGGATACAAATGTAATGCACTTAGGTAAATATCTTAAAAAATACAAAAAATGTCTTCGCAGGGACTTGAACCCAGGAACTCTCGCTTATTAGCCTGTTAGGCTACACACTGATCAACGCTTGGTTTAAATTGTGGCACGATTTATATATTATATCAAATATATAATAAGCTTGATAGTAATATTTAAACATAAATTTTATATGAATGCTTTCTGAATTAAATATTGCAAGTAAAATAAAATTACTAAAAGTTTAGATCAGCAGAATGTAACGAATAATTTTTCTAATTATTTAATCCCCTTCGTTTAATGAGTCAAAATAAGAATCGAAGTTATTAAAAAACTAACAAGTTGGAAACATTTCAATAATATATTCGAAATCCTCATAAAAAGTTACATTAAAAAACTCTCTAAAAAATTCTGCTATATTGAAAAGTGTCTATAAAATGCACTCGTGTAAAAACACTTTTGGGTCAAAATGAAATCGTGTTGTAAAACACTATTTGAAAATGAACTCGTGCAAAAGGTCATTTTACACGAGTTCATTTTACACCGCATACAATTTTATTTTAATGAAATAAAATTTAATTAGAGATTAATTTTATGTAATGTAGAAAAATGAATATTTCATAACCAAAAACTACGTTTTAATTCATATTATTTTTTTTTCCATAAATCTTCCATAATATGTTCTACCCGACCTACAAACACTAGTCAATATTAAATTTGATTCAATGACATTAATTTAAAGTAATATAAAAAAATCAAAAATCTTAGTTTTCAGGTTTTTTAATACATTGTGTCAAATAAAATTTTTGATATCCATTATAAATTTTATTAGTTCGTAATTAAAGAATACCTATTTCTCTTCAAAATAATTAATAAATAAAGATATAGCCTATAAACTTCTAAAGTTTTATGTTTTAAGATAATAAAGAATAAATTGTTTGATTGGTTTATGGTAAGAAAATTTTAGGGAATTTATATCCTAAATATCTTTTGGGAAAGATAAAAGGTTTGGGGTTTTAAATTTTTTCCAAATTCAGATAATAATAGATAATATATAAAATTATAAAATGTCATCGTTAGATGATAAATTCTGAAAATAATTTTATCTTTCACTTATTCTATATATAATTTATCAAATTCTAAATATAAACTATGACTCCTCTAAAGCGGACCCATTTATCACAGGCTACGACACCTCCCTTTTTAGGGGTCTTCGTAGTAGCTAGCCACCAGGATATCATTTAGATATAGGGATAAAAAGGTTTAATATTGCGTATATATATTTTATCGAATTAAAATGATAATATATAATATTTTTATAAAAGGTCTTCGTTAGATGAGAAATTCTAAAAAAAAATATTACTTCAAATTTCTAAATATAATTTTTATTACTTTATTAACAAATTGTATATAAACTATGACTCCGCTACGGACCCATTTATCATAGGCTACGACATTATACTAGTTCAAAATTGGGGTCCTTACGGACCCCACCATATTATTCGGGTTATAAATCTCTCAACCTCAAGGGTTATAATGGCAAAAAACCCCATTATTCGCGTTACAAGTTTCTCTTAGCATTCGCGGTTGTGGTTGAATAATAGTTGAAGAATTAGGTAAAAGTTTAACCCGCGAAGCACTAAGGGGTACATTTGAACTCCAGTAATATTTGAATTGGATCTTTATTAATATATTATATTATTAACCAATGGTGACTATATTGTTAAATATTTAATTAACAAAACCAGCAATTAAAATTAGGTCCCTAACAACAAAATTTGTATAGAATTTAGAAATTTAAATGTGGTTCATATGGACCCCACCTTCTCAATTTCAATATAAAAAACCATGTTATTGCCTCCATTTTTAAAATAATTGTTACAATATATTCATGTTATTTATTTAAATAATTTTAATTATTAAATATAAAAATTGTTTGTATTGTATGATAAAAATTCGGATCATTTTTTTATATCCTAAACATCTAGTTTTTATGGTAAATAATAGTCAATAATAATTCTTGATACCAAAATATCTTTTATAAAACTCTCTAAATATGTTCAATTAGACGTAAAAACATGATATGATATAAAATTAAAACATTTAATTTATTGGCAGGATTTATTTAATGTAATATAAAATAAAAAAGTTTTAATTTTTAAAAATTTTATATTGATCATAATAATATTGCAATATTTATGGTAACATTAGTCTAGAATTTAAGAGCACCTATTTCTCTTTAAAATAATAAAAAAATATAAATCATAGCTTTAAAACTTTTCAAATTATAAAGATTTAAAATTGGGATCTTTAGACCCAACCATAGCAATCACGTTATAAATTTCTCAACCTACCATTCGCATTAAGGAATTAATAAAGTTAGAGTTTGAAGAGTATTATATTTAGATCTAACCTAACTTTTGCTTGTGAAATAATTATACAGGTAGCTAATAACTAAATTTGGTTGTATATTTTTAACTATCTATTCCTCACCCAATTGCAGATTACAATAACTCATTATTAACATATCATTTAAAAATATAACAATATAAGTTGTATAACCTAATCCATTTGAATTTATTTTATTATAAAAAATAGCATATACCATAGGTTTATTTTGAAAGTTATGAGTAAACTACAGAGATCAAACCTGTCTTAGGAAATTTTCAAATCCCTTTCTTTTTCTGATTATAGTCAGCTATAAACATTAAATATTTTAGGACTTTGAATGCATAAGTAAGAGCTATATCAATAATATATATTTCTCATTGTCTTAGCCAATAATTTTATAATTGATATATTTACGAATTTAGTTAATTTAATACAAAGTCAAAGATAATTATATATAATTAATTTGGTGTTACCGAGAAAATGTATTTTGCCCTTAGAAAAGACTTTGATTGAATTATAACTTGAGTATATTACTTTATATAAAATTGAATTTAACTTAGTCCATATATTATACGTAAATTATTACTAACTTTCTACTTCTTACCTTTTTCATTATTTTTATCAAATAAAATTTGTTTTTTTATATTGTCTTTAATTACTTATAATTTTGGTATAAATATAAATTAAAGGGATTTTAATTAATATAATTTTTAATTTTTTATTAGGGTATATGAAGATCTGAATAATCTATATAGACCATTTTTCAATATAAATAAAATAAAATTCTTGTAAAACTAGAAAAATTGAGAATATGTATGAGATGAGTCTAAAGATGCATTCTTTAATATTTTCTTAAACTTTTTTCACATTGATTTTTGTTGCTCTGTAATATGCTTGTCTATAATCGTAACATGTATTTTAAATAGGCATTTCAAGTAAATTGTTTACTTTATATAAATTTTTTTTCCTAAAAGTATAATGATTTACATTAATTGAACTCTCAAATTCAGTGTTCGTTTGCTTGACCACCGTTCATTTAAAACATATGAAATGGATATCGAACCCGAAGACATTAACAAGCCCGACCCTATCTGTATTAAAGGAGTTGGCCACATTACCTTGTAAATATACTATCGACTATTAACTTATTCTTGGCACCCTCAGTTAAATTTTGTGGCTAAAAGCCTGCTTTTTTATCTCGTTATGATTTTTTAATATTATGCTAATAATAAAAGACTTTAATTTATGCCACTTTATATCAATCAGATTTGGTCTCAACAACAAGTTCAATACAGAATATCCTTCTGCACTGCATGCAAAAGTATTTGTATTTTTTTAATTTTTTATTAATCCTTAAAAGGTTTCTCTCCTAAAAATGTTTATAATTTTTATATTTGATAAGAGGCAACATTATTGTTTGTATATTGCATGGGTTGCCTCAAAATATGAGCCACATTTATTTACATGCCTGCATTTGCATATAAATAGTTGAATTTTTTTTTGAGAATAAGGTATATGTAAAAATTAGGGTTTGTTATAGTTTTAAAAAGGCTTTTACTAAATGGGAGTTTTAAACAGTTAAAATACATAGAGCAATTAGGTAAGGTTCTTTTTGTTTTAATTTTTTTAAATCTATTTTAAAGAAAACAATCTTAGTTAAATTTTTTCCTGATTATAATAATAGTTAAGATTTTTTTAATTCAAACATTTAGTCCCCAAATATTAAATATGAGATTGAAATATTACCATTATATAATTACACGGTTTAATAAATCTAAGGTAAATTCAATTTTAATCTTTTCTTGTTACAAGCTTTAATTTTAAATTTTATTGAGTTTAGTTTATATTTCTAGTTGTGTTCATTTAAACATCCAAACATCATATTTAAATGCTTCAATTTATCATGTATATTGTTAAATGCAGCAAATTTTTTTTTATGTATAATTATACTAATATTTTACAACCAATAAATATTTAAAATTATCATTAAAATATGGAATGGAATATTTTAAAATTCTTATTGTTAATAATACCATATATTTTGTACATAATGGTTAGTTATATATTAACTAAAAATATTTAAAATATACAAGTATAAAAAAAAACAATATATTATTTTTAACTTTTCTATATCCTTTTGTAAGGAACCACAGATATAACAATTAAATAATTAGTGAAATTTTGGCATACTTCTTGAATAAGCATTCTTTTTAAGCTATGCAATGTGTGTCACATTTATATATGCAATATTTTATTATTTTTAACTAACATTTTTTTCAATTTTATTTAAAACAAAATAAAAAAAAATTATTAGATAGAAATCTTGTCTTAAGTTAAGATAGACCTATGATTTGCTAGTATCTGTTTATCTGATCATATGATGGACGAATATATGTTCACAACCTCGGATTACTAAAAAAGTTAAATTAAAAGGGTAGGTTAAAACAATTTATACTAAAAATTGATTTTACATTTGAAGATAAATCAATTAAATTGCTGAAATGCTCATAATAGTACTTAAAACCTCAATCAAACATTAAAAATTTTTTTTTAACAATTCCCTTTAAATTTGTTTAACATCAAAAAAATCTTTAAAACATTAATCAAAACCCAAAATGAAATAAAATTTTCCTGAAATCTAATTGTTTAACCCGCTATTAGCACTGTGGGGTCCACTCGGACTCCACTACATCTTGAATTTTGAATATAAAAATATTATATATTAAGGGCTAAATTTTTCTGTGACTTTTTTCTTAAATACATAATATATATAACTAGTAATTATTTTGGTCTAAGTTTAATGACAAAATTTGTTTAGAATTTATAAATTGAAATGGGGTCTTTACACAATCCACTTAATTTCAATGTTGAAAACCATGTTAATGCCTAAATTTAAACTTAAAAAATGCCATCTTATATTTTTGAAAAATTTTTAATTAAGTACAAAATATTTTTATTTCATACCAATTATATAAATTTTTTGTTCTCTCTAAAATATCCAATTCTTATGGTGAATAATAGCCAAAAATAACTTAGTCAAAATATTTTTTATAAAACTGTCAAAAAATGTTCTAATAGATTAAAAATCCAATTTGATTACTAACATTGATACTTTTTATTTGACATGTTTTATTTTATGTAATATAAATAAAATTTTAATTTTTCAAATTTTTTCTACTTTGTGTCAAAAATTTGCATTAAATCATGAATAATAATTTTTTTAATTCTATTATAAAAGAGCACGTAGTTCTCTTCATAATAATAAAAAATAAAGATTATTGCCTGTAAATTCTAATGAGGTTTAAAATTGGGGTCAGTATGGACCCCACCATAGCATTTGCTTTCAAAATTCTCATTCTACCATTTACGGGTTAAACATCAAAAGATGTTTAACTTCAAATAAGAAAAAAAATGGCTATTAAAACAAAATTGCCATTTTAAAAACCAAACTCCCATATGCTTAAACGCAGCACAAACCCTAAAAAATGAATAAAAAAATCCGCTAAAATGATTAATTAGTTTTGAGTTTTGCAATTTCACTACCACTTCCGGATTTTGCTTTTTGTTGCCCATCCTTTTAATAGTATGCTAATAAATTTTTTGTTTCTTTAAATTTCACAGATAATCTAAACAATTATGGACAACCATTGATATTTTATAATGCAAAATGTTAATATTTTTTATTTAAAAATTTATACCTATTTCTTTTAAATGTATTGGGGCATACTTAAACAACAGCATAATAATTAAGATTTTAAAAATGTAATTTAAGTTTTTGTTGACATAGTTTTTATACATATTAAGGTAGCTCCCGAGGAATTTAAAGAAACGATAGATAGAATCAACAGGTTGATTCAAAACACATTTGTCATGAGCTACGACAGGTACAAAAATATGCATAAAGAGAAGTACCACCATCTATCAAGGTTATTAAATATTTTTTATCATTTTTTACATAAATATTTATAGGTATATTTTTGTATCCACTTCTCTCTAGATTTTAAAAGTTTACTTTATATTTTGTTATGCATAGAAAAATACTGTACTAATAAATGTTTTTAGAAAATAAAAATATTTATCTATCTATAACAAACTTTGTATATATTATAAAATGTATCTTTATTTTTATTATTTTTTATTAACTTTGCCAATTATTTATACACATATTAGTGCAATATTTTTATAATCAATACAGTAATATTTGGCATTATTCTAATTCTGCATATGTCTAAGAGCTTTGCTTTAGCATTTAATTTTTTTAAGTATAATGCAACGGGCCTTTAATAAAGAACTATAAGCTTTTTAAACTCTTTAAAATTATTAACAAGTTCAAGCCATTTTAAAATTTCAATATTGGGTTTCAAAACTGTTCAGCCTTACAAATTTCTTTTTTTTTCATAGCTCGCTTAAAAGGTTGTACGTCGTTGTTTCAAAGTTTTAGCCTATTGCAACTTTAGGTACCAATTTCGTTTTCGATATCTATGTATATTCGTATGTCAGATACAATGAAACTAATCCAACCCCATACACGTATGGCCCCAACAGCACACATAACACTCCTTACACTTACATAAACATATGCCCAACCTGTAAACAATGCCATTATTCACCCAACATTACCAATAGACTAAACATTGAGCAGCCAACTGACAAAAATGTCTTAACCGATAGCGTTCGTGATCGTAAGGATTTCAAATCGCCTTATGATCTCTCTCATAATTTCGATAATATTAAACCGGCACTTGAACCTATTCTTTGCTACGGAAATCCACCCCAGGTTCCACCTAAAGATCGGTATAGTGTCCAAATTAAAAATGTTGTGTTTTTAAGTTATGCCTTAATCACAATCAAGATTTCCACCCACATAAGTTTTATACTTTTTTTAAATTATTGGGCCCCAAACTTAATTTAGTTATCATTCACCAAAAAATAATATTTTTTTTACGCTGCTTATTTATTTGAAACTAAGGTTGGGGAAAAAACTAAGGGCTTTTTTTCAACAAGTTTTTGAGTTTTTTTCCGCAAATGCCCACAAACTCGTGGGCAAAAAAAAGCCCGTTTTCTTGCTTAAAAAGGGAAAAAAGCCCTTTTTCATAAAAAACTCCTAGGAGCTTTAAGAAAAAATAACTCACCCATCTTTATTATAAAGAAAAAATCTTCGAAATTATTATAAATAAAATGGGCTTTTTGGGGCTTTCTATAAGAGCCACTTTTTGTGAGTTTTTTTTGCCCCTTTTTTTAGTAAGGGCTTTTTAAAAATTCTTATTTTGACCCTTTATTTGTAGCTCCCTTTCCTTATGTTTTGGGGGAATAAATGAGCCAAAGTTTTTTGGCTCATTGTTTTCCCAGCACTGTCTGAAACATGTGCGCCTTTTCGCTTGAATGTATTTTTAAAAATTGTTATGATTTCGACCATTATTTTTCATGGCAGAGAAAGAAATACGATATTTTAAAGTTTTACTCTTTAATATTATAGTGAAAAACTTTTTGTGGCACATTGTAGTGATTAACCACTATATATTATGACTTTAAGAAAATTGAAATTTGATTGTTTTGGGAATTTTGTTTTACATATAACAATATCGCGCAATCGTATTTTTTCGCTGAAGCTAAAAATAATTTTTTTTATCCTTTTAACCGGAGCAAAACGAATATTATTACCTACGGGTAAAATAGAAAAATTTGCTCTCGCCGGCAACCTAGGTTCTTAGCCTGACTCTCACCTAGGTTACCGTTAAGGGCCTAACCTTAGCATACTGCTTAGAAAAATGGCTCTTCACATGTGCTGTTTTCTGAGGAAAAAAAACTTGCCTAAGCATGAAATCGAACCCAGACATCTTGCGTGTAGTACTGAAATAATTGCCACTCAGTTATCTCAGCCCATTCATATCTATAACGAACTGTCTATTAATAGCTAAAGACGTTTTTGATATAAAATTTTTAAATTCAAAAAATGTTATGCACATTGTATTATTTTTTTTTGCATAACTATAAAAAAAATGTGTGATAATTTTTATTTTTATTAAAAGGCGTCAGAGACCTCCAAAGGCGCCGTTGCGCCCGAATTATGCGCTTGTGGTCGCTTTATTAGTTGCCAGTATGCTATGCTGTTTATGCACTTGCGGACTTTCTTTACTTCCTATCATAAGAATTAGTAAAAAGGTTGTATTTTTTTTAATTTGCATATAAATTATATTGTTTTTAAAGGTATACAGGTTGTTCAACCATGATTGATAGTATTATCTGTCAGATTTTAAATCATTTATTTTAGATCAATTTGTTTTAACATTTAAATTATAGAAATTTGAAAAGGTTTTTGCGACTTCGGGATTAAAAATTGTAGAATTTTTGTTGCACTAACTTCATAAACATTAGATTTAAAAACTTTTTTTTTGGCCTTGTTTTATCATGTAAATGATTCTGGCCTTCGACTTTTGCCAAAGTTGTAAAACCTGCATGCTATAATATTTATTCCGGAGAGTGCGGCGTCTTCGATGGATATTGTGGTTTTGGCGGAGAGACGCGCTTAATCCTATTGACCCTAGGGGTTATGAACGTCGCCGCATAGCAGTTTCAATGCTCCTCACCCAAAAATTGGCACTTAGAAACTTAGGTGCTAAAAGTTTATAACTTAAAAGTGTGAACCATACTTGAAAAATATAAGCTTAATTAAATGTATAAGTTTCTACTAATTACACGCTGACAAATATCAATGCCAAGAAAAAAAGTTTTTGACACAAAAATGAAATGATTACCATGATGGCTCATCACATATATATTATTCGTTTACCGAAGAATTTCGCCCTCGGCTATTTTACGTCCATATCGTAGTAATGACCATTTTTGACCAAATTGACAGTTTTCCTAGAAAATATAAAGAGAATTCAAAAATTTTTTTATATTAAAATAACTCTTAACATGTATTTTTTATCTAAAACAACGAATGAAATTTAAAGTATATCCAGCTCTTGCATCAGCATAGATCAGACCTATATTTGGCATCCCAACCTAAAGGACACATATTATCTGTTTTAAATGAAAAAAGTTTTTAATATTTGGGCTGTTATGTGTAAATAAAAAAAATTTATTTTTATCTTTGAATCTGTTTTTGTTTTTTCAAAATCATAAAATTTTCAATTTTTATAGCAGATTTACAAAGTTTGATTATAAAAAACGGTCAACGGATTTGAAAAGATCAAAAATGCAGTTTTGGTCTTTTTAGTTAGCTCATAACTCTCAAAAATCTGTTGTCCTGTACAAATTTTTAAGTTATGAGTTAACTAACTACAAGATCAAACCTACCATCATAGAGATTTTCTGATCCGTCTATTTTTATAATCAAACCTAATTAGTCAGCTATAAGCATTAAATATCAAAGGTAAAAAAAAACAAAAATTAGGATTTTTTTTTTGCATATTTTAGCGAAACTCATAACAAAAAATATTTTTTTTAAAGACCGATAATATATCGTGTCGTATATAAGTTTGGATGGGAAATATTCTGTATTATCTAAATGCTGATGTAAGAGCTTGATATATTCATATTTATTTCTCATTATTGTGATGATATATAGAAGTAAAAGATTTTTATAATTATGAAAATTATGGAAAAAAAATTTAAATCTTCTTTTTTTAGGGGATAATAAGATCTGTTTATTTGGTCAAAAAAGGCAATTTTTGTTGTTATGGAAGGAATTAAGGAGCCGGAAGATAAGATATGGATATATAATGAGAGGCCATCAGGATGTTTTTATAAACTTATTCATTGTGATATTAATATTTGTTGACCTGTGGTCGCAAAAAACTTCTTTTTAAAAAAATGATTAATTGTAGGTTAAACAAATGATTTGAAGAAAAAGAAGGAAAGTTGAACAGAAAGCTAGAACTAACTTGATCAATAAATTATACCAACTTTTTATTATAAAAATTTAGAGGGTTTGAAACTTCGCCGTATTTTTCCAAAAATTTGTGTTATTTGATTTAGGAGTATTATGTGTTCACGTCCTATATCTTGATTATTTTTATGAATTTTTATTTGTTAAGTTTTGTTTATTGTTTTTTTATACATGATTAACCAAACAAATTCGTTTTTGATTTAAAAGTCTAACTATAATCCATCAAGCCTGTGGCATCTTTTAAAAATAATTAAATTCATTAATATCGAAATTTTATAATTCATTTTCCTATATATTGTTTTAGGCTAAACGACGTATTGAAGAAGAACTTAAAATCGAAAATTCTGTTTTTTACAACAAGGTTAGTTAGGTTATTTAATTTTTTATTACATAGGTCGACAGAGTAATAACGTTACCGTAGAAATTTGTTTTTTTTTGATCATAAATATTTCTTTGTTTATGTAAGCCTTTTATGACTTCCACAAAAATTTATAAAGGTTAGATAAAGTTCTTCAAACTATAGAAAATTGCTAACTCTCCTCATTTAATGTTTTTTGCTGTCCAACGTTGAAATTGCCTAAAGAAATTTGTAAGAAATGGCTGGTCAATTCCACATCAATCTAATAAGTCCATGAGAGTAAATATTTCATATTTGGCTGAAATTTTACATGGTAGTATCAAAGGGTATCTTTTGGTTAGTTTGGCGGGAATTAATATTTGACGGAGGCAGGGGCCAATTTTTTTTATTTGATGCATCTTTGTGAGGTAATAAGTCAATAAGTATTATAGCTAGGGACTTAATTTTTTTTATATTAAAGAAGGCAAAAGGGCTATTTTGCATGTTTATTATTCATAAAAAAAATCATTAAAAAATTTTACATATTTTTAAAGTATATTCAGTTTAAATAGGAAAAACAACGATTTTTAAAATTTCTTGAAAAATTGTTTAAATATACCTACTAATCTTTATTATGAACTCAAAAGTTTGGGGACCCACATGACTTTTTACAAAATTCAAAAAATTAAATGTTTTTTTAGTTTTGGGACACAAATTTGCTTCCTGCACTCTAATTTAAAAGTGCCAAATATTGAATGAAATCAGTCACAGGGGCAATTATAGGTTATAACAGTTTTAATAATATGATTAATTTTATAATTTATTTAAAAAAGAAAAAGTATACTTGAGAGCAAAAAAATTGGCATTTTTCAGTAATTTACTCCTACCTTCAAATCCGAATTTATCGCAAACTACCGATCCAATTTATAAAATTTAAATATACATTTTATACATAAACTATCGCTTTATAAAAATTTCCCTTAAACAAAGCACCCATGGCTTTTTATGAAATAAAGACAAAAATTTGCTAAATTTTTAAAATGATAAGGTGTAAAATGCAAATTTAAAATTTATGATTACATTTGTTATTTTTTATAAGCCATTTTTGGGTTAATGAACAATTTAAAAAATTATACGTAATTCTCAATATTTGTTATTGTCAATCAAAAATATATTAAATTTATTATATAAAACAATTAAGCAGGACTTTGAAAAAATATTACGGTTAAAAATTATTTTCTTACTTTAATTCATTAAATTTAAAAATAACATCCACAAAAACGTTAAATCTGATAAATATAAATTAGAATATATCTGATCCTATTAATTCAATAATCTTTTTTTGTATGCATATCAACACCTAAAACGTAAAAGTCAAATATTAGAATACACAGTGATAAAATTGTAATATAAATACATAAAACAAATTAGTTCTAGGGGTTAATTACTTTAAAAATAACAATGCAGAATGAGTTTAAATAATGAATTTGAAATATAACAGACCCAATTAATTATGAATTATATAGGGACATTCAGTATTTTTTATTCACAAATTTCAAATTTCAAATTTGTTTAAATTATTTTTTAAAACAGGGCTTTAGCCGACCTTAATAGAGTTGTAACCAACAATTCAAGGTCCAATAAAATATTGTTTTATAATAAAAACCCATTTGACCTGTTAATAGGAAATATATATTACACAGGTCAACAAATGAGATTTATGAGCGAGATCAAACGTGCCATCTTAGGGATTTTTAAATCTGTTTACCGTTTTTTCTAATCGAACTTAGTTGGTTAGGTACATGAAAATTTTAGAAATGCAAAAAATAACAAAAAGATTCAAAAATAAATTATTTTTTGCATATTTACAAGCTAAACTGTTAAATCTAAACTTCAAATAAAACTTTTAATTAAAACCCATATTACATCGTGTCGTATTTAAGTTTATACGCGAAATATTTTGTATTATCTGAATACTGATGTAAAATATATGCTAAAAATTTATATTTCTCATTATTTGAGATGCCTATTATAAGTTATTAGGGATAAGAATTTTAATTTTTTTTTATTTTTAGGGTATTCTCGATCTGTCAATTTGATCATAAAGGCCATTATTTCAATATGGACGGACGTTAGGAATCCGGAAGAAACTAAGAAAAACGAAATATATATATCATAAGGGCATCATGTGGAATATTCATTTATGTTTTCATAAAATTTATTTTTGTGCCCTTATTTGTTGACCTGTATTATTTGATGGCATTGTTGAACATTGACCAGAGTTTTTTTATAACTCACTGTATTCCTACGAATTTTTAGACCAGAATATATTTTTATTATAAAATTAATATAAATTATAAGATTGATTAAAATAATAATATGATTTCATCTCTTTTTTTTTGTAATTTTTCTATTTTATACTTAACGTATATTTTATTTTTTTACGTAAGGGCACGTGCAAAGAGAGTGTTTATTTTAGATTTTGAAATTTCTAAAAATTTAAAAAAAAAAAATTTTAAATTTTTGTTTAAAATTTTTTATTTCAGAAAAAGCATTATACGCGCATATACTAAATTTGGCAACTTTATAAAAAAAATTTGCGTTTTATTTCAAAATTTTTTTTTTAATTTTAAAAATTTCACAAAAAGAAAAACTCACTTTGCACGTGCTCTAAACAAAATTATGTTTTATATTATAGGTTCTATATATTAGTTAAATATGCAAACATAGTAAAAAAATAAGCTTACACAGACAAATGAAATCTGCGTTAGTTGACACCATAAATTCGCAAATGTTGGTTTTTTTGCTAGAAGCGTCAAAATTCAATAAAAAACAGCTGGGGCTACTTGTTATTCAGCAATATTTTATCTATAAAACGCATGTTAAATATTAGAAAGAGATTGGCTGGATAAACATTAAGTCGGTTTTGAAAACAGGCGTAAATCACACTTTTTCGGTTTTGTAGTTCACCTATTGTTAATTTAATAATAGTATTATGCAGCCCTATGTCTTACTTTATAGTATTATATTTAGCACATTGGCATACTCTAATACCGAAGGGCATATGTCCCGAGATTAGAGTAATTGATTTTTTTAATTTTATTAAAAATCATGTTGGTCCCACACTTTTGAATTTATAACCTTAGAAACGGCTATATTTTATTAATTTGTCAAAAAATTTAAAGATTTGTTTTTATAGTTATTTTTTAAACTTGATTTTTAATTTTTAATAATCAAAAATTTTTTTAAATATTAATTGCGTCTATGGTAGCCTTTATAATTATGACTCTCTAGTTACAATCAGATACATGCGCGCAAAGTTGCCTCAAATTTTTTTTTTGCAAAAATGAGGTTATCAGCACCCAAGGACCTTATGAGTGTACCAATATTCTGCCAAACTGAGACTTAAAGGAAATAATTTATCGAGTTGAGGTGGAATTAATCGGCTATATATGTCAAAAGTGACGGATTTTGCGAATTTGAGGCTCGTTTAATAATTAGAGATTTTAATTTTTATATTTTCAACTTGAATTTCAATTTTTATCTGCAGTTAAAAATTAATATATATATTGCCCATAAAGTCATACTAAATGTGCTCTATAAAGTGTATTTTTTACTCGGTAAAACAAATAATACATTTTTTAAAAATTTAATATATTTAGCAGGCTTACAAAGTTTGAATAGAGTAAATAGTACATATAAAAATTTTTTAATAATTATTCATGTTTTTATATCTATATAATAATTCGGGCTGTGTTCTTTCAAATTGTGCTAGTAAAATTCACCTCCTGTTTTTGACAAATTTAAATAACGAATATAAGAAAAGATATGAAATTTTGGCAGCATAGAGTATTTATACCTTATGGTTGCAAATATTTCCGTTAATAATTGTCGGCCTGTATTTTTTTTTTCAAAAATATATAGGTTTTTTTTATATATTAGTTCATTAACAATACATTTACATGTAACACCTAAGGTATTTTTGCTCATAATTTAATGTGCATTGCTAAAATATTAAACCGTGACTATCAAATTCGCAGAGCAGTTTAAACTTAGGCCATTTGATTTTTTCATCCAAATCATTTTTATTTGAATATTTCTATAAAAAAATTGGTCTTAAATTATTTGTTTAACACTTGGGCAACTTTAAGGGAATGATAACTTACAAAAAAAATATTTAAGTAATTACAAAATATTATAGAGATTTGTATCATTGTATTATAATTTAAATTGCGGTTATTTAAGGTGGTAAACGGAATTTAAGCGGTTATTTCGATTAGCTTGTTTTCACTGAGACTAAACTATCAAAACGTAATCAATGTTGGCCGCTATTTTTTATATAGCTTTTTATTATGATAATTTATAATTAGTGATCATTTCGTTAAAATGTCTTTAAGATAAATGAGTTATTTGTGTTTACAAAGGTCCTTTAGAATTTAACTCTTGGTTTAAGTTCAAAATTATAGATTTTTTTTTCATAATTATCTAGCTTGGCCTCAATTGGAGCCTTCAAAAACAAAAATGTGCTAATAACAATCTAGTCGAATATGTAAAAAAAATTTTTATATATACTTTTAACCTTCTTTTTATTTTTAATACTTTTATTTGTAGAATTATTATTTATTTTAAGTTTTTATACTAATCTTAACATAGGTAATAATGATAGACAAATTGCCAAAAGTTTCGATAGCCATGCCCGATTAAACGCTGCTTTTATAATAGAAAATTAGGAGAATGACTTAATATTTTATGGAAAAGGCTTGAACAGCGAAATGCATATAATGATTTATTTACAATACAGTCTGTTCTTTTAATATTGATTTTTATTATGCGTTGATTTATGAAAATTGTTGCTGTGGTTTTTTAAGCGTGAATTTTTTATATTTGTTAAATAATTGTTGCATATATACCTAAATAATATATATCATAAAATAATAAATTGGCATATTTACAGATTATATCAGAATATGTAATACTGGACCTTCAGATATACAATTTATAATGGTTTTATAAAATTTCGTTTTTTTGCTTATATTTCATATTATTAATGGTCTTACTGCATTTTTACAATGTAGATTAATTTCTACACAGTTAAGATATAGGGAATTGAAACGAGCGACAAAATATAATTTCACATTTTTTACTATGGGAATCCAAAAAATTATAAAATGTATGATCTTTTATTCAATAATGAAATTAATTCAATTTTTTGTCCAAAATTATGGTTTTGAATATCGAGCTTCAACATTATTTTATATATACAAAATGTTACACGCCCAAAATTATCCATAACTATAAATTCTATCATGAAAAATATTAATTTCATTTTATAATCAACTTTTTTTTTTAAATATAAAATAACTATTGAATATTTTTTTAATTTTTTAATGTCGTTTCCTTATTACTTTTTTTAATATTTTTATTTTAGTCTTATAAAATTCACTATATATAACGGTATTAAAAATCCAAATGAATGTAGCCTTGGTCTGATCAACTAGTTGATATGTAGAATAAATTTGTAAAAATTAATTAAAACTAAGTTTCGTTTCGCTAATTATAAAATTGTGACTTCTTAAATGAACGATATTTTCATTTATAAAAATTGCATATAATTTTTGAAAACTTTATTTAATATATAATGTCATTAAGACCATTTGTAATAAATATTTGGGTTAAAATATTAATAAATCATCACCCAATGTTATTAATAAAGCTTCGTTCTTCCTTTTTACTGGTGGATTTTGCTTTTTTACCAGAGCTACAATGCCCGTAAACAATGTTTGCCTGGGATAATTTTAGTAAACCCGTAAGTGGCCGTGTAGTAGTCTTGCTTGCCACTGCTTCACGTTTCATTAAACGTACTAATAATTGTGATTTTGAAGTTTTTGTTGTTGTTGCCTTTTTATTATTCTTTGATGATTTCGTTGTTCTTTTTACCCCTGACTTAGATGGCTTAGAGTTATAAGAGTCTATTGTTATAAGAAATATAATTAATAATACATAAACTAGAAAAAAATTTTACTATATAGATTATATTTAAATGGCGAATTCGTCTCTTCACGAGATACATTCCGTAGGGTTTAATAAACTTAAATTTTTGATTTTTTTGACCCCAGTATTAAAAGAACTGATTTTTGTTAACAGGCCTATCCAATTACTAACCAGGATCATAATTGCTTTTTATTATAGAAAAAACAATCTGATATAGGAGTTTTCTTAAATCTATATCCAATATAAACCAGGGCTTTGCATCTTTTATTTTAGGCGAGATTTTTCATATCGCATTACAGGGAAACGTCGACACCTAAGTTTTAGGACTAGGGTCTTAAAATGGTTGTTTTGAAGGTCACCTTTCTAATTAGTAACCAAAGCGCTGCCTACCTTACTTGCAAATTACACGAAAAGCTTGTTGCATTTAACAGGACCACCCAGATTTACCGCCTTCAAAGGTTGAAACTTTGTATATATTATCACTCCCCGACCCGCTCCTAAATTATGTTTACCAATATTGCTCGGCCCCTCATTCCACCTCGACCATTTATTCCGGTGCCTCCGTTCTCCAACCTTACAGGTAAACCCTTCTCGACACGGACAGAGCGAGGGATAGAGGACGTCGCCCGTCCCGTAGTACAATTCGTAGGGTGTCTTGGTGATTTTGTTGTTGGCCGGGTTTCCGCTCGAATTAGCGAAACCCGCTAACGTATGTCGCAGTTCGGGCGTGATACAACGCTGACCCCACGTTGGCCGAAGAACGCAACTCTCTACAAAAATTTTATTCATTATATATAAAAAGATATATTGTTTAAAATTAATGTGCAAATTTTTAAGGATGATTGCGCCTTCTATTTAAACTTTGTATTTTATTAGTAGTAGTAATGCGCATAAATAGTTTAGTCCAACCGGCAATATCAAAGTAAAAAATTGATTTTTATACATTTTGTGTCAATTTATTAGAATCATATATGTGTATTTATTATATTTGAAATGCCCCCCCCCCCCCCCCCTTTTCCGATTGAGAAACAACACAACATCTAGCTAGAGTTGACTATTCTAGTTAAACTCCGGTAATTTAGGCTATGTCGTAGCTCCTTTTTCTACCTATCCGCTATGTAGCTTTGCAGCTTCAATACAGGTGAAATTAATTAATTAAAAAGCTTTGATACGGCTGTAGGGCACCTCATTAAAGACTATGTTGTTAGCAATGTGAGCTACTAAATTTACGCTATGGAAGTGTATAACAAAATTAAAATGGTGTTTGCACAGTTTTTTCAAACTAAGGGGACCATTCCACAGGCTACTTTGTTTAACTAAGTTTAATTTCACGCTAGACCTAGGCTCTCGGGACTTGGCAAATTTATAGTATTTTTAAGTAAATAGCCATTAAATTACTTACCATTTGAAATTTACAGACCAAAAATTGAGGCATATTGTAAGATATTAGGCATTACACCCAAAATTCGTATTTAAATTGCCATCTGCATTTGCTCTCTTTTAACTCGAGCAAAAAAAAATAACATTATGTTATATAGTGAAAGTAGGTCGGCGAATAGATGAAAATTAATACAATATTTTCTTCAATAGACCTAATTGATTAATTTATTTGTGTATCATATAGTTTGAAAAGCGTGCGGTCGAAAATATAAAACGACTTCAATCGTGTTTTGTCCTTTCATTATAATAACATTTGAATTCCAAATTGAATTTTTTTGCCCAAAATTTATTTTAAACATGGCCTAAAACAGGAGTAGCGCCCTTAAAGCTTTGAATTGCATGTGTGCAAATTTTACAAAAAAAACTTGAGGTATATATAACCTCTCCTAACTCTTTTCCCCATTGGGGAACGGCATAGTTATGCTCTGCCTCTTTAATTCTGGTGGTCCCCAGTCCATGCCATTGATAGTTAGATTAGCATTCTGAAATCTGGGAGGTATTAAGATTCGTTGGCGGTCATGCCTTTACTAGCCAGACTCAACGTGTCTTAACTTAAATCTAGAACAAATCAAAGCCTTCATGCGATCAATATCAACATGGAAGCCTGCTTAGCGCGGCATTGACCATCCCTTTCTTGGCAAAACTCAGAAAAAACGATTTTATTCGCACAATTTTGTAACAAAAAAAGTTTTTGCTGACACAAAATGAAGAAATAACTTTTTTTATTTTTTTTAAATATTTTCTCTTAACATTGTTTTATTCGGAATTAATTTTTACTTGACTCGTGCACATTGTTCAAGAGGAAGAGCCGCAAACCAATTGTACAACATTCGCTTTTTCCACAATCCTTATCGGTTTTACATGGTTTGGCATGCTGTCAAAAATAATTTAGCATTTTATAATAGAAGATAAAAATTATTATTTAGGATTGGAAGATTTTTGAATTGTGATATATATCTCCCGAAATAATTTGTAGGTCAGTGAAGCGATCAGGCTGGATATTAATCAAATGCTCAAGTTGTTATGTAGGGGTAAGATTGAAAATAATGCTTACTATTGATGAGCAACTACTTTGAGATATTTTACATTATAAATTTTTACCTATGTTTGGAGGAATATTGATATCATGTTAGCGAAAAAGAACGGATTTGTAAATAAACCTAAAGCTAATGCCCAAAATCGCTTAATACTTTAATACATATAAACTTTATATTTACATTAAAGTTCTCAACCGTGCATGCATATATATTCAAGAGTTAAACATTAATTTGACCTTTCGATCAGGGTTTATTTCCCTAGCTTGCAGTTAGGACTGATAATATATAAATTTGTTTACAAAATCGAGGATTTTATTTTTAAACGAACTTGATTCCCTTAAGAATGATCTTTGCTTTATAAACTTGGCACTTTGTCTGTTCAAAAAGGCCCAAGGAAAATTTTTAGAGACTTACACAAAGAATTAGGGGTAAAATGGACACAAAAAAATATATTACGGTAACTGCCCAGAGCCCTAGCAGGTAACACATAAACATCAAAACACTTGCACGAATAGTTCCAGCTGCCGTTCTATTCCTGACAACATGTACATGTTTCAATTGATTTTTACAATTTGACATGGCCCCGATATTAACGTTGACTAAGATATGTTGAATGTGTTTTAGAGGACGATTATATCTCAATATTACCATAAAAAAACATTTATAAATTTGGGAACAGTTTTTTTGAAAGCTTTAAATAGCAAAGGATTTGTAAATAGCATTAGTCAAAGTTTTGTTACAATTAAAAGGCATTATATATTATTCTTTGTACAATAAAAGTCAAATTACGATTATTACATAAACCCAATGATGTCATTGTGACGCTTTTTGAAGTCGTTAGATTGAATAAAATTTATCACATTTCTAATTTGACTCTGTTTGATTAAGGCCGAGATTAGATAAGCCTATGAAAAACTATGCCAGTTTAGCGCCTAGAGCAGCTATTGCTTAAATTAGATAGCCTATAATCATATAAAACTCAATGAAAAAAAAATAAATTTTTGCCATAATTTTGTCAAAATAGATAATTTTATATATTTATAAGACTGAAATAAAAATTCCTAAATGTTAATATACATTCAAATTCAACTTTGGTTATTATTTTTTAGTTTAAAATTTTGCGAATAGTGTCGAAGATAACATTTCACTCAATAGCCTTTATAAAGATTTTAACAAATTATAATTAATTTTTCAACTATTAGCTAATGTCTATTTAAATGTTAGGACTAGACAAATTTATTTTTATATAACAACTAGCAGAAGTTAATTCATTAATTCATATACGTTGTTTGATATTGATTTGTGATTTAAATGGGTCATTGGTGCTGCTTTAGTGGATAGATGCTAAGCAGAAAGTTTATAGGTAGCATGTAAAATAAGTGTAATTAATGATAAAAACAAAATTACTTTTATATGCGAAACATTAATAATCTATGGATTAAAATATAAGTTGAAAATCTAAATTAACTATTAATAAATCAAACATTTTAGCCGTTTAAATAACATAATAAATATTTTGTGCCCATCATGAAATATCATAGTTATTTTGATTAACTTGCCCGTCGTTAATTTAACTTTCAAATTACCTATTGGTGTATATTAATTTTAAAAGAAAACATATTTTTAATTTAATCAAACATAAAGAAATATACAGGCTGTATAAATGAAGTTTCTTATGAATGCTATTATTTGTGCCAATTTCACATTAATACCTATAAACTATTCAACTAAATATTTGGGTTTTGCTCAATCAACAAACTGTACAGGTTATCATATTTTGGCTTTAGCAAAAACGCAAATTTTAAATATTTATATTAGTGCAACAGTCTTTTTCATTCACGGTCGTTTTTCTTTGATTCTGTACAACTTTATGATATATGCTCAAATGCAATATAGCTAGCAAAAAAAAATGAAAATTTTCTTTCATTAATTTTTTCAGATCTTTTTTTTAAGAAATGCAAAATTTTTGAGTTTGTAAAAGTCGGTCAGAAAATATAGAATGACACAGTTAAATTCAACAAAATTTAGTTCGTTTCCTTACCTATGTAATATTTTGGTGACATATATATTTTTTCCCCATACACTATTATTACATTTATTGCCTTTTTCAATTTATTTATTTGTATTCGCTAATTTTAGAAAAAAATTTTTTATATAAAATTTAAAAAAAATTTGCATCGATATTTGAATAATTAAAATTTAAAATATTCATTTGGGATAATATTTGGCTCAATGCAAGGTAAACTTTATATTTTTTTATTTAACATTGATAAAACAACATTCATCAATATATCAACAATTTTTCCTAAGCTTGATATATTTTTAAAACGGCTAATTTTTAAGGGTATTTATTATAGATTTTAATATAATTTGATCAGTTTTTGCAATATATATGTTTTGTAACCTCTTCACAAATTTATTTTCGGAAATATATGGGCAGACAAAATATTTTAAAATTAATTTTGTAAAAATAAGTTTTTTTTTCTGAAGTAGAAAGACAACTTTAGGCATGCCCGTCATATGATTTTGTACTAAACCCTATATTATCAAAATATTTAAACAAGTGTGAAGATTCAGCCCCTACTAGTTATAGATACCATTAAATTACAAGTGGTGTATTATTCAGCACCAGTATTTTTTTCATTAGTAAAGGAGTTTCGTCGTACAAGTATAACTCTCTTAATTATGTGACTTTAAACAAAACCGCTTACTTTATAAAATTAATTTGATTTTGATGAATATAGTTGTGAACCTAAGTCAAAAAAATCAAATGAAAATTTATAGTTCTTGAGTCTTGTAACTTCTGCTGAGCTCCATGCAGTATATTTTTATAAATAAAATCTATTCGGGATTTACCCGGTCGTAACATGTCTGCTAACAGGTCACTTACCTAATAGATTGGTACCTGTACGTACCTAAAGTCTGCTGGTGTCCTTTCCATCTGTGAAACAAGAACAAGATTAAAAAAAGATATAGAGATTTAATGAAAATTGGTGGCATTTATAGGCTTACCTACCTGAAACTGGCTGGGCATAAAAGAGAGAGAAAAGCAATTTGGGGAAAGAAAAATCAATAATCGCAGCTTGCTCTATATTCTACTAGGTAATAATAGTTTATACCTTAAAAACACAGTGTCCGTTTAACCCGGTCGTATGAACGACACAAACTAATGTGTCCACACTCAATTAACAAATTTTCTAAATTAACAATAAACTGATGTGTCCTAATTTTCTGTTATTATTCGAAATTCTTATAAGTTAAATACAAATTCTTGATGGATATCTTAAATTTAAAAAAAAAATTTATACTAGTTTGAACCTCGTAGGAATTGTCGTCAATTTACAATCCGAGCTAATTTGATTTAGTTTTTTAAAGCCCCTGCCTCCCTTGTACTTTTTGGTCATCTTTTGGTAAAATTTTTCATAGCTTAGCCAACCCCGATAACCTAAAGTCTGTTTTGCGTTGTGTATTACGCGTTCAAACTTTTTCCTCAAAAAAATTTAAAATTTTTATTTATTGTCAATGAACGCTACAAAAGTCGCCAATCTTTATTATTAGCGTATAAAACAATTTTTCCAAAAATAAAGTATAAAAAAAATTTATACATTTCTAAATTTTTTAAAACAAACGAATGACATATGAACGCGCCCATATAAATTGTTTGTTTTCGTAAAATGTATTACAATGGGACTTCCTATCAATCAAAATGTGTTTTATCAATGCGCCCAGGCCATAATGTTAAATGCATTTATAATAATGTAATTCAAAATTTTTGAAAAATTTGAAATAAAAAAATACTTCCTTCCTGTATTAAAATCAGGTGAATTTGTCCACCAAACCTTATGAATTTATTTTTTTTTCGATTTCCATACTCATTCATTTGTGGTAATTTGATATATAAAATTTACACATTGACTATCTAGCTAGTGTAGTTGGTCGTAAATGGACACTAACGGCAAATTAGCTATTAGTTGTTCTATAAATTAGGTCAATTAAAATATAGTGCGCGAGAAAAACTTTCTCATTTGTTTGCATTCCTTAAAATGAAAGAACGGAAGACCTGTTTGCTATTTCCATATCCATTAGGAGAATAGAAAATTTACTACCATATTCTCACATATGTAACTCATTAAATTTTGCTAAAACAACACCATAAAATAAACGTCTCTGTGATTCTGAATATTTCGCTTTGTGAAAATTTAACCATCTAGAAGGTGGTGTGTATTGTTAAACTTGACATATCTATCGTATGTCACAAAGGGTTACAATAAAGAATTTTGAAAAACTTATTTGTATGATTTACTAAATTACTACTTTTCACACTTCAAAGACAAAAATACAAAATATAGAGGTAAAAGACAATGGTAGGGATAATAGGTATTCTGAAGAAAGGTTATGCAAAGCGGAAATTAAGAACCCTACAAAACTTTGTGCTAGATACATCTTCATTTTTGCGCGCTTAGACTTTTTCAAAATAATTTTAGCATTTACAAATGATTTTTCTAAAACAAAAAGCTTTAAAAAAATAATTTTTTAAATTTTTTAAAAACTTTTCTAAAAAATGAATGAAGTCTGCAACCACCCTTAAAAAAACTCAAGAAACCATAAAATTTAAATTGGTCCATTTAAAGTCTCTATAGAGAATAATTTGCGCGGTTCTAAAAAAACCGAATAATTACAATTTTTAAATCGACTATTTTTATCATTTAGCGTTTAAATTCCTCATGTATGGCGTGAATTGGTTCAAAACCAGAGCTGGGAAAAAACCCATTTTTGGGTCAAACCCATTTTTTTCTTTCTCGAAATTTAGAAAAACTAAAGGGTTTTACCTTTTATCAAGAAAATATTTATAAAATTTAAAATTTTCTGCTTAAATTTTGTATCTTTTAATAGTTAATTTTTTTAATCTGTCATAGAAATTTGAAAAACAAAAATTTGAGTTTAGCCAAAAAATGGGTTTTTTCCCAGCTCTGTTCAAAACATTTGCTTTGTAGTACAACATGGAGGCTACTTAATCTAATCAGGACAAGGCCTAAAGCAGCGCCCCGAGGGTATATAGTTGGGACTTGAAAAAAGCCCGGTCGCCAGCTCGCCATAAAATCGGGCCAGGCCGATTTTTTTTAATTCCTTATTGGTTAAGTTAGCTGTTGATTAAATTTGTTATTTTAATTTAAGGGTACTTTGATTTTTAATTAATATCTTTTTGCAGAAAACATATAGCCAAGGATTGGAACTAGTTCCAGAACTCGGAACTCGGAACTCGAAGAACTCGTCTTTTTTTTGAAATAGAACTCGGAACTCGGAACTAAGTACCAGGGTACTGGAACTCGTGGAACTCGAGTTCCGCTCGAGTTCCTTCGCGATTTATTTTAAATACCTAAAATTCAAACTTTTTTAATTGAATAAAAACGCATTAAAATTAATATTTTTTAAAAAATATATAAAATTTGAATAAAAAAACCTCATTTATTGTTTAAATTATTATTTGATTGCACACAAGCCTTCTAAAATTATATTTGTTAACATTTTGTTCATACATTCATAAATTTTCCTGCATTTTTAAGTTTTCAAGTTTTTGAATAAATTCTGGCATACCATGAAATTCAGCGGAATTTATAAATTTTATGAACCTCAACTTGTTAATGACCAATATCAATGTACTTTGTGCAAGTCGTCAAATAAAACAACCTATATAACGGTAATTAATTCTATTTAATATTTTAAGAAATTTACTTCCAACCTTAAAAAACACGTAAAGTGTGTACATAAAGCAGAATATGAAAAGTTTTTAACTGTTACAGAAAGAAAAGAAAAATCCAAAATTACAACTCAAACCAAATTTAAGCAGACAAAAATCTTTAATAACTCCGTGCATCCATGTATGGAAGATTGCGTGGAGTTGGTTACTGTTCATGGCAGACCATTTGAACTATTTTCAGATGATGCCATGATTAGAATCATAAACAAAGCAAGCCCATCAGGAACTAATCTTAATCAGATTAATCCAAGTAATGTTAGAAATGAAGTTGAAGAAAAGGCCAAATATATGCGAACATTAATTGATGATATCAAACATAAAATACTAAGCATAAAATTTGATTTTGCAAGTGTTGCAAACAGATCCTTCTATGGTAAATTAATTTTCACATTTAACTTTTGTACATTTTAATATAAATATTTAATTATTTTTAAATTTTAAAATTATTTAGTTATACAAACTAAAAATTTAGACAAATTAGCCAAAACCAGTTTTTTAAGAATGTATTAATTTAAAAATTCTAAAATATTTATAATTTTGTTTTATTAATTTTTATAAGGCAAGTCAGTTTTTTATTTTCTAAAATAACCTAGATATTAACTTTTAAAAATTAAATAAAATCATTTTTATGAACATTGTTTACAATTTTCTCATTTAAGTACAAAACAAGATTAATTAACCAATGCATTTAAAAAGTAGATAAAGTTTAATCAGATAATGAGGAAAAAGAAAAATATGTTAAAAAAGCTTTTAAAAAGTTAAATTTAATTGTGATTTTGGCTACTTAGTGTAAAACTTTTTATTCAATTATTTTAAATAAATTTACTTTTAGCTATAAATTGCCAATACATCCATATTGATAAAATTCAAGTCCGAGTGCTGGAATGCAAAGAGGTCTATGACCAGCATAATGCAGTTAATATTTCCAAATGGCTTAAAGAAACTGTTTTAAATTACAATATAATGAAAACCCAAATATTATCGATAACTTCAGACACAGCCCGTAATATGAAAGCTGGAATAAAGAATTTTATGGAGCTTGAAACAAGTGAAGATGACATCTTTGACCCATTAGAAGGAATGTTACAAGATGAAGATGATTTAAATTTTATAGAGGATTCTTACGGTTTGTGAAATATATGATTTCAACTCATCAATCATCATTAATTCCAACTTTGCTGCACACGTGGTTCAATTAGCAGTTAATTCATTTCTAGTCAGCACACCTGAAATAATTTTGGCAATTAAGGTAGCAAGACAATTGGCTACTAAGCTTAAAAGGCCTATTTTATCAGCAATGTTAAAATCTCAAAATCTTCCTCAATCAATACTTATGCATCAGGTGAGATGGAATTGGACTTACACCTGCATTGAAAGATTGCTCAAACTACGACCGTTTCTTGATAATCACAAAAATATTTTAAATAAGTTGGAAGTTTCCAATGATATTTGGCATATGTTTCAAAGATGAGTCGAAACACTAGGCCCAGCCGCAATTTTAACGAAACAACTTCAGGCACAAACTTTAGACATAAATTTTTTAACAAAATACTTGCAAAGCCGTGTTAAAGACCCATTCAACCGACTTTTCTTTATCCCTTTTGCATTTTATTGAACAAAGAAAATCCCAGCTTTTAGATAATGACATAGTCAATTGTGGGCTGTTTTTAGATAAAAGATTCTACTTTAAATTAAATAATAATAAATGCGAAAAAGCCAAAAAGTTTCTGAAAATAGTTCAATCAAAAGCATTATCTCTTCAAAGAAATGATTCAGTAAATTGCGAGGAAGAAATTATTTTAGAATCTTCTGGAAATATGTCAGATCAATTTTCATTATTAGAGGATGTCTTAAGAGACGAAGAAACATTTTATAAACACGATGACTCAACTGCCCCTCTAATATATGAGCAATTAGATATAGAAATTTTAAAATACGAAAATTTACCGAGGTTCAAGGCGGATGAAAATATTAGAAGCTGGTGGGTAGCTAACAAGGCTGAGTTTCCGCTACTAGGAAACTTAGCTTTAATTGTTGTATCGGTCCCCTTGACCGAGGTGAGTGTTGAAAGATTATTTTCCTATTTAAGCTTTATTTTAGATTCCCAAAGGAATCGACTTATGGATGATATTTTGAATGATATTCTTTTTGTTGGAATGAATTTTAAGCTTGATAAATAAATGTTTCCATTTTATATAGTTTAATAAATTATATGTGCAATGTCAATAAATTATATGTGCAATGTGTAATATATCTTTTTTATCTGTCTAGTAATTGTTTAATTATAAAAATAAAAAAATGGAACTCGAGTTCCGATATTTGGGAACTCGTCGGTACTTCCAAGAACTTAGTTCCAGCTCTTTCAAAAATTATCCTAAGAACTCGGAACTTAGTACCAGCTTTTTTCAATAAGTTCCAATCCTTGCATATAGCTTAACATCTCAAATTCCCGGGCCAAAATTATAATTTCGGGCCAGGCGTTATACCCAGGGCTGGGAAAACAATGAGCCAAAAAACTTTGGCTTATTTTTTCCCCTAAAACATAAAAAAAGAAAGGGGGGCAAAAAGGGCCAAAAATTCAAAAAAGCCCTTACTAAGAAAAGGGGCAAAAAAAAACCCACAAAAAGTGGCTCTTAAAAAGAGCCCCAAAAAACCCATTTTATGTTTTCTATAATAATTTCAAAAAGTTTTGATGGGTGGGTTATTTTTTCTTAAAGCTCCTAGGAGTTTTTTTTAAGAAAAGGGGTTTTTTTTAAACATGCCCCTTTTCTTTAAGCAAGAAAAGGGGCTTTTCTTTTGCCATGCCCACGAGTTTGTGGGCATTTGGAAAAAAAACGCAAAAACTTGTTAAAAAAAAGCCCATTTAGTTTTTTTTCCCAGCCCTGGTTATACCTTAAATTAAACAATCATAGAGTTTATGGGACTTTATCTCTACGTAAAATGCAGCAAAGTTTTAAGTATACAGTATATAACCCTCCTCCTGAAATCTAATTCCTAAGTTTATTAGAAACAAATTATGGAAAAACATTTATTCAATCCAATATCTCATCCAAGAAACCTTTCAAAAATGTATCTCTTAAGTGACTTTAGGTAGCAATTAAGGGAAGTCATTATTAATATGGAGTAGGGAAATATTACCTTCTACATTTTATTCGAAATATCTCATACCTTTGATATACCATGTAAAAGACAATGCGAGACTCGCAACATTTACATTTCTACCAAATGTAATGTCATATTATTAATACATGTATCGGAGAGAAATGCTTTTTTTGGATGAGAATCTGAGGTATGGCTGGCAGTGCCTTATTTTAATTAGGCACAAATTGAGAGAGAGAGATAGAGACTTTTAAAACATATATTTAGAAGCAAGGAATACATATAAAGAAATAATAAAAAGGTTTTTTTTTTGAAATTCCATAGACTATATTTAAAATATATAACTTTCATTTGACTAACGTTTTTATTAAGAATCCATAAAAGATCCGAATGCCGTAATGAGGAATACAAAAAGTTTAAGATGATATGGAAAACCGGGTCAGGAGGTTCTACATTTTTAGGGGGGTTTTTACATAATAAATATGCTGGATTTTCTAACATTATAATTTCGGAATCAATCAGGTATTAGATAAGCATCCAAGGCGTTACTCGACTTTTACCTTCAGCTAAATAGCTAAAAATATGCAATTATTTTTTGTTGCAGTCCCTAAAAAACCATTGCCTGTGCCTCCTAACCCTTTTGCGCGAGTAAAGAATAACATGTTTAAATAAGCACTGACCGCCTATTTGGCGTGAAATATTCTATCTCCACAATGAATAAACAAAAATGTAGCAGGTTTGCATTCAATTAAAGCATCAAAAGACGCTTCGAATAAGACTTCTTTAATTGCTAGATGAGAAAAAGTAAAGCTGACCAAATGACCGCTAACCTTTTACAAATACAAAGGTTCATGTAAACAAACCATTTTGATTTAAATAGGGGTATTTTCGGACAACACCAAAACCCATTTCAGACTAATAAATAAATACCTTTACTTAAAATATATGTTTTAAAAAAATCGATTTGGATGTTGACAGCTAATTTTGACTACGGACCGGCAAATATGTCTTTTCCATTCAGGAGATATTATTCAGCGCAGAAATAAATAACCAATGTTAACGTGAAAAGTTCCTTAAAACATTTATTGGGTGAAAATTTAAAAATGTTGACAATTGGTAAATTTTTGCAGGACTATAACAAATATTACAATAGTTTAAAGAGCCGCGAACACGTTCAGGGTAGTCATATTACCACCAAGGTTGATTCTAAATTTGGAACCCGCTAAACGAATTGTAATTATCGAATTAGGTCTAATACAATTAATGTGTTCAACCTATGTATACTAAAAATTTGTTCTTGGCCCAAAATGTTCTCTTCATTCTAAATCTTGGGTTTTTAAGTGTTTGGGACCCATGGAACTTTTATGCAACATGCTGAATAGGTGTTTTGCCAGTAAGATTTGCAGATATCCTAAATACCTTAAGGCTAATATATTGGGGAAAACGAGCAGGCAAGGAAGCCTATATATAGACTCCAGTAGCTTGATTAATTTTCTCATATTGACGCATAAGCTTATTTCAATGATCTAATGACATCATATAGCAATTGACACTATTTTGTAGACACAGGAAAGCACTTTTGTCGTAAATTTCCATTTGGTTAAGTACCAAATTAAATTTCTTACAAATACTTAAAATATTTCCAAAATTTTATAACATCTCTTTATTTTAGCATCGAGAGAACTGTGGTGATAGTTAGCCATTACTTTAAAGTTACTAATTAAGGAAAACTACTATATGTGTGTCACGCTTTACGACAAATATCAAAGTGTTACCTGGGAAAATGTTAGAGGGAAATGCAAGAAAAACATAGTATTATTCAATGGTCTGAGATGAGAAAACATAATTGGACTGCTACTTGTGTATCTAATCATTTTAAGGAAAATATCTATTTGTCATATATACCTGTTTGTAATGATATCCATGGTGGCCTAAATGAGCGTGTCCCCATTTTTTTGTCTTGTTTATCAATGATGCCAAGAAAAGCATTTATTTGCATAGGATAGTAATGGAGGCCACGGAGCATATAAAGGTGCAGTATCGTTCTGACATCCATCTCAAATTTTACATGGTCGCAATTTGAGCACTATTAATAAAGTTATAAAATACCTGTGGTGTTGTGTAAATCATATTCCACTAATTTTCAATGTTTTATTTGCTGATCTCGAGGTAAATTACCTGTTTAAAAGTTATTAAAAGCTTTAATTTATGACTTAATTAACAAGTAAATTATAAAATTCTCGATTTTTGACCCACTTTGTTAAATATCGTCTGCGTTTCGACCAAACGTATTTACAAGTGCGTGAAATTATACGTCTGCTTTTTGTTGAAGCGGCCATTTTAAAAATTCGGCAACATATTTTGGTATTTTAAATATCCTTTTAATTATTTTAAAGTATTATATTTTAGATTCTTCATTATAATGACATGGATAATTTTAAGAACGTGATTTATATGCTTAAGCCGCTTGAAAACTGAATACAAACAGCATTAAAATTATCCAAAATAATTAACAAACATATATCATCAAGGCAGTAAATTAACAATAATTAATATAGCATCAAATTCAGCAACTTCGATCATTCCTGATCGACTTACAATACTTATAATGTCTCACACGTTGGATTTATCATTCCGCAGATATTTTGTCTTTACTACAGACTTATTATTCGGAATTATACTATTATATTCCCAAATCTTGTGCATTTCCGCGACCTGTAAGCCATTTTTATTTTTGAACTATTTTTCAATTATTTTGGCAGGAAACAGTAATCTTGATAAACCTATATTAGATTTTACCACGGAAAGTATGTAAAAATATAAAGACCACTTAATTACCTATAGTGGAATTATCTAATCTCAGGTTATAGGTAGCCGACCTAAAGAAAAATCTTTAAAACCTATTGTCCCATAGTGTGTGTCCGGCAAAATGCGTCCTAAGCAAATGGTTGCTAGGGACCTACACGCATTTTACAATGCGTAAGTAACTTTTATATTCAAAAAATTTTCGGCGCCCCTTAGTAACGCTTATGCTGCCTGAGTTCAACCATAATCAGAGTGTGACCGATTTAGATAAAATAGAGCAAAACCATCTTTGGTATGCTGTCATCTTCCTTCTAGGATATGACATGTGGCATTTATTTTTTCATTACAAAAAGAGCGGAAGCCCTGAATTCACGACTATTTTAATGGAATAAATATTAATATCTTGATTAAAATGCTGAAAGATAGTATATTAAACAAATCGCAGCCCTAGCTGAAGAAAAATCGAGCCTGAAAACTATTTAAGTTACGCGGTATTTATTAGAAGAAATACGATCTTATTTTAAAAAAAATTGAACTATCTGTGAATAAAATAATGTTAGCTAAGAGAAGATTTGTATTTGCATAACCAGCTGAACAATCATTTATGTATTTTTAATATATGAACAGGCGGAGGATCTCATTCACCTTACCTCGTACAAGATGTCGACTTTAGGCGGATCATTGTGAAGGAGGACGTTTTGAAAGGTAATTTTGTGTCCCTCAATGGTTCTTTCGTTTAATTTAGATGATACGATAGAAAAAATAGCAAAATTTTCATTTTTTTCCAAATGTTTTTATTTGTAATTTGGGTGTAAAAGTTTTTCAGACTATTTTTAGGCTTCATAAAAACTATTTTTTTATTCTTAGTAATTTTCAAGAAAAATATAATAACTGATTCTAAAACTAATGTTTGACTGCTCTTGATTCTTCATCTTTTGAGATCATATTTTTCGTGCTTCTATTAACCATAAAAAGCTAATAACGTTTACGACTTCCTAATCAGATGATTTAATAAACAATAAATATAAATTTATTAAACCTAAAAAATAATAAAAATAAAATTAAAATTTTTGTAGTAAACTATAACTTAATTTTTTCCATTTTCCAAGGGTGAATACGAATCAAAATTATTTAATTTATATATTTTGTTATATATATTAGAGTTAAGCCGGGCCGTGATCCGACATAATTTTCCATTGGCCCGGCCCGCCCAAACCTGCGGTTCAGTTCGGCTAATTCATTTGAAGTCGGGCTTGGCAATTTAATAATACAGCTTAAAAATATATTACAAGCGGAATTTTTTGTTATAAAATTATTAATAAAACACATTATACAACGTGTGATAGATAGTAAATTTAAACTTTTTAGTTTTTTAACAATTGTTAAAAAAGAAGACAAAATAAGATTTAAAAAACCGGCCCGGCTTTACCCCTAATTCCTTTGTTCCAATTCAGGCCCGGATCATTATCAATGTCGGCTCGGCCTGTCCCCTCATCGGTCAGCCCGTCAGGCCGGGCATGCTTTCGTGATCTAATATTTAGAATCTCATTTGTGCTTCTTTTCTGATTTTATTGGATTAATCATCTTGCATGATCTGAAAAAACGTAAAAATACCTGACAATTGCTTAGTTATAACTGTAGTCATACTTATTTGTAAACTTAAGCTTAATTAATTGACCTATTAATTGACATAAATTTATCTTAAGTCATCAAATGTTAGATGCAAATTTTATGCAATTTAAAAACGAATTTTTGATATAAAACGAATAAAAAAATGCAAATATGGACACGGCTTAAGGCGCCGATTACCCGTTATGCCTTTACCTTTTACCTCAAACGGGTTGCCAGGCATATATTTAACACACTTTGGCGATTTGGGTTCATAAGCCAAGGCTCTCACAAGAAACAACTATTACCAGTCATATATACTAACCAATATAACAGGTTATAAGGGCAACTTAAGTGATGCTTGGGGACACCAGGCATCAGTAAATACTAGGGGTATTGAGCTAGAATCTATGTGCTTTAGCCACATAGGAACAGTTTGCATATGGGCGCCGCCTCTCGGACTTACCTTACTAACCAATAACGCTGCTTGACTTGTGTCGGGAACACAGCACAAGCAACCGTTCAAGGTCGACTACCAATACAAGAAGACACGAAACAAGATAAGTAAGTACGAACAATTTAAAAAAAGGATCGTACAAGTTAGAATTAATAAGTGCGAATCAGAATTTTGTAAAGTACTTTATATATTTATTATATTTAATTGACAAACTGTATATCACTTAGCCTAGCCAATAAAAACTAACATAATAATATGCCCATTTAACTTTTTCTATGTATTTTATAAAACTAATTTCCCCTAAAAATAATTACATAAAGACAAGGGTATTATCAACATTCAAATTTTGTTTTATTTATGGCGTAAGTGAGCGCATTAGTGTTTATCAAGGTGGCGTATATAGCCGTGATCAGCAATAACGCTTGATCAACCTCCTCTACGACTTGCGATATGGGAGTGTAGCGATGGTAACTCTTCAAATATATCTTGGCCGATCTCAGGACTAAAAAGTGCGCGTTTAGCGCCACAGTCACGTAGAGGAATTGTCGCGCCCTGGTCAATGTTATACGCTTTTCCCTATTCGTTACCACAGTCTGGGTACCATTCCCGACCACGGTATGTTGCGTCGTGAAGTTTGGTGTCTTTGTTGTTATCGTGGGCTGAGCACCTTCGACCACTCGTATATTCCGTAAGTGGCGCCAGGTGTGTTTGAGCGTTAAGGCTACGCACAAAACAGATGTGCCATTGAGGCAGTGTGTGGCCACACGTTTAAGCTTTGAGAAGTACATGTAACGGGACGATATTACGTAAATGTAGTCATCACGAGTCAGGTTAACAAAGCTGGCGGCATTTTTTGGGCCGAACGCAAATAAAACGTGCCTCCCGTAGCTTTGGAAAATTACGTCGCACGGCACCGATTTATTGCTATAAACAGCGTCGTAATTCGGAACTATAGAGGCCTGCTCGTGTATATAGACGTACCAGTCGTAAGTCATGACCGAAAGGCCCATGCCCACCAAGCCTAACAAAGTTCCGTAAAACCTAGACGGATCTAAGGAGGAAATTAATTTGTGGTAAGATAGACTATGGGTTGCCCCTACGAGCCTGTCTACCACGAATAAGTATTGCAATAAAAATTCAGTCACTTGGCAAACATCCGCTATAATGACAGATGTAACAGTTTGTCGATCAGGGATGCCGTCGGTAATGTTGCTTAATTCACGGACCATGGCCAGCGAACAAGTCCCAATCTTAGCGACGAGTATTAAGTCAACCAAATGCTTCCAGACGGCTTCGCTCGAGCACGGTTGTTGGAATGAATCCCGAAATGTAAAGTTATTACGACCAGATTGTCTTCGTCGCGTATCTTTGATGTTTTGGAATGAACGAATGCACCTATAGGTGACCCATATGAACAAGTATAGAAGACTTGCAGCGTTAATTGCGAAGTAAAAAGAAGGTAACGCCATGTAATGTAAGGATGAGTTTTATTAGGTTTATTAGACGCTTCGACCTATAAAAATGGACAGCGTTTAATATATTTCGTTCATTAATAAAAAGGTTGACGGAAAATCCGGTCTGATTAAAGAGTAAACACAAATATTTATTTTTTCAAACTGGATTAATTGATTAATGTATAGGGGCTTTCCATTTCTAAGAACTTCTAAACATTATCTTGGGCAATAACAAATTCATTAACTCATGCAACATGCTCTACACCTTTTTTCAAGATAAATCAATATCAAGACAGGTCATTCATCATTTCACAGTTTGATTGATTTGGAGGTCGTAACTTAAAGAGCATAACATATATTAATTATTTGAATGAATGGGTAATACTTTGTTATTCGTTCTGTTTATAAAACGACACATGAGATTTAGGTAATATCTAAATATTAATATAAAAAAAGATTAAAACAAATCTTTCGCATGCTGCGCGGCCTGTTCCATTTTGTAAAATGGATAAAAAAATGACCTAAAATCAAATACTAATATACCTTATACAATACGCATAAATTTTTTTTTAAAGCATCTAAAATGATTGTAGGTAACACTGGACAACAAAAATTGGACGACCCTAAGCATCATTTATGGCAACTTTGTTTTTGGTTAAGTTTTTGGCGCTGATCACGAATTATCAGAATTTTAGCCAATGCTTCAGATTTTTAGTTATTCGGTGTCAAAGTCGAGATTTTTCAATTTTTGGGGTATTTTGGGCTTCTGTATCATAAAACCTAAGGGTAATAACAAAAGTTTGAAAATATATTTGGAAAACGGAAACATTCATTATTAACGTAAGGCGTTTTAATTTTTATATAATATTTAATTTTTTTGATATTTTTTCATTTTTAAAAAATTAGTGGTTTTCGTCATAAAATCCGTTTTTTGATCCTTAATAACATAAGCAAATTGCTAATAATTTTAGGTAAACTTTTTTAGATAAGTTTTTTATAAGGAATCTGAATATGCCAATAAATTTTTTAAAAAATTAATAGTTTAAAAAATTTTGTGAATTTTTTTCCGAACTTTGGACGCGAAAAAAATTTGAGGCATTGGAAAAAAAACTAAACCCGGGGTCGTTATCGCAAGCAAACTCTACAAAACCCTTAAAAAATCGTTTATGTTTTTTTATGTTGTCCAGTGTAATGCAAACGGCCACAACGATAATCCTCTGTGTTCAACATTAAATTTTTCACAGAAGGGGGACCAAAAAGGTATGTTAATTAAGGGAAAAAACATATAATGTGAAGTTTTAATATTTGGCGATCTGTCAGGCGCCGGTGCAATTAAGCAAACTCTGTGTCTACTTTTTAGATAAACGAATATTATGAGTCGCCGCACACCTAATTGGCTTAAAATTATTTTATTTGAACATTCTCCGCCCCTCTTCGTTTATAGGAGAATTTGAAAAAATTTATTCACATGGGGCCAACCTCGAACCTCAATTGTGTAAGCATAATTTCTGGCTTCCATTTTCGCCTTGTTAAGGAATACAACTACTATATTCATTCCAAAATTAGCCAATATTTTATTACGACAAAAAAAAGAAGCATATTACCAAAAAGTAAAAAAAAAAGTCAATTTTTACTTTTAATAAAATCTCATTAGGCATGTATACGTAGGCTTTTGTTTTTTTACCCAAGTTGAAATTTTTTTTTCTTATTTATCTAAGGAAAAAAATGTCCCTATTATTCTCGACAAAGTGCCGTTTTGAAATAAGGGTCCGAAATTATGAATAATGTGTCTATCCATAGTTGCAAAATATCGTAATAGAAAATATTTTTTGTTATTTTAACTTTTTACATGCGCTTACTTAAATTATATTATTTTTGCGACAGGGTCTACCCTTCTGGTCGTTCGATGTAAAGATCTTGACGGAGACGCCTGTTACTTCGGCCTTGAAGCCATAGATGGACAAATAAACGAGATCCTACAAATTAGATCTCAAAGTGAAACCGAGGCACAGCTCGTGCTTGCAGGACAATTAGATCGAGAGGTAGTGAAAAGTAGGATTTTTGAGTGGCGCCATTATCACTACTTAAAATTGCCTTACTTGCAATCGTTTCTCATAATTTAGTAGAATCAAACATCTATTTTCCTGACTTCGATTTTAATAAATAAGGACGAGTCTATTAGATTGCAAAATTAAATATCATAAAATGTTTAAAATATTGGAGCAAAGATTTTATTTCAACATGTAACATTGGTGTCGACAAGAATCATACAAACAGTTAGAATATTGTTTTACTAGGTTCTAGTACTTTGTGCCTCCGTTATTTTTCTTATCAATCGGCAATAAAAACCTTCCATTAAATATCTTGTAGACGAGTGGCCTAGGGAAGTTAGTAACAGAAATTTAGACTGATCCACCCTATAATTATTAGGGTTGAAAAATTTGGTCAAAAAATCAATAAAAAATAAAGGTACATAAAACTATTTTAAAAAGGTGAGTAAAAAAATGTGACCTGCCTCTCGTCACAAATATTTAGTTATTATGTTTTTGGCATTTTTTGTTCATCCAAGAGCCGAACATCTAATGAAATTAAAAAAGGGTCAATTGGACATTACATTTAATCGTGGGTGGGAGCGAATATTTTTTTTTTATTTTATTCCAAACAGACATGGGAAAAAAAGAGTTTTTACAAATAACTATTTGAGTTCTCCCAATATGACCAAGAGTTTTTGAACAAGGAAAGAAAACTCCTTTTCCTGCTTAAAAAACATATTTACAAAGCCCCTTTCTTCGAAAAAACTTGCCCGGCATATTTAACCATTTAATTTGAGCCTTTAAAAATTTTTTTTTATTATAAGCGCTATATGTCATGTATTCTTAATTACGAAGGTTGCGGCTTTTTGCCCAATTCTGTTTTAATTGAATAGAAATTGGGTTTAATACCATATTTTGCAAAAATATGCAAACAATTGTTAAGCCTTACGTATTTTGAGGTCTATTTTTACCAAAATATTTTTCAAACGTATTACTTTCAATTAATTTGGTTTTCAAATGAAAAAACTAATTTAATTTCGAATCGCACATTAAAGGTTGGAAAATACAATTAAAATTTGTTATAATTTCGGAAAAAAAATTACCGAATATATGAATCAAAGATGAGATCTGAAAGCCCACTCGGCCTAGAATACCAAAACATACCGGACCTGGCCTGGTACGGATCGGGCCGATTTTAAATGTTTCATTTTGCCTTATATGTTAACTATTGCTAACGAAAAAACATATAAACTGTATTTTTTCGATAATTAGCAAAAAATTTGTAGCCTGGATAAAAGTACTGGGCCGTTTTTTTATAGGACCTGGCGAGACCTTTAAAAAATCAGTTTAAATCAATAAATATGTCTGTTCCAGCCCGTAGTGGCTGTCCCCTTGCATATTTAACAATTATAGATTTGATTTTTGCAAAATATTATTTAAATAAATACTATGCTTACATATATTGATATATATTATTAATAACGGTTGAGATATTTTTTACAGTTTAAAATTGATATATGTTAAAAATTTATATAAAAATTGAGCTTTTCGGGGTATTTTTGAGACATTTTTTGTTGAGATTTTTTGTTTTTAGTTTAAAATTTTTTAAATTTTTTTTATCATTTATTTGTAGCTCTCTTTCCTCATGTTTTAGGGGAAAAAATGAGCCAAAGTTGTTTTTTCCGCACTGCTTAAGAGTTTATCAATATAATTAGGAGGAGGAAGGGATCGCAAAACTGACACGCTTTATGGAAAAATATCATTAAGAAAATTTAAAAAGGAGAGCGTGCACCAGGTCATGCCTGCAAAAGTCTGAACTAAAACAAATTTTTTAGTCATAAAAAGGGAAAGAAAAAGTACCCTTGGTAAAATTAGAAAGCCATTAATTAGGTGAAAGCCCTTATCAAAAATATGAAGGGAAGCCCTATATGGGCAACATTTTTTTGCCCATTAGTTATTTTTGTTTTAGTTAATTCACTAAATGTCGATGTTAATATTAATAGTTAATATAATTAACTTCTAATAGATTTTCTGTTAATTTTAGTCACAACTTCTAATCTTTAATTTTGCTTGGTTAATTTTTCAAATATAAAAAGGTATATTTTTGCTTTGAGTCTTGTTGGCTAAGGTTCGACCATTGGAGGTAGATTGCTAGTAAAACTCGTTTGTTTTGTATTCAAAATATGACTAAATTATAAGTAGTATTTAATAAATATTTTGATTACATGCTAGAGTTCATAGTTCGAAGCCGGGATTTAAATGGGGCGGTCGAACCGGGTTTAAATTAAAAATAATTTAGGACCGGGTCTTTTTTATATGGATATTTTTAGGACTAATCTATAATTATACGATAAGCGTATTTTAGACATAATTTAATTCATCGATAATTCATCAGCCAAACATTTATAGCTTGCAATTATATAATTTTCCTGCCATATTGTAATTTCGGGCCGAGCCGACCTATGCAAACAGCTAACAACAGGTTTCAACATAAAAAAATTTCTGGCACGGGAATATTTAGTACCCACTCACATATTTGTATATTAGTGATTTCGAGCTATCTAACATTCATATTTTACTCTTTTAATAATTTAAATTATTCTAATCTTACAGCTTAATCCACTTGAGGTGGTTGGAATAAGCGGGACCTAATTAATCCTTCGCCAATTATTATTATATAAATTTATACCTAAAATTTCGTTCTAAGCAAGGCTTTTAAAAAAGCTCTCTTATATTTTCGATATCCTCAACATAAACTTGATTCATGGTTTGGTAAATGCCTCTATTACCCAACTTTTAATAATGAATATTAAGACTTATTCTATCAAATTTCTTTAAAATACAGTTTTTTAATTTTTAGACCAAATCTTCCTACAGCTTTTACATCACAGTCACCGACAACATTCAAGACTCATCCTGCAAAGTCTAATTTTGATTATTTGACAATTAATTGTTTTATTTTAGTTGGCCTTGTTTAAAACCGTATCCTATCTAATCAAAATTTAATGATTGATTTTTAAGCAATTTTCTCAGCCATGATATGAAAAATGTTTGCTTTAATATTTGCACTTTTATAATAAAAATAACATTTTAAATATTCTAATAAGATCGTAATGAACGATAATATAATTCAACTGATAATTAAATTTTAAAAATTCTTTTTAAAATATATTGTCTTTAGGACATAAGTTTTAACATTGTTTAAATACAAAGCTTTATTTAATGACGACAATATGGAAAATGTAAAATGTTTGCATTTAAGTTCGATTCTTTACTAAATCATCTTTATTATGGGCGCAGTATCAATTAATCAATAGTATTAAATATATTGTCACGCCATATGCTTCAGAAGCGGTAGTGTCTTCATCGGATAAAATATTATTATGATTGAATGCCTAACGGTAATTCAGAGATCAGCTAGTTTAGGCCTTGAAAAAGGCAGGTTAAAACATACACTTTGCAAATTAAAAAAAAATATTGTCAATTTTAACGTCTAAGACTATCACAAAGTATTGAATATAGATATTTTTATATAAAACAGATCCAAAATCAAGCTTACTTGTATGTTGAAGACGTGAACGATGAATATCCGAAATTTGAGAACTTGCTTAATCCAATCGATATTCGAGAGGTTCGTTTAATATTCTTAATGGCACTGAATTTTAATTTAAAAAATTGAATGTCTTAAAATAACAATCAATCTTGCGTCTAAACTTTTCGATGCAAAAAACATGTAATTGATGAACAAGATTTTTAATAAGCAAAAATTTTAAAAAATATTTAAAGAAATTGGTAAAATTATTAATACTTTTGCTACCTAAAAGGCTTGGATGCTAAAATATTAATCTTTCAAATAAAAATTATTATTTTCCAATCATATTTACTTCTTCAAATAAAATGCTAAACCAAGTGATTCCATAATTTTATCAGTTTAAAAGTTTTTATAACTCCATGTGGCCAAATTATTTAGTTTGGCAATCGAGCAAAAAATTTATAGTTTGGGCGAGTACCCATATTTAAAGTTTTCATAAAATTTGTTTTCCTATAGCGCTTAACAAAAATTTTGATACACAAAATCTATACTTAATTAAATTTTTTATCTTTTTAAAGACAATTAGAGAAGCTTATTAAAAAATACCTTAAAAACTAGAGAAACAATATTTTTATAACAGATAAATTGTATTTTAGCTTAATAAGTTTTGGTGTTTATAATAATAAATAAGTATGAAGTTAATTAGGACAATGAATTGCTCTATATAGATTTGTTACCGTATACATTACACTGGACAACGAAAAAAAACAACATATTTTTTAAGGGTTTTGTAGAGAATTTTCTTGCGATAACGATTCCGAGTTTAGTTTTTCTCCAATGCCTCCAATTTTTTTTAAACTGCGTCCAAAGTCCAGAAAAAAACAAAATTCCTTTTACTATTAATTCTACAAAAAATCTATTGGCATATTGAGATTATCTAAAAAAAGTTATTACATAAAATTTTTAGCAATTTACTTTTTATTTAGGATCAAAAAACGGAGTTTATGATGAAAACCACTAATTTTACAAAAATAAAAAAATAAAAAAATTAAATATTAAAAAAAAATTTAAACTCCTTACTTTAAAAATAAATGTTTTCGTTATCTAAATATATTTTTAAACTTTTGTTAATACCCGTAGGTTTAATGATATAAAATCCCAAAATATACAAAAAATTGAAAAATTTTAACTTTGACACCGAATAACTAAAAATCTGAGGCATTGGCTAAAATTCTGATTTCATTTTCGTGATCAGCGCCAAATGACCAAAAACCATAATTTCCATAAATGATGCTTAGGGTCGTCCAAATTTTATTGTCCAGTGTTATTTTCTATAAAATACATTATAAACAAAAATTACTAATTAAAATTGTCCGAATAAATTGTATTTTTAGGATACCCCAATTGGTACAAACATCCTCAATCTTTCAGCCTCTGATGCAGATTCTTCGTACTATGGCGCTATTACTTATGAAATTAAATCACTTTTAGATAATCAGTACTCGACTATCACCACGATGGGACCATCAAATACTGAAAATTATTTGAATGCATATTTTACACTTGCAACGCTTGGTGAAGAAGAAGGTATTCAAGTCAAATATATGTATATACTAAATATTGTATTTGGTATCATAACTTTTAAAAAAATTTAAATAGATATTTTTTAATTCAAACATAGTTTAAATCTCAAATTTTACAATTGATTTAAAAAATTGGTGCAATTTTATTATGTTCAGCTAAAAAATTGAAAAATAAATTATAGACTTTTTTGTAAATATTATTTGAGACGCGCCTTAACGTGCAAAAAACATATGAACGGAGTTGTGAATTATAAAAAAAATAAATATCTCTTACAACTTTTCCCTCTTTGCAATTGTTTTTTATTCTTAATTATGTCCTTTTATGTTTTTCATGAGTATGAAAACAATGATTTGTGTGATCGTGTCTAAAGCTATCAAATATTGCATATGAAATTTTTTTAAACATATATTATAACAATAAGACACGTCTTTTATTAATCATATATAATGAGCATAATCCTTTTTATACACTTTTTTTATATATTTTTTTAAAATTATTAAGTTTGAGTCTTCTTTTTTAATAAGAAGCTTAAATATAAGTTTAATATATTAAATAAATTATTACAATTTTAAAAGATTCAGCAAACGATGTAACTATTTTTACCTCAAAACCGAGTGAGAAAGAAGACACGCGTAGACCAGTTGGGCACGGTCACGTAACATACATAAAACTAACGCGACAATTAGATTACGAGAAGCAAAAAATACATAGACTGTTACTTATTGCCAGAGTAAATTATATTTGAGTAAATTTACAAAAACAATCAAAAACCTTCAACTTTCAATTATATTATAATTTTACCATTGTTTTGTTCATGTAATCGTTATTATTATTTTGATTCTTTGGCTATTTTATGCAGTTTTTGTTTGCGTTTCTTTCATAATTAGTTTTTTTAATATAAAATTAGTATATTGAAAATAAAATTTATTTATTATATTTCCAGGTTCACAATTATTAAATGTTAGTAGAGGTGTAAATTATGGTTTTATCTTAAATATTTTAACGGTTTTTTATTAACTTATCATGAAACTAAGATCCCATACCATCAAAAATTGGCCAATTTTAGAAAAATAAACTTTGCGACTTCGAGAATTAAAAAAAAATATAAAATTTATATTGAAATCAGCTAATTTTATGAGTTAACTTTATACGTATATCAAGGCCATAATCCTTATTTAGATTATTTAAAAATTGCACCTTAACCTATAAGATTTTTTGCCGGTTTAAAACAAAAATATATTTTTTATTTTAAATGTAACAATATAGCTATTATAAATTCTTTTTCCCATACTTTTTTTTCCTCATTTGTTTTGTAAATATTATTTCATATTTCAATGTTTATTAATTAATTTTTGTTTTTGAATCTTTTTTTTTTGACATTCTAATTAACGTTTATAGCTCACTAACTAGATTAATTAACAAATTTAAAAACTCTTAAGATGGCAGGGATTTCTATAATTAGCTCATAATTCTCCAAAATTCGTTGACATGTGTTATAAATGATATAAGTTATCATTAATGTACGTTGTATTATTTAACATTGAAGAAAAAAATTTGAAAAATTGAAAATATTTTTATACATTATATAAATTTTGTTATTAAACTAAATGTACCAATGCTATTGATTAAATTGTGTTTTTAGGGCTAATAACAAATTAGGAAAAGTCTATTAATAAAAAATTAAAATTATTTTATGCTATTGCTCACCATAAAAGCTAGATATTTTATATGATAAAAAATTTTTTCTACGTTTTATTTACTTTATAAAATCATTATAAAAGAATACCTACAAAGGATTTTTTAGTTTAAACCTGCATCAAGGCATTTTTTCCAACATTGAAATTGACAATAGGGGTCCATACCGACCCTATCTAATATCTAAACAAATTTTGGTATTTAACTTAGACCAAATTTTAATTATTAGTTTTGTAATTTGGACCCATAAAATATAATATTTTTGAAGATATTCAAAATTCAAGATGTGTTGGGATCTATATGGACCCCACAGTGCTATTCGCGGGTGAAAATACAAAATATTATGCGGTATAACAAAAAAATTCAAAATTTTATTACCAGCTCATGAGAAATTTTTTTTTCTGTATGATTCTGCAATTAGACTAAATTAACATAATTAAAGTAGGACATTATGTCCTAAAGATCATGATTACTACATTTTATTGATATACATAGAAATTGACTAAAAAATATCTCGTAATTTAATAGGTATTTTATTTTTTCAAAGCTAATTTTATTAATACTACAGGAAATTTTATTTATTTTTTTATTCAACATTTTGAAAAACTTGAGATATTCATATTATTAATATTGTTCAAAATAATTAAGTTGCGTACGTAAGCCAATATATTGGGGCGAGTTAAAAATGGCTTTAAAGGCTTGTTTTTTGCTTTAATAGGTCCTGGGGGAGGGGTCTGGCTTTAAAAATAATCTAACATTTTTTTGCTGATTGTTGCCATTCTTTGTAAATATCAACCGGCTCAGATAGCTCAGTTATAAATATCTGTATCTTTCACAAGGTTTGGTTTCGAATCCGTGCACAGTTGACCTTTTCTTTGGAAATTAGCACACAGGTGCGACCACTTCAAGCTTGGTGAATAAGCAATAACCTTTTACGATATGTATAAAGTGATTTTGACTAAAAACATAGGTCCCCGGCGTGCAAACAAGTTTTACTAGGTCGGCAATATTAATTTTTTAATTGTGTTAAAAGAGTTAAAGCTTTAAAAGGCTATAGCGCCCCAGGAAAAGGTATAAGGCCTCAAACTTAAATAAGGAATAAAGCCAAATAAATGTTATGTTATTTTTGCCAATTTTTAATGATCTTGCGATTTCTATAATTCTAATAATTTTTAAATGCGATGTAACTGGCACAAATAAGTCGCTGGCCTCACTTCTCCGGTGTCTTCTTCCCCTATATCCTAATCAATTCTTCTTTCATCAGCTTCTGATTAAAATTTTTGCAAACAGGAAAGGAATTTTTTATGTTGGTCTGCTTATACAATATTTCAAAAATATGCACACATATAGCTTTTTAAAATATAATAATGTCATGCAGAAATCGGACCCAGCACGTTTATTATATCATATTTCCGCATGGTGTTTTTATTATAGCCATATTTTGCTATCAATCTTATTTTTTTATTTAAATATATACGAATCATTTTAACAATTCCATTATCAAATATTTAATTAGGACGGTGGATCTGTTATCCCGTTAAATGAGACACTTACGACCAATATTACGCTTATTATAAACGTACGCGATGCCCAGGACATGCCCCCACGATTCATTAATACACCCTACGTTTTTAATGTTAAGGAGAATAGGCCAATTGTAAGATTATATGTTTTATTAAAACAAAAGAAAATCTAATCATATTTTAAATTATTGATTAAATTCTAATTTAAATTTGTATTTATAAAATATTTTTGAAATTTTTAAATATACATTTTTAATTTTTTATAATAAATTACCTAATCTATTTTATGTACTACTAAAGTGTTTTCCGCTAAATTTTTATTTTATTTTTAAATACTTGAATCTTTAGTTAGCTTTTTGAAGGGATGCATTAAAAATTTTATCTATCAATGTAAATATGGTTTTTTTCTTCCATAGAAGTTAAAATGGAAAATAAGTATTATTTTAAAATTTGATGTTTTGTATACTATCTCATATAACAACTCTTCCTCAATATGCTCATGCCTAAAATTATACTATTTTTTATTAATAAACCTTTTAAATAATCTTAACAATTAAAACAAACGCAAAAACAAATAAACATAAAAAAGTTATTGAATATTCCCTATGACATACAAACGCAAAAACTTTGAAGAACACTTTTTGTGACTTCGAAATTTGAGAACTAAAATATGTATCAGTAAATAATAGTGTTTGTTTTTAATTATAATAGTGAAGATAGAAATTTATTCTTATCAATCATAAAAATTAACTTCTAAAAAGAGATACTAATAGTTTATTTTTTTTTAATTATCATAATAAAAAAATTAATATTTATAATAAACAAAGTTGTTAGTATAATTGTCGTCGCTTGTGTTTATATTGATAATAAGCGCTACTGAGCAACAACCTTAATAACTTTTATTTCAATTTGTAAACGTGATATTAAAATTTGTAATAAGCATTTTTAAATTATTAAAATCTAAATTTTTTGCCAAATTCATATTCAAAGTGCGTATTAGTAGTGCTTAAATTTTTTATCATTTAATAGGCAGAGAATTTACGTTTAAAGATTTATTTATTAGAATTTAAATTTCAAGGTTATAAAAAGTGCCACTTTTGGCAGATATTGCAAATTAGTACATACCTATCATATGGATTTGATGCGACGTTAGTTGCATCGAGTTTTAAAATTCTAGTTTACTAAATGTTAATAACTCCAAAAATATTTTTCAGCTTTTTTTTTATACATTTTTGATTTGCCGTAAAGTGACATATAGTAAAGGTACATTAAAAAAGTTTTGGAATAAAGAATTTAACCTTCTACGTTTGAAATTTACCAAATTAAAGATTTCTTAATTCAACGCGTAGCAAATATTTTTGGATTAATTTAGTGAGTATATAGTCGAACACATATTATCAACTAAAGAGCAATTTGATTATTTTTTTCTTCTTTTGATTAAATAATTTAATGAAAATATTTTAACAATCACGAATAAAATTTATGGATAAACCCAAAATACGAATTGAAAAGGCGAACATATAATAATAACGTAGGACATATTTGTAACGCAAAATAAAATATTTTGGATTAAACTAAAAATGATAAAAAAGCTAGGCTAGAAGGAAAATAACAGTGAATGTTAGTATAAATTATTACATTGTTATATACTTTAATTATAGAACAGCGTTGTATTTACCGCATACGCACAAGACGGAGATACCGAAATGCCTAACAAAATTTTGTATAGTGTTACAGGTCCCTCCACATTTTCTTATAATATTTTTATAATTTTTTTTGAATTAGTTTAATTCGCGTAAGTCATTATAAGTTGTTGTAGATGGTTTAAATTCGGACCTTAATATTTTTTAAAATATGGATGGTATTTATTTAAGAAAGCACTTGCCAAATGAGGCTTAAAAACAAATTATATATTTTCCATTTTTCCATTTAGAAAATAATTTCTTTTATTCTTAATGAAATTCTTTGTTCTACCATATGTGGCTTCTCAAAATAAATTTGTTTTAACGACATTTGACGGAAACGTAGGTGACTATTTTACTACAACCCCCCGAATGCCCCATAACCACTCAGCTGAGTTGTTACAAAATGAACAAGGAGGACAACATTTGGTCAATAATGGACCGCCAACCATACAAGATATTCCTTTTAAGATTGACCGGTACTATACTATTTTATTGTAACACTATACTAGATTTTACTAAATTAAAAAATATTTGATCAACTGGTTTAAAATATTTAAAAGAGTATTGACATTTTGAGCAAATTTACTCAATTATAAAAATGATTATTTTTAATCTCAGTCAATTTATAAAATTCTATCTTGAATGGATTTGTTTTGATATATAACTCTAAGGACAACTCTACTTTTTTTTGAATTTTTGATTGATATTTGTATTTATTAAAAAATGCAAATAAAATAATTTGGGGTTCTAATAAAAAATTTAGTTATTAATTATATGTGCATATTTTTAACATTTTACATTACTAAGTTTTAGAAAAATTTGTTAAATAAAAGAAGGTTTTGACGTTGAAATGAAATGATCATTATGTTGGCCTTAAATCTGTATGTTCCGTTTTTTAAAGTATTGCCTTGGCTATTTCGCTAAGTCCATATGGAAAAAATGGCCATTTTTAATTGAATTGACAGATTTTGCAATCTCGAGAATTTCTTAAAAGAATAAATTAAAGAATTTTAATATATTGTAACCTTTAACATATGTTTATAACAAATAATGAAAAATAACAAAGTTATCAAGCTTTTAACATTTAAAGACAAAATATTTGGCATCCCAACCTAAATAAAACTCGATAATTGAACAATTTAGCTTGTGAATATATATAAAAAATTTTCAATATATTTTTGTTTCTAAATCTTTTTTGTTTTTTAACATTTTTTAAAAGTTTTAATTGTTCACATATGTACTAAGTTTGATTATAAAAAACTGTAAACGGATTTGAAACCCAAAAATGGCAGGTAGTCTCTGTTGTTTGCTTAATCTCATATATTTGTAACCATAAAAATTTTAAAATAAAAAGGTATAAGGATTCAGGAAAAAGTAAATCAAATAAAAATAAAATTTAAAGAAAGTGGTATGTTATATTTAATTTTTGAATAAATGTGGTGAGTCTAGCATAGCTATATATTTTTGGTAGGTACACAGGTCGAGTGCATATAAGTGATACTCTCGATAGAGAACAATCCATTGAAAATGGCGGAACTGCAACTTACTACTTCAAAATTCGGGTATGATAATTTGGATATGATAGTAACTAAAAATTATCATTATACATTTGATAACAAATGACATTCCATTATTATCCTTATAAAATATTTTGAAACTCAAATCTTTTCACATATACCCACAGGTCTTAATGACGTTGTTGGGCAGTAAATTTTTAATGCACTGAACTCTTGAATCATGTGTCTTTTAACTATTTTGTGCAAAATATAAAGGGTTCACAACCAAGTGTAAACCTATTTTAGGTAGATTTCTAAAATACCTTTAAATTAAAGAATGGATTTTACTAGCTTTGAAAAAATGGAATAATTTTACTTAAAAAATGGTTATACGCTAAATATATTTAGGCAACAGAAGTTTCGGTTGAACGAGCGTGGACAGAAACTTCGGTCATTATAAAGCTAGAGGATGTAAACGATTTTGCACCCAAATTTAATGAACTAAAGTTATTATATTATTTTATTTACCATGCTTGTATTATATTTTGATGTGCCATGTTTTTAAAAAATCTCTATTAGTTTGTTAAGGATTTTTTTGCTCTTGATCGAGAAGTTGAATTCTAGTTTCAGAACAAATATATTTATAATAGCTAATAGTTAAACGCTTCACAAGTTTAACTTAGCTATAGCTGTCTGCCATGGTCACACACCTAATTTTACCGTAAAATTACTTTAGCAGTACATGTTAGTGGCACCGGGCACTCCTGAGTGATATATTACCAGGCGCCTAAAACACACATTGTGTTCAGTTAAGTTTAGCTTGACGTGCTCAAATGGGCTGACCGACTCTGCTGGTTGGTAATGAGGCTTGGTTATATCGATATGAGCAAGTAATTGACCAAGTTCGTGCCTTGAATTTGCAATGTTTTCCAATGTTTGTGTTATGATTTTTTTTATTACAGCAGATATCTATGTCCACAAATATTATAGCTTTATCTTTTGAAATAATAATTTTTTTAACCTAAATTTTTAAAAAGAGATTTGATTTTGTAATTTAATTATTTATATATCTGCCTAATTTAATACTTGCCAAAATATTCTATTATTTTTACAGGAAAACCCTATATTTTAAATAAACCGCTTCATTTCCCAGTTTTAGAGCAAAAATTTAAAAACCAAAATTAAAAAACCTTGCTATATATGTCTTAACCCTGAAAGTGCTGGAAAAACAATGAGCCAAAAAACTTTGGCTCATTTTTCTCCACAAAACATAAAGAAAGAAAGGAAGTTACAAATAAAGGGCCAAAATAAGTCAAAAAAGCCCTTACTAGAAAATTAAAAAATACCCCCCAAAAAGTGGCTCTATAAAAGAGCCCCCAAAAAGCCCATTTTTTGTTTTCTTTATAATAATTTCGAAAAATTCTGATTTTTCCTGCCTGTATAATAATAGGTGTTATTTTTTCTTAAAGCTTTAAGGAGTTTTTTTTGAAGATAAGGGGCTTTTTTTGAAAATGCCCCTTTTCTTTAAGCAAGAAAAGGGCTTTTCTTTTGCCATGTCCACGAGTTTGAGGGCACATGGGGAAAAAACTCAAAAACTTATTAAAAGCCCATTTTTTTCCCCAGCCCTGCTACTGTTTACTTAGGTACGGCATTAGTAAAAAGAGCAGCCCCTTGTGCCAAATAAGGGTGTAAAACAATTAAGTTTGTTGTAAATATAAAATACGAATATTTTGTTATTTACAGATATTACGGCCAACTTAACGAAAACAGCCCTCGCCTTACTTCAGTCATATTTTTAAATTATAACAATTTTCCTAATAATCCATCAGCTAAGATAGGTCTGCTAACCAAAGGAATCGGATCGGATGTTGTTGAAATGTTGGTCAAAGATTTGGACCAGGTAAAATTAATGAAGAACATACCGCTGGTGACATTTATTTAAATGACATTTTGAAGAGAAGATGGAGCGTTTATTATAAGCTGTGAAATATTGTCTATAAAATTTGATATTCATCCCTACAAAATTTCAAATTTTCGCTGCAATATTTTTTGGCAACTAAAAAAAACACTACTCTAAAAAATATTTTTCTGCTAAAGAGAATAAATTATTTTACCATAGCCTGCGAGTGTTTTAATTTCCCAAAGTGGCATCATTAGTGGAAAAAATAGTAATATAGGTTGGGTAAAGTTTTTAAAACCGTTAAAAAGAAATATAGACCGAAAACCTTAAAATTTAGTTATTTTGTGTTTAGGGGGAAAATAGCGTATTTAATCTCAGTCTTTTCGGACACCTTGCTTACGCTTTTTCGGTTGACCCTCAGACGGCCATCAAGGAAGTCTCACCTATTATCCGTGTCACGCGGCCTGAGATTTTGGATCGCGAAAAGCTGCAAAATATTTCGTTAAAAGTACTTTTTTAAAAGTGTCACTTTATATTCCAACAACAAATTTGCTAAATTTAAATTCTAAAAGTCAGAGAAATTTAGCTTGCAGCCGCAAAAAGCTATTAAGAAGAAACTTTTTGCTACGCTTGTACATTAATGTTATTATAGACCCGTTAACCATTGCCTTGTCTTGGTTATTTTCAGGCACGATTCTAGACCCCTTTTTGGGGGCAAAAGTTTTTGATTGCCCCCCCAAAAATAATTGAATTTGCCCCCCCCCCCCCCAAATATATAGTAATTTTATTTTTGCCCCCCCCAAAAAAAATTTAATTTTGCCCCCCCCCCCCCCCCAAATACATAGTAATTTTATTTCTTCCACATAATATAATTAAATTTGCTCCGTCAAAAATATCTAAAAAATACTATCTTAAAAATATTTACTTTTTTTAAAAGTGTTTTTATTTATTAATACTTCTCATCCGCAAGAGAGATTAAACTAACAGAAATATATAGAAAAATTTGATTTTACAGAAAGCTTTATATTTGTGAAACCAATTCAATCTGATGCCTAAGAAATTTTCTCAGTAACAACAATCTTTTGTTAGAATATAATCTAGAATTAAAGAACCTGATCGCACAGTGCTATGATGGGGCGAACGTAATGCCCAAGGAAAAAAATGGTGTTCAAGTATTTCTAAGCAAAATAGCTGGACACCATGTCCCGTATATTCACTGCTTTAATCACCGATTGCATCTTGTTGTAAAAGATTGTCTAATTTTAAGTGAAGGGAAAGATTTTTTTGATAATTTTTTTTCCCTTCATAAATTTTTTCAACATGAGGCAATCCAGGTAGTTAGTGAATGCGGGACCATACCGGCTGTTGCCCCATTAGTGGTGTGGTCACACCTGCCCATTTTTTTTTAAAAATTGCACAAAAATATTAAATATTCTTTTAAAAATTAAAAATAAAAAAACTTTTATATCTTTAGGTCACAGGGCCGAATCGGGGTTTTTTGACCATATTTATAATCATCTATTTATTTTTTTGTATTTAATTTAAAAATTATTTTATTTAAAAATAATTATAGATCAATTTCAATGCAGAACGATTTATATTTCTAAAACTTCTGATTTAATACACCATTGTTTGTTAGAAATTAAACAATTAAGAAATAAAAATACATTTGAAGATTTATTTAAATATTGTTTTGATATTAATATTTTTTTAAAAGACAATAATTTATCTATGGATAAAAGAAAAACTAAACCTAAAGATTTTTCTGATTTTTATTTATTTTCTGCACATAAGTTTGAAAATATTTTAAATATTAATGATGAAGTAAAAAGTATTTCTTTTAATATTATTGATTTATTTATATTTTGATAATAGATTTTTTACCGATAATAGTTGTTTAAAATCTTTAGATTCCCTTTATAAATGTGATTAACCTTTATTTTAGATATAAATAAATTAGAGCCTCTTTTAAAAATAAGTAATATTGAAAAAAATTCATTATCTAAAGAAATTGACGTAGCCAAAATTTTTTTTAATAAGAAACTTAATAATTACAAAGAATGTGTTACTATTGATTTTGTTAAATTTTTATATAATTACAATGATGCGTTTTCTAATCTATTTAACATTTTTCCTATAAGTTTGTTAATTGGCTATTCAACGTCGAGTTGTGAGGTCACATTTTCTTCTTTAAGAAGGATAATAACGGCTGACAAGTAGAGACCTGCTTAAAGGTGATTTGGTTCTTTTAGAACAAGAAAAATCATTAACTAGGGGCGTTGAATTTTGATGAATATTGTAATTTAATTAAAATTTTCTAAGATAAAATAGTTTGATCAATACAATACACTGCTCATAATCAGCTAATTATTGCTCACTATTTTAACATGATTGCAATCTTTTTTTATGCGCATTCAACGTTTATGTCCATGTTTTATTTAACTTTTTACCCTAGTATTAATAACTAGTTGTATATAACCAGTGTTTTTTCATATATATTCTTCCAAATTAGCATACTTATACATTTTGTTTCATGAATCAATCTTATTTTACTTTTCATTTTCTAAAATCTAAAGTTTATATAATTCATTTTTATTATTCATATATATCATATTTTTAATTTTCATGCGCAATGACCAAATGATAAAATTATACTTACAATTAATTCAAATCTCATATCTTTTTAAGCAATTGATTTTAGTGAAAACAATTAATTTTAATTCACATATCCAATTTATAAACTCATTTCTTTAATTTAAGAATAATAAATTACTATTAATTTGTTAAAAAATTTTGAACATGGATTCTATTGTTGTACATGTATATTTTTTGCCGTGACCGAAGGTCACGGCCAATTTTGCCGCCGAAGGCGGTAAAAAAATTTTTTCTGCCCCCCCCACGAGTTTTTTTGCCCCCCTAAAATGGAAAAGCTAGAATCGGGCCTGGTTATTTTAAAAAAATTGTGTTTACTTTAATATGAGAAAAATAGTTGTGATATTATATACTTACAGATTTTTGAATTAATAAGTAAATTTTGCCACATTAGAGTTGTTAAATTTTAACTCAATTATTCCTGTAAAATTTATAAAACTACTCTATTAAAAAATTTATTATAATAAAAACAAAGTGCAAGCGATTGCTTATTGCCCAAGGGCAATAAACTAATACCTTGATTAGGCTTATTTCATTGAATAAATTTAAGGCAAATATATTGTCCTAGAGCACCGGTCGCCTTTTGTCATTAACTGAAATTTTTTAACGTATTAAAGACCTGAAATTATTAGTTTGAATTTTAACAACTGAATATGATAATAAATACGAATTTTTATTTTCGAAAGTTTAAGTTAATTAATTAAAGAAGCCTTGGTTTTTTTAATATTGGGAATTTCTAAATTTTTTTGCACACGATTAAGAAAAACTCTTATCGTTCAAGCCTATTCAATTTGCTTATTGCCAATAAAAGTTTTATTTATATTCGAAAAATTAAATTTTTCAGAATTAAATAAAAAAAAATCTGATTCGATATCTGTTTTATATTAAATTTATAATTTTAATTAACAGTTTATTTAAAACAACTGTCTGTGTTTAAACATACCTTTATAATTCTAAAGACGATCAACAATGACCTAATTAATTTTTATTACCTATTCAAGCTCGTGGCCACGGAAATTTACTCACATGAACGATACACTAATTCAGCCGACATAGTGATAAATTTACAAGATATGAACGATGAATTGCCTTATTTTGTGTACCCACTTATGATGGACACGCCTCAGAACATTGACCACACAAACTTTAGTGGCCAACAGCTGTTGAATATGGAAAATAATTATTTGAGCCACGGTGAAGAAGAAAAACATTACCTGGTACACGTATCAGAAGGTGCTAAAAGCGGAGATAAACTTATACGAATAAGGGTACATAAAAGATTAATAATAACTAATAAGTTCCAAACTAAAATTTTTGAAAAAGTATTTGCCCACCCTTTAGTATTTAAAAAAATTACTATGATTTCACGAAATTTTTTTGGATTTTCGGGAGTGCTAGGGTGAAAAATTACGCTTATGCTACAGTGGAGTGTGCACGGAAGTTAATTTTTTCTATAAAATTAGTAGTTTAAAGCAGACTTAATTTTTTTATAATTTTAAATAAGAGTAATTACTCCATTATAAATTAATATAAGTTACCATATACGAATACTCACAAAGTACAAAGAAATCTTAAAAATAGAAATTTTTTATTTTTCTTTAATACATTTCATTTTTATGATTTTAGGTCTAATAAAACATTTTAAATATTAATTAAAAAAAAATAAAAAAAATTATTTGTGATTTTTACTCATCTTAATTATATATAGTTAAATGGAAACAAAAATGATATAGAATATGAATAACAACGCCGGCTTGCATTTTTTAAACCCTGTAAATAATAAGAGAGCCTTGTACAGCCACTTAAATATAGGTTTTCACTTGAAGCCCTTAGCAATGATTTTTGTGCCTGCAGTAATATCATTGGCTCTCTAATTAAGCCCAGCCATATTTTTCCTTTAATTAGACCTGTCCAGATCTTCGTGAAAACAAATGTCATCTAAGGGGTGGAGGGGCGAAAACCGATATATTTAAAAACCTATTTATCAACCTACCCGCAATGATTGAAATATTAAATAAAAAATATTTCATTAATTTTATATGTTATAAATATATATAGGCAAATATTTCATTAATTTTATGTTATAAATATATGTAGGCAAAAGATGATGACATAAGCGAAAAATATTCCACAATACATTACCTCAAGCTCTCTGGAAAAGGAAGCGAAAAGTGAAGATACTATATATCTAATAATATTTATGACATGATAATAATCATATTGCAAATTAAAGCCAAACGAATGTGAGTTGGTATTTTATTAAAAAATATAAAGGGAAATGGGCCTATTATTTAATAACACTTTACCCGTTTATACGCCTCGCATAAGATTACATTAGCCATACATTTTACATGATTGATTTTTTGTTTGATTAAATTTAGCCCTTCACACCTACGGGGCTATTCTGTATTATAAATTAAGTTGATAAATATTATGGTAAGGAAGTTTTAGTAAACTGAAACGAATGGATCCGATGCCCTCTCTCATATATAATTTCGGTTTTCTGGAGTTTCTATCGCCTTGATTTTGCGCCGTCCATGTTAAATGACCATTTTTGACGAAATTGACAGATTTTGCGACCTTGAGAATATCCTAAGAGAAAAAATTTGAGTTTTTTCATATGATTACTTGTAATTTATATTTTATATCTCAAATGAGTAGAAATTTAAGCTCTTACAGCAACAATTAAATAATATACATATAAGTGGCATCCAAATAGAACGCGATATATTATCGGTTAAAAAAATATTATTTTAGGTTGCAGTTTATAAACTGAATATAAAAATAATTTTTTTAATAATTTGTTTTTAGTTTATTTTAACATATTTTCAAAATTTTTTAATTGGCTGACATTAAATTGTTTAGAAACGGTTATTCGATTATAGAATATCTAGGGTTTCAGGATTGGTCTCTGAAGTAAGCTCATAACTCTCAAAAATTTATTGACTGGTGTAATTCTATAAGTACTCTCTTTTTAAATGTTTTTTTTTAAGAAAGAAAAATTGTCTGCAAATACTTTAAATTAGTGTTTTTATTTAGCTTCGAACTTCATCCCATTAGTGGCTGGCTTAGCCTAAAAACGGTCCTTGATCGTGAGTTAGTGTTTTTTTATTCTTTAAATGTTGAAATCACCGATGGGGGATACGAATACGCCAAATCATTGAAAGTGAAACGCGATTCGCTAGAGGTCAATGAAAAGGTAAAGATTTGATACATTAATTATTAAAGATCAGCGGATAAAACGCTATGACAGTATTTTAATTTAAAAATTTTAATAAACAAATTTTAAGAAAATGATTTTATTCCATTTAGTTTTTAGCGTTAAACAAATCCCATAAAAATTTAAAATAATTTTTTTTTAATAAAAAACACACCTCCCAAAAAGATCCTAATAATGTTGCTTATCTTTATATTGCCATTTTTTATTAATGTTATGTTTTTTTACATCAACCAAAATTATTTGTAATGATTTATTATATATTAGAATGTTAGGTAAACCTATTTAATAAATGTAAAACGTCCGCGTTCTTAACATTATCCTAAATCTGCACATATTTTAAAAAAAATTTTAAACAATGGCCTTATGTTTATTTTATAATATTTATCAAAACATGTAATAAAATAAAAAGTGGCAACTGTTATAAAAATCAAAGAGGAAAATAATTTTTGTAAGAAAATAGGTTATGCTTGACAAATAATTGCCTATCTATCTGTATATTTTTTCCCAAGTCATTTAATTATAAATTTCTTCATTTTTATCTAAACTCATTTAATAAATTGAATAAATATATATATTAGCTTTGTTGCTGTTGTTAGTAGCCCCTGTTCGTTGGACCTAAAAAGTTGGATGTAGAAGTGAGATATATTAGCTTTAACAAAATGATACGGGCAAAATAAAAAACATGACATTTTTTTTTTCAAATATTTTTACAAAATTTTTTTGACGAAAAATATCAAAAAACATTAAAAACTTTTTAATACTAATTTACAAATATTTTTATAATCTATTCTGTTAATAGCAACCATTGCTGGGAAACAATGAGCCAAAAAACTTTGGCTCATTTTTCCCCTAAAACATAAAAAAAGAAAGGGGCTACAAATAAAGGGCCAAAATAAGAATTCAAAAAAAGACCTTACTAAGAAAAAGGGCAAAAAAAAACCCCCACAAAAAGTGGCTCTTAAAAAGAGCCCCAAAAAGCCCATTTTATGTTTTCCTTATAATAATTTTCAAAAATTTTGATTTTTTCTTTATAATAATGATGGGTGGGTTTTTTCTGAAAACTCCTAAGAGTTTTTTTTAAGAAAAGGGGATTTTTTTTAACATGCCCATTTTCTTTAAGCATAAAAAGGGGCTTTTCTTTTGTGCCCACGAGTTTGTGGGCATTTGAAAAAAAAATTCAAAAACTTGCTAAAAAAAGCCCATTTAGTTTTTTTCCCAGCCCTGGTAGCAAATGTTGTGGCCGAAAAAGCAGCCAAAGTGCTTAATTTTTATACAAAGAATTGAGTATAAAAACATAAATTATGTTAATATAAAGGCATGCATTACAGCCTCGGCACCATTTAACGCTTTAAAAACGTGTTATAAATAAAATTCCTATTGTTTTACATTCTATGGGAAAAAAACCATATACAAGAGAGACACCATAAGGAAGGGTAATGTTAATCGTTACTGCCAATTTTTTTCATCTGTCATACTTTACAAAGCTCTAACCCTAGCACCAAAATATTCGATTATTTTTTAAACAAATTTAAACAAAGATCAACCAAGAACAACCAATCACTCATGCGTCGTTGTTATCAATGGGAAATAATAACGTAATAAATCATGCCACAACTACAATTGATATACACGTTTCAGATGTAAATGACAATTCACCAATTTTTACTCAAGTGACAGAACCGCCAAACACATATACGGCATTTCTGGTTGAAGGGCAAGCAGAATTTAGGCAACCTCTTCAAATTAAGGTTTATTATGTGATGTTGAATCTATTACACTGGATAACAAAATTTGGACGATTCTAAGCATGATTTATGGCAACTATAGTTTTTGGTCAAGTGTTTGGCGCTAATCACGAATATGAAATGAGAATTTTAGCCAATGCCTCAGTTTTTAGTTATTCGGTGTCAAAGTTGAGATATTTCGATTTTTGGTAGGCTTCTATATCATATATGGGTATTAACAAAAATTTAAAAATATATTTAGATAGGTAACATTGATTTTTTACATAAGTTTATAATTTTTAATAATATTTAATTTTTTTTCAAATTTTTTGATTTTTAGAAAATTAGTGGTTTTCGTCATAAAATCCGTTTTTTGATCCTAAATAACTTAGTAAAATGCATATAATTTTAGGTTATAACCTTTTTTAGATATGTTATGTATAAGGAATCTAAATATGCCAATAGACATTTTAAAAATTAATATTAAAAAAATTTTGTGAGTTTTTTTCTGAACTTTGGACGCGGTTTAGAAAAAGTTCATTGAAAAAAAACTAAACCCGGAATCGTTATCGCAAGAAATCTCTACAAAACCCTCAAAACTTGTTTATGTTGTTTTTTTTGTTGTCCAGTGTTATCGAAGTTAAATTTTAGAAGTTTTAGGGTACTCATTAAAAAGAAATAAAGTTTTTAGCCTTTTTCTAATTATTTTTAAAAATATGTTTAAAGTTAAATTTAAAAATTAGGTTTTTGATAAATGTATTTGGTTTGACTAGACAAAAAATATTTTTTTGTCGCTTTAAAACTAATTTTAAACCAAGCCTCAAATAATTTTTTTATATTTATTCTAAAATTTAGCTTTTACAAATGTAAGCTGACCTTAAGGGATTATATGATATTTAGTAAGCTCTAGTCATTTACTATTTTAATTCTTTCTTTCTCTTCGTTATTTAACAATAATAGATAATTTGTGAGTCTGTCTATTTAAGTTTTTCTTAAATCCAGCGCCGATATCAGGTTCATAGTTTATAAAACCGCTTTGTAAACCATCCATTTGCTTCTAAATATTAGAATGATAGGTCTTTTTACAAGATAAAAAATAACCTGAAAGTATTTATTGACTTGCGTCGTTAACTAAAACATTCTATTTAATTTTGATTTTTATAAACTATTTAAGAAAATTGTTTTTGAAAAACTATTTTACGTTGTACAAATTTAATATTAAAACTGCATTATAATCTTAGGACATAGAATATGCCATATTGGGTCAACAATGTGTAAATATATTTTAAATTTTTTATTATATCAATTTTTTTTTCATTTTTTAGTAAACAGTAAACGTATCAATGAACTTAAGAAAAATAAAACAATTAATTAAAGTAAAGTAATCAAGCAGATTTTTTAATACTTTAATAGTAATAGATTTATTAGGCAATTTCAATATTTTTTCAAATTAGTTTTAAAGACTAATAAACACTTTTAGCAAATTGGATTCTATTTATATTTATATATTAAAGTTATTATTACAAATTTTATAGGCATTTAATTTGGCGAAGTATAAAATATTCTTACAAACTTACTATTATTTAATAATTCCTTGAGGTTTTAATGCAATGTAATTTTATGGCCAGTTCGCTTCCAGGACGTTAAGCTGTTGCCCTAAATTTTTATATAACAAATACATCGTATATACATGTTTTAAGAATCATTCAAAAGCTGTTTTATTTATTTTCCTATAGGCTTCAGATTTAGATCAACCCGGAACACCCAATAGCCAGCTAAGTTACAGATTCGTAATACAGACGGTAAGGGATAAACAGCTAGCGCAGTATTTTCAACTAGACGAACGGACCGGTCATATTCGACCATATTCAACTGAGCTGTCGGGTACGCAAAATTTTTGGGAGATTTTTAAAATTCATAATACCATTTTTTGGAGATACGGTGCTGAATTTAAATGAATTGGCAAAAGAATGAAAATTATTCAAATTTTAAAAATTTTGTTTTGTTTTTTATTAAATTCCGTTTATAATTAATCGATAGCGCTGCAGTAATTTTTGTTTCAAAACATTATAAAAATTATTTGCTCATTTTTTAAAAATATTTTCAATACATAGGTGGTCCGATTTTAGATTTTGAAACGATATATCCATCACTTCTCCATCCTTCTCTTTCCAACTTAGAATCGATGAATAAACTTAACGAAAATGGCGATAACAATAGACTTATGCTAAAGGCTGAAGCCTACGATGCAGGAACGCCCTCGCTCAGTGCCTTATGTTATGTTGCCGTCAAAATTGAGGTTAGTTTGATTAAAAAATTTTTTACACTGAAAGTAAATCAAAAGTATAATTTGTTAGTATATAATTTATAGGTTAATATCCTCAATAGGATCAAAAAAATATACAATCTTGTTTTATTATTTGTCGATTTTTCTTTTTTGGTAATTGGAAGTTTTTAAAGAAAAAAAATGAGACTCTTTCGGCATATTATCTTCAGCTATTTTTTTCTATTTACAATTACTTTTTTCTCACAAATACATTTTTAATAATTTACAAAGCAACAAACAATTGAATAAATTGAAAAATACTTTTTCTAATATTCTTTAATCCTAACTTTACGGTAAACGTGTTTTCCAATTGTTTAAATAGAATTAGTAAAACGAGTCATAAGGCTGTAATATTCCTATTTAGAAAGCAAAAATGTTTAAAATATAAAAAAAACAGAGTAAATTTTCTTGTATTTTTTTATAATTTATTTTTAAAATAAATTTTAAAGGTAACTTATCAAACACTGCATGTTTAAAGGTTTCACTAATAAACTTAACGCCAAAAGCAATCCGTTGGATTTATTTTATCAAAAATTAAAGTAATGATTATTTTAATCTTGATTTATGTTAGGATGCAAATGATAATGCTCCAGTTTTTCCACAAGCTCATTATCAGGTTCAAATTCCGGAAACCATTGACTCAAGTAATTTAAGTGTTTAATGTAGGCCATGAGATTATTAAACTCGATATTTTCATCTTATAGATTAGATTTTTTTTAGTTACTGATGTTTAATATTTTATATATTACCAAGAATAATTATAATTTTTAAACTTAGACACTATAATTTTAAACTTAACCGCAACTGATGGGGACATATATTCACCGTACAATAGCCTAATTAATTACTTTTTGCTGGAAACTGAAGCCCAAATTGAAAATCAAAGTATGTGTCAAATTAGTATGATAAATGTTTTTATTATTAAAAAAACTCTTATACCGTACTCTATTATTGACCTAATAAGTGGGTTTAAATTGCAAATTATATACGGCTATGAACCAAAAAATTCTAAATATTGCATAACGTTATCCATTATTAATATTTTTACTAGATATAATAAAATTTACTACCAATTAAAAACATGCGTTATTATTTATGTATTAATATTTTTCGAAAAGAAATAATATTTTGCAGATACGTTTTAATCCACCTAATTTTTATCTACTCAGACTTGAGTGACTACCTGAGCACGAATCGAATCACGAAAAGATTTTCTCATATTCAGCCAGGAAAAAAGTCGGTGAAACAGCCTCAGCGATTTTGGCTAGACCCACAAACCGGGGCTCTTACTTTGTTTCCGGGCGTTAGATTAGACATCGATGAGCGCCAGCCGATTCCTTTATTTCGGTGATATTTATTTTAATAAATTTGATATTATTTAGAATTTCAGATTTTGGCTACAATATTTTTATAAAGATATATACCGGAGAAATGTAAAAAGTGTAGTGATATTAAATTTTTTGGGAATATGGAAACCTGATTGACCAACTTTACATACGTAGGTTATTTTATAATGGAGGGGCTTATAAACCGTTATGTGAATTCCAAAATTTATAGCAACTACGAGTCAAGCGTCATCGGCAAGAACAATATTTATTCGTCTTCACCACTTGGAGCATCATCAGCTGATCCCGTACACTTTCGGCTCCAGGCCTACGCCAGAGACAGGGGCATACCTTCACTGAGTTCAGACATTATCACGATTGATGTTAGCGTACGCGATGTAAATGATGAACCGCCACGCTTTGTACAATCGAGCTATAGAGCTACGATAGAAGAGAACGCAGTACCCGGCACATTTATCAAAATGATGGATCCCACTACTTTAGCTACCACTACAACAACCATACAGGGTAAAAAATGCCGTTTGTTGTTTCTATTTCTACAAAGTACATTAAAACAATAATCAAATTTTACCAGTGAAAATGATTGGAAATAGATATTGCCAAATGCAATGTATTCCCACTAAGTTTAAAGAATATTTGACGAAAACCCTGTTTAAAACGCTAAATACACGATAAACACAAATTTTAGTAATAAAAATGAATATTTGGATTATATAGTTTTTTCTACGGTAAACCTGTTGACGTTTTTCTCCCAGGAGCAAGTTTTTTAAATATAAAGCCTCAAAAACAATACACCATTTTTTTTTATATTTTTTTACTAATACAGACCTTTGTATATAGTTATATTTATAAGTATATAGAAATGTATAGAATATGAAACATATTTGTAAAAAATAATTATTAATGTAAGTGAAAAATTAAAAAATTACAAACTTACTTTTATCAATTTTTTGTACCTCTTCTGTTCCATGCATAATTCTTTTTATATTCATTTACCGAAAATATTAACAACAAGCAAATTTAATTCTTATGAACTTATAGGTATGGAGATTTGTATTAACCTTCTAAAACACGACTAACCGGCATGCAAAACAAATTAATATTCATTTATTATTATTTAATTTTATCCATTTACTGAATTTTCATAAACAGGCGTAATTAAAAGTTTTTTTTCTAGCATTTCTTTATTTTTTTTTTATTTTTTACATTTTAATCAAAGGAGTTTATTGATATAAAAGATATGGACATTATTTAATAAGGTATAATGTCGCGTAATCCTTGCTTCCGGGGAAAAAATCGAAAAACGCTATTAGATTTGTTGTAAAAACAACTCTATCAAACCTTTAAAATCTTTTCAATTCCCAGAAAAATCAAATTTTGATGTTCAGAGGAATCATTTTAACTCAGTTTTCAAAACTAAATATTTTAACTTACAGGGAAGCATATAAATGCGTGGAATATATTTCAGAAAAATTATAAAGGCTTGAAATGTAAGTCAAAAAATATGGGCTAATTACACAAGTCGACAAAAAATTTGCGCAAAAAGAAAATTATGACATTATGGGAAAATAATCCCCATGATGGTCTTACATATATTTTCAGTTTACGGATCTTCACTTCTGCTATTTTATTAGGTATTTTTTGAGGCAAAATCAGACCAAAATGACGAATTTTGCGACCTCGAGAATACCTTGTAAAGATTGTATTATTAAATTATTTTTATAATTGTTTTAATATTTTTTATTTTATTATAAATGAGAATAAATGTATGTACAATAAGTTTTTATGACAGTATTTTGGTTAAACAGAATATTTGGCACACCAATCTAAATAGGTTTGATACAAATTATTGAAGTTTAAATATAACAGTTTGCTGTTTTAAATATAAATATATATTTTTTTCAATATTTTTGTTTTAACTTTTTTTTTTTAAAAATTTTAATATATAGCTGGCTGGTTAAAAACCCTAAACGGTTTGAATTCCTAAAATTGCAGGTCTGGTCTCTGAAGTTTGCTCACTCTCAAAAAAATTTTTGACCTGTGTTATGCAGGATATGCCTTTAAGTCTGTATACAAGCGATCGCAACGCAATGTATAACATCATTCCTTAAATGGGATTGCAAGAGTTCTAAAACTCAAATATTTTAAAATTCAATAATAATATTTTAAACCTTTGATTATATTAGAGCCATTCAATACTAATTTACATATTTTACATTTGCATATCTTTAACATTAAATTTGTCAAAACTTGTGACTTTATTTTTGGGTTTTAAAATAACAGCTTAATGAATGATCTAATTGTTATTTTTGCACAAAAATAAAACTTAACTTAGTCTAGTGTTAAAAAATGAATCAAATAAAAATATTCTCAAATTAAGAGTTTTGATGTTTATAAGATTACTATATTGCAACTCCAAGTGATTTTTTTAGTGGTTGATTAAAAACCAAATTTATAAATTATAAATTCAATTTTTGAATAAAGATGACATATATTTATAAATTAAGGATTTCCCAGCAAAAAAAATTAAAAATATATTATAAATCTATTATTATTTCCAAATCATATTCGGTGTAAGTTCCTATATATTTATTTTAATATAAGCAAGATTTTAATAAAATAAAAAATAGCGTCGAGAGGTGGGTCGCCTTCAACAACAAAATAAAATATAGCCATTTTTATTTTTGTTATAATTCTGAAAAGGGAAAAGATGTTTTAGGTATGTAATAACTTCTTTGTAATATGACTAATTAATTAAGAGCTTTCAATGTTAAATAATCCGGTAAAAAGGACTTTGTTTTCCCAAAACCTTAGTACGACGGCCCCCTCTATTATTAATTAATCTTAGGGTATTATAATCTACGTCTATTTTTTAATTTTTTTTAAAAAATACTTTGATGATAGCGGACCAAACATTTAATTTTGTATCAGGGCACATTTTTTCATTTGTAATTCGCCATCAGCTAGTGTTTTCGTTAGGACAAGGGAAATAGTTATTTTGAGCTATGAGATAAATTAAAGTCGCTTATTTTGCAACTATAAGTGAATAAATAACAAACATCGGAATATAATGTAAGCGCTCGTTAAATTAACAATTTTTTATATTTTGCTCAAATTAATGATTAAAAATTATTTATATTTGCTTGATCTGAAAATTATATTTATGGGCTTATAATTTTTTTATTTTATTATAGCCCCTGCTTCCGCTGATACTTTTGCTCGAGGAGTTAGGGCAATTGATCCTGATAAACATGCAATCTTAAAATACGACATCATTGAATACGTGGAAATATTAGGTGCTGACAGGGATTCTATACCTTTAGATGGGTAAAAATTTGCAAACACATAATAATACAATTACACATGTAAAATATTTAATTAAAATAACTTCATATTTATGTTAGTCCTACTACAAGATTTAATTTTTACTTTTTCGACCTGATGTAACACAGGTTAATAAATTTTAGCTTGAGCTACAGAGATTTCTGCTTTAGGAATTTTCAAATCTATTTATCCTTTTTAAATCAATTTTGTGCTATAAACACTATTTTAGGAGTAATGTCAAAAAAAAATAAAAACAAAAATAAAAAAAAATATTCTCATATTTACTGCTAAACTTAAATTCTAACTTAAAAAAAGATTATATTAAAAACTTAAAATATATCGTGCCGTATTCAAGTTTGGATGCGAAATATATTCTATTGTCTAAATGCTGATTTTATAGCTTGATATACTAAAAATTTTATTTCTTATTAATTGAGATGATAAAATAAGTTACAAGGAATTTTTGTATAAGGTCGCAGTTAGACAAAAAGGATATTTTTTTGATATGGACGATTTCAAGAAGCCGAAGCCGGAAAAAACTTTGAAAAACTGATTATATATATGAGATAAGACCAACATGAGGATGCATGCTATTTTGTTTTTGTAATTTTTTTTGACATTAGTATTTATTGACCTGTGTATTATAAATTTAAAAAATAATATATGTAACAATGCCACACACTTCCATATCGTCAATAAATTTGTCTCGCCCTCTAATTTCGAATGTAGATGTGGCTGACATTAATTAATAATAAATGGCAATATGAGTACTTAAGTACTAAAAACGAAACATTAAAAATGTTCCCCCATACCAATAAATTAGTTATTATGGGCTTAAAAATAAACTAGGTGTTCGAAAGACTGCCGCTGGTTAAATAAGTTTTAAAGAAAGAAAATTGAACGCATTTCATTAATTTAAGGTGGCTAGTGTAAAAAAAATTTAAGTAAATTAGAAAATATAATTTTTCAAAAATTTAATTAAATTAAAAAAATATAGTCTTATTCTAATACGACCAAAAACATCAATTCTTATTTGTGTAAAAGTAGTGACGAGTGATAAATTTAAAATTTTATTTCGTTGGTTAATAATTAGTTTATGGCAACTCAAATTGTTAAGGAGAATAAATATTAACGGGTTGAGATTGGGGAAAATTGTATTGGGTATGGTTCTACAGCGCTGCTCATATCCTAAGTCAAGTTCTCCAATCAAGTAAATAATTTTTTCGCCCTGTAAATGGGCCTTTTCTAAAAAACTACGCCGACCCCATTTTTTTTAATATAAGACAAAAAAATATAAGGTGCAAATGTAGGTTGAATTTACAAGAAAAATAGGGTAAACAAAAGTTTTTATAACCCATGGAATCGTAACGGGTATGGAAATATATTTAAGGAACAATTATCATCAAAAATTCTATCATAATAAACCTAAAAAAAGGCGTATTTGAAAAGTATTTTCTAAAACTGCGTAAATAGAGGTGATTTGACAAGTCTTATGTCAAATGTTCAAGTACATAAAAAGTTTTTTATTACGTATTAGCCGCAGAAGTATAAACAGTGAGCCATAAGAATATTTAGTCAGTTTTATCGTAAAAAAAACCTTCCAAAAGAGCTCTATACATAAGGGTTTCACCAATAGAGGGTGGGCTTATGGTAAAAAATTGAAATGTATATGGGCAAAAATAACACAATTTCCATGTTAAATAAAAGGTATATTTGATATTTGGTTTAGAGCATGGGAAAAAATAATAGGCAAAAGTGACGTCCCCATCCAAACTCAGAATTAAATAAAATAAGTAAAAATTTTTGAGTGGGTTAAAATAATTGCAGAAAAAAATTATATAGTTGGTATGCTAAAAGGGTACGCATTTTTGTTTAAAAAATTTTCCTTCAGCAGGTAAAAGCTCCCCTACAGAAAAAACGAAAACGATGACACCTATTTTTAACACCGAATTTTTTGTTGGACTATAGAAAGGTATAATATCAGGTTTGTTAAAAAAAAATATGGTAAAAAAAAATTTTTTATTGACCCTAATGGAAATGGTTAGATAAGGCTCTAATACCTTAGTTATGACTAGGAATTTAATTTTGAGACATGGACCAGCAAGTGATCTCATAAACCCCGAAAAGACGGAATGGGAAAGTGTTATTTAAAAGTCCCTAAAATAACCGTACAGGCCACCTGTTAAATTTGAAGGTATTATAAAAATTCAAGCATTAAATTTAAGAGGAAGGTAACTTTAATTTTTCAAATCATTTCTTAAAACAATTACAAACCCAAAAATTAATGATCTTCGAAAATGGCGTTAAAATTTTTCAAATTTGGGCATGTTACAACATGATGTTAATTTTCAGGGCGATAAATATGTATTTAAATACAAGCCGAATGAGCTATTACAAAGTGGAAAAGACCAATTATATAAAAAGTTAGATATTTGACTTTTTAGAGCTGTCCTTTAATGGAATATAATATAAAAAAAATTATTTCAAAAATAAATTGTCAAATTCTCTAATCTCACAAGCAAAGTATATTTAAAAACCTAAAAAAAAATAATTTTTTGGGGGAAATAATTTACTGTTACAATTTTTAAAACCTGAAAATTGTATGAGAAAAAGCACAAAAAACTGCCCTAGTGCCACTTATCAGAGTTTGTAGACCGATAAGCAGTTTGCAGGCAAGAGAAATTCTATTTCCCCTTTTTCCCTCATTTTTTGACTATCGTCTTTAAAAAAATTTTCAATGTTAATAATTTTTTTGTACATTTGTGACCTCATTATTTTTCTAGAATTAAGCAACTCAATTTTTTAACCATATTTTAATTAAATTAAAAATTAAATTTTTTAAATTTGATAAAATTTTTAGATAACCAGTTGTTTTTCGTCGAAATCTTTTACAATATCATTTTTTTGTGATATTGTTTAAATTATTATTTTATAATTGCCAAAGTATTCAATTAATTATGTTTCTGCATGACATATAGAAATAATTAGAGTTTGAATTTACTATCAAACTTAATTTTGTTTTTTAAATGAGCACTTGTTAATTGTTAACACTAAATTTTATATTTGAGTAAAAGATTTAAAGTAAAGTACTAAAATTTAGGCAAAATCGAATCAAAAGATTGATTTATCGTTGCCAAAAAAATCTAAGAAATAAATTTTTAAAGCTATTTTAAGGGAGCTTAGTTATATTTTCAGATATCATAACAATTCTTAACATTCTTTATAGAAATTTTAACTTAAGTAAAATAGTTTTTAGAAACAGACATAGCGGAGAAAAAACAACTGCAATAAATTTTTGATAATTTTACATTTGAATAAATACCAATTGGGGTTTGAGGTTTCCCACATACCTTATCCTATATTAGGGTGCCATATCCGTTAAGGGCTTTGACTCTTTTTATTTTAACAAAGTAAATGATTATACCGACGGGTTAAATAGTAAATTGCTCGCACGTCGGCGGCCTAAGTTTTTAGCCTAGGCGTTTACTTTAGGCAGATGGGTCTAATGCCTAGTGAGGCTAATTAGTAGCTTTAAATTGGTTGCTTATGCAAACTATTTTTCGTAGAAATAATTAAAGGTAATATACATGTATTTAAACCCAACTCTTGCGAGTAATTTAGGGAGGGATGTTTGCCAATGAGCTTAGCCGATAATTGGTTAAAATTTTGTATTAAAGACTTTACTATTACATTTTATAGCCATAATGCTAAAGCTATAGTTAACGAAGTTAAACAAATCTTCTCCATTGATTCCGACACTGGAGATATTTACGTTGGGATACATAATCAAATGCTTGATAGGTAATATATAGATAAGGTTTATTGCTCAATAAAACCCGTGCACTTAATTTAAATGAATATATATTATAATCTTATGTTCAATTAGCAATTACATCACACATTAAAACATATTTGAAACAACACTTTGTACCTTAAACAAATGTTTTGATATGGCAATATTCAAAAAATTAAATAATTTTGTCTCTTTTATAGAGAAAGTATAGCCTCAGTTAAATTTCGTGTTCGAGTACGTGATATTAATTCAACTACTACTCCTTCGGTCCATTTTACCGCAATCAACAAAGGTCCGTTTTATCAAAATGAATATGAAAGGAGTAACGAGTTTGGGGGAGATTTAAGGGATGATGGAACTAGCATTCAATCGGATATTGGTTTGCATTATTATTACACAGGGCAACTAATAACAATGTCAGAAAATAAGGTTATGAAATTATAACATTCATTACATATTTTTGTTTTTCTTATTTTCTCGGCTCCATAGATTCGTCTTTATTGGAAAATGTTTTTTTTGTCCAAGACATTTGCGACCTTGAGAAGACCCTAACAATATTTAATCTTTATTTTTCATACAAAAACTTCTTAACTTATTTTATTATCCCAAATAATAAGAAATAAAATTTTTTAGTCTATTAAGCACTTACATCACATTTAGATAATACAAATTTTTAAAGCTTGAAATTAACAGAGCTATTTTAAATTTGCAAAAATTTTCAAATTATTTATGTTTTTTTGACTTACTTTTTTTTTAAATTTTCAATGTGTTTAGCTAACACTATGGTTAGAAAAAATGGTAAACAGATTTGATAATTCTATGACAAGTTTAATCTCTGTAGTTAGCTCATAACTTTCAAAAATTAAATAAAAACATACTAAAATTGTTACTAGAAGCCATGACATTTAGTTAAATTAAAGTTAGTGTGGCTCGCTCATAGCTAAAAATTTAAAACTTCCCTCTGCGACATAAGCCTCTTTACAGCTCTGCTAACCCTTTATGAAAACCGGCTAATGGAGTATAGTTTTGAATTTATAGTATATGAATAAATTATATTAATCGAAACTCAAATGCAATTTATAGGTTAATAATATTGCTAAAGAGGTACGAAAAACGAATTTAAGCTTATATTATAAATTTTCATTATTTTTTGATTTTTAAATGTCTAACATTTTGACCAAACCTTATTGCAATTCCTAAATCAGTTTAAAAAGTGTATAAGGATTGGAATATCTGTGTAATTAGTTGATTAATTCAGATATCTTTTAATTTTTTCTATTATAGTCACGGTTACCATCATCGTTCTTGACACCAATGATAATGTTCCAGAATGGAAACCTTCATCCCATTACTTTAAGGCCATACACGAAACTTCATTTACTGGACACTTAACCGCCTTTAACCCTAAGTAAATTGCTGAAATCACAGGCGTGGTTTAACAGCATATTTTCATCTCTCATATTGTGTTAAAGATATTTGCTCTTAATTAACATTGTTAGCATCAAGAGCGACAATTATTAAAAATATATTTATAATTTTAAGATATTTATTTTTTTAGCCCCATTCATCTTAACAGCATAATCCCATCTCAGCCTATGTATGCCACTAAAACAGTAAATATCATCCCTAATCATAAGCAATCACACCTATTTGTTTCTGAAAAAGAAGAAATTATAAGTATCCTTGCAATCGATAAAGATTCAACTAATAATACTATTCGGTATTCATTGGCTGACGAAAACGATAAAAATAATGTGCCCGTTAACTTTAAAGATTTCATAACGCTAAATCCAAATACTGGTAAATTAACATTAGACAGATCTAAAAATTAATTTATAAAAGACCAAACCTGCATTTTTATGTTAAAATATACATATAATAGCTGTCTGATATGTATGCTCAATTTCATCTTATTTGATAAACATAATTTGTAAGTTGACAAATTAATTATAATCCAGAAAAAAAAATCGATAGGTAAAATAGTGATGATAAAAATAAAAGTAAAGTAAAAATGTTGGATATAAAATATAATAATAATACTAATAATAATAAAAAAGGTTTGAAAAAAATAGCAACTATTTGAAACAGACTATTATTTATAGCATATTTAAATCGTTTAAAAAAATATACAAAATAAGGACACGGTCATTTATTTAAGTGGGTCTTGAAGGTTCGTGCTTTGCATTGACTGAATTAGGACTAGAATTATTTTGCTAATTTATTACTTTATTTATTATCATATTCATTTGCCGATAAGGTTACATGGCGGCTATCCTAATAAAAACAAATGTATTTAGAACAATTTGTATTTTTATTTTTTATAACAATTTTTGCTAAAAAATAAAATGTTTTATTAGTTAAAACATCTTGTATTTAAAAAAGTCATAAAATAATTTGCTTTTAAAATCAAGATTTTAGAGCATAAAAAATATGTAGAAGATAACTTAATCAAGTCTTTTAATCAACTAGTATTTTACAAGTTTGGCTTAAATGGAATGGACGAGAATGATAAAACAATAAAGAGATTTAAAAAGCGAATTTTAATTTTCTAGCTTACAGACTATCCTAAGCGAAAGTAATATTATTGACTCTCAGCATAATGCTAAAGAATCATAATTTAAACGGATTCAGAATTAATCTGTTTGATACATAGATGTATTAATATGTTGAGCGTTCTCTGAGTTCATCAGGAGTTTATTCCAGGGCTGGGAAAAAAACTAAATGGGCTTTTTTTTAACAAGTTTTTGGGTTTTTTTTCCAAATGCCCACAAACTCGTGGGCATGGCAAAAGAAAAGCCCCTTTTGCTTAAAGAAAAGGGGCATGTTTAAAAAAAGCCCCTTTTCTTAAAAAAAAACTCCTAGGAGCTTTATGAATAAATCACCCATCAAAATTTTTTGAAATTATTATAGAAAACATAAAATGGGTTTTTTGGGGCTCTTTTTAAGAGCCACTTTTTGTGGGTTTATTTTTGCCCCTTTTCTTAGTAAGGGCTTTTTTTGAATTCTTATTTTGGCATATTTTTGCCCCCCTTTCTTTTTTTATGTTTTAGGGGAAAAAATGAGCCAAAGTTTTTTGGCTCATTGTTTTTTCAGCCCTGGTTTATTGTGGTGAAATTTTAATTGCCAGAGCTTAATCTCCATTATAATGCTACCCGATCCAATAGTTTAACTTATAATTATTAATGGCTTTTGTTTAGTTATATTTAGATGTAAAATAATTTTATACCTAAAATTTTCTAATTATTAGATGTCTATTTTTACCCCTTTCTAACAAAATAATTAAAATTCTTGCATATTATCTTTAATTAAAATTTAAATTATGTTTTTTGTTTGGGTGCAGCTTATCATGGTTTAACTATTTTTAATATTGGTTATATACATTTATCATCTTTATTGTGTTAGTTGTCAGCTCGAAAATTTCCATTATTATTACATAGATCCACCCACTAATTAGTGTTATAACATATTTTTTTTATTAATTATTTTAGATTTAAATATTTAATGTAAGCTATTTTGAGGTGTGTACTTACAAACTATTTAATAAGCAGTTTAATGCTCTGAAACAATATATTTCAACTGAAGGTTTTTAGGTTTTTTATAAAAGTTACTTAGTCCAAAATTTTGACCAATATTTTAACTCCTATCGGGTAATTAAATTTTACCGTGTGCATTAAATCCACATTTTCTCTGGCCTAGATGGAGTCTATAACAAATATTACCCCTCACCCAATATTTTAAGTACTTCCTTTCGGCTGGTATTATACAGGTCAATATCAATGTCAGAAGCGTGAATATATCTATATGCCTAATTGGGAGCTAGGTCATATACAAGTCATTGGTTAGCTACTTAATTACCCATTAAGGTTAAAACATTGTTTAGCTTTAATTCAACTTTTCCTATTTTTCCAGTGAGTATAATTGTCCGTTAATGCGTCTAGATTTATCGTCCAATGTGTGCCAAAAAGAGCAAAGTCATTTCATTACAAAAATTATTTTCAAAATAATAGCTAATAAAAAAATGTTAAAAAATTTAGGGTTTTAGGTTTTGTGAAATTTTATTCATTAGCCCGCCATAATTTCCTTTGAAACGCATCTAAATAAATTATAAAACTTAAATTTTCAATTACATTTTTCAGGCACAATATACCGAATAGCGCCTATTGATTACGAACAGGTCAATTGGGTCAATTTTACGGTTTTTGCCGAGGATAGTGGTCATCCTGTTAAACAGAGCGTTGCAAATGTAGTCATTAAAATATTGGATAGAAATGATAACACGCCCAGGTTTAAATTTTTTAATTTTTAATTTCCACTTTCACAACACAGGTTAACAATTATTAATGTTTAGACTTAAGTAATATAAAAGCATACATCTGATGGCCCTCATAAATATTTCTCGTCTTTCGTAGTTTCTTCAGTCTTTGGCTCCTTAGAACCGTTCAAATCAAAAAATAGCCTTATTTGACAAAATTATGAGACCTCGAGAATACCCCAAGTAATCTGCATTTAGATTTAGTATATTTTGCATGCAAGCTTAATGACTCGCTAATTATGGTTGATAAAAATATAGTATGATTTAACACCTTAGGTGTTGTGAATATAAATAAAAATTTTACCTTATTATTTTTTTTTTGTTTTTTTTTACATTTTTAAAATTCACAATGCTTAAAGCTGACTTACAAAGTTTGATAAAAAAACGGTAAAGTGCTATGAAAATCTCTTAGACGGTAGGTTCTGTAGTTAGCTTATAATTGACAAAAATTTGTTGATTTTAATTATTTGAAAATTCTATGAACATATCATAGCATTGTATTTTAAAGATTTAATAATTAGTTTAGAGCCCTAATGGACCTTTTTTTATGGAATTACAAATCTGAATTTTCATCAGGGCCACACACTCAGAATAACAAACTTAATTTTAATAACACTAAAACTATTTTTTACGCCAAAAAGTACTGACAAATTACCTTTTATTGCTTCTTCCTCTCATGCTCGCGCCTAAAAAGTGTATACGCATGCACGACCAATGCTAGAAAAAGGTGTAGACCGGGGTAAAAAATGGGCTTTTTTTCTTGGGCCAGGGAAAAAAAAGCTTATAATAATTTTAACACAAACACCGCTAAAAAATTATTCTTATTCAAATGCCCTTTTAAATTTTTCCTTCTTTATTAAATGGAATTAATAACCACTAACCCGCGAATAGCACTGTGAGGTCTATTGGACCATAGCAAATATTGATTACCCTAAATAATATATTGTAATAGTTAAATTTTTATGACCATTTTCTTAAATATATAATAAACTAAAACAGTAATTAAAACTTGGTTCCTTTTAAATTTTTAAATTTTTTTTGGGGTCCGTTTAGACTCCACCTGATCAATTTTAATGTTGAAAACCATATGAATGCCTCAATTAATATTTTACTTAAAAAATTTAAAATTTATCTAGGTATCATAATAGTTTTATTTTATTGTATTATAGTATTATGATCTAGTTTTTAAAGTGAGTAGGGGGAGAATGGGGTAATTGTGATCCCCAGTCAATAGTCCATTTCCGTAAACCAGAAGTCCTTTATACATTTCTTAAATTGTTTGTCTCTTATGAGTTTATAAAATTTATTAAACAATTTTTAGAGATTTAAATTTTAAAATTTTAAAGATAAAGATGACTTTTGTGAGTTAATTTTGGAAAACGTAGGGTAACTTAAAGCTATGTATCGGTTAATTTTGAGCCTTTTTTTAAGCATTCATTGAAAACCATTCAATAAAAAAACATTGATATGTTTGCATTTATAGCATACGAACAAAGGACACACGATGCATGTGCCCAAAATTGATATTTCATTGAAATTATAATTACAGATGCCCTCAAGTTTTTTTCCTTCCAAAATTCATTCTATTTAGGCATAATCTGTATTTTTAACTTCTTTATATTGATTTAAACAATCCAAGAGCAAAAATATTAATGTAATTATAAACCTTCTGCGCATGCCCAAAAGTCTTATAATTATCCGAGGGGGGAGGTATTATAATTAACCTTCGGTGGTTAAGGAAGTTTGTTTAGCTGACTAGAGCTTTAATATGTTAGGAACATGTTTTTAAATATTTATATTTAATTTATCTATGTCTTCACAAAAAATTATAAATGATAGAAGATTTTTACGAAGAAAAAATTAAAATTTCTATTTAGCTGGTCAAAAATTTTCTTGATTGCGAAAAATACAGAAAGTACCCTTAAAGATTATTTATAATATATCACCGACTTGGGTATAGCATTTACCCATAAGTCTACAACCTTAGGGCTCAAAATTACCATTGTCTTACTACTACTCTAGTAACCTCTTATAGCCAAAAATAATTTTTAGTATTTACAATATACATCATTGATAACTTATTTTGGTTTATTATTGAGCAATAAAATTAATCTAGCTTTAAACTCGTTTTAGTTAAAAATTGTCGTATGGACATTACTGTAAGATTCGCGTTACAAATTTATCACCCAACCATCCGCGGGTTAAAGCCCAAAAAGCATTTTAGATAAAGAGCCTTTTTGATGAAAGCCTTTTAGATAAAAAGCCTTTTAAATAAGCCTTTTATTAGTTAAAAAATATGGGGCTTCTTGAAAAGGTCCTTTTATGAGTTTCATCAATAGAAAAGTCTACTACATTCCCCTTTAAGCGGCTCATAATTATAATTCCATTTATTTTTTAATGTGTATAGATGTTTTAGGGTATGTGCCATTTTAGTATCAAAATTATTCTAGGGTATTCAGGATGTCATAAATAAAAAAATTAAATATTTCAGTCTCCTAATATGCCTTCTATTAAAGCTATTTTTTTAACCTATTCGAAATGGTTCATATATAATATTTTTGTAATTACTTCATATAATAAATATCAAAAGATAAAATTTTACCACAAGTCAACAAATTTTTAAGTTAGCCTACAGCGCACAAACCAGCCAACATAGGGATTATCAGGTTCGTTAATGTTCTTTCTAATAGTTAGTAAGTCATAAACATTAAAAATTTTAGAAAAATGTTAAAAAAAACAAAGATTTGAAAAAAAAATAATAATTTTTTTTGCCTATACAACAGCTAAATTAAATCTTCAAATAATATTTTATAAAAAAGTGATAATATATTGTGTCGTATTTAAGTTTGGAAAATATTCTTTAATATCTAAATGTTGTAAAAGCTTGACAAATTAAAAAATTTTATTTAATATTATTTGAGATGATAAATATAAGATACAATTCTACGTGAAAAAGATTTATTTATTCTTTTTAGAGAATTTTCGACGTCGCTATCTGTTATTCTATGGACGGATCTGGAGAAATTACGAAAAACGAAAAAATGTATATGAGTTAAGGTCATCATGGGTATATAATTATGATTTCATTAATTTTTGACATTGATATTTGTTGACCTGTGTTATTTAATGTTCAAAATAATTTAACTAACTTGCATTGTTTAAATTGCCCTAGCTTGCGAATATCTTATATATATAACTGAGACCCTTTATAAAAATTTAAGATTTATTTAGTTAGAATATTGGTGGCTAGCCTGAAATACTTAATTAATATTCATTGAAAGCAATATCTCATTTTTTGGAATTGAAATAAAAACATGCCTACTGCTCTGCACCCAATGTCTTAGCTTTTTTTTCCTTGGCATCAATATTTTTATATAAAAAACAACTTCAACAGATTCACCGCCATACCTCCCCAACCTCTACACCTGAGTGAAGCCATCAAACCCGGTACCTTAATCGCTAAAATACGAGCGGTGGATAATGATTCTGGTTTTTTTGGTACGATTGCCTATTTTATCAAAGATGAGTCAAATGGTGTGAGAGACAAGGATGATGAACAAAGTCTACTTCCAAAATTTCGAATTGACCGAGATACGGTATATATTATTTATACTCAAGTTAGATTCAATTGTAATATTTTGACTTTAAAGGTAATTCTATTTTCGGTTATTTGAGGCGTAATATTTAGAGAGAGATTTTTTAGTTTGGAAATGTTGGTTTGGGCATAGGCTTAAGTCGTTTTTTTTAACCTTAAAGCATCGTTTTAATATTTTAAAAAATAAAATCATATAAAGTGTCTGATATCGAGTTGTAAAAAAATATTTTATCAACAATTGAGGTTATGTGAGATATAAAATAGCCGGACCCTACTAATCTATTTTACATCTCTTCCAATCCAACACTGTCAGCACCGATCCAACCGAGGTTGAAAGGCCATTGATAACCGACGTTACCCGTTTATTAAATGTGTCTTTAAACCTCAACTGTCATGGTTTTTAATATTTCGAACTTTTCGTGTTACATTTACATTTATACAACTTTGTAAATTATAAATTACATAGGGCGACTTGTACGTGGTAAACCCGCTCGATAGAGAACTTGTTGAAAAATACCGGTTGATTGTTACAGCCCGTGATAATTGGAACTCTGAAACTGGTTACATTGGTGGGGGTCAATCTTTTATAGAGCCTTTGGAATATAGGGAAAATAGGACTATTGTAAATCATGTTCAATATGATTTTGCTATTTATATTTTAACATTTTATTGATATCTTTTAGGTCAGATAAAAAAATGAAAAGAGCCGCATTGGCCGAATTGTTTTGTGGTTTTTTAAGGCAGGGCCATGACTTAGATTTTTTTAAAAACAAAAAAGGGGAACATGCAAAATTTTGATTTAAGATAAGCGATTACTGTATGAAGTTGGGAGTAGCTTTGTACCAGTTGGCGTAAGTGGCTTTGATTTATAATTTTTAACGCCTAACTTCACTTAACTGATAAAATATCGCACATAGTTCCTTTTAACAAATCTATTGAGGACTTGACATCCCAAACTAATTTTTGAAAATGAAGTCAATTTTAAACTAGGGAACATCTGTTTTTATGAAGCTTAATAAGGGTAACCCAGGGGAATACTTTTTTTACTTTTATTTACCCTCTTGTAGATGGAAATCATTATTGATGATATCAATGATAACGCACCCATTTTTACTAACCCCGGTATTTCTGAAACTCGAAGTTCACAAAATTCCCAACCAATTAATCTAAGTCTTAGCTTACGAGTTAAAGAAAGCATAAAAATGGGTGAAATGTTATTTCAATTCAAGGCACATGATGCGGATGAACCTGGCTCTAATAACTCCAAAATTGAATTTATCACACTGCGTGAATATGCGAGCATTTCAGCTAACGGGACAAGTTTGTTTTACTTTGTATTTTACTTTTTAATCTGATTAATTAATACCCTTTCGTAATCAATTAGTATTTTATATGATTTGCAATTAGAAAATTAATACACTTAAAATTTGAAATTATAAATTAATTTAAAAATCATGTAATTTAAAAGAAACGTTGGTTTAATATTTAAAAATTGTTGCACTATAATTTATAAAATAATCATATAAAACAGTTATTTTTGTATAAAATTAGGTAAAAAATTAATATAATTCATATACTCAGAGCATGATCCGGGTTTAAATGTAGGAAACAACGGTTAACATTTTTTTAAAAACCAAAATTATTTTTTTTCTTAATTTTTTTATATTATTTTATAATTTAGAACTTTAAACGCGGCTTTTAGGCACAAGCAAAATTAAAAAGTTGCTATATTTAGAACTGTTTTACTGAAAAATTAAGGTAATAATCTCTATTTAGAGTTATAGTATCTCACGATCATCTTTATTTATCAAATATTAATTTACTTAATAATGGAAATTATTCATTGATGCATTCTTGTAATTGGAGTAAAAATAAAATTTTAGCCGCGCTATATGAAGATAAAAGAAGAGGCCGCTACCTAATTATAAGCTGTTTGAATAATTTTTAATAATCGTTTAGGCTATATTACGTTTAAGTTTATTTTATTGAAATATTTGCTCCACAAATAAAAAAGTTTTGTCCTTAAATTTTGTTTCAGGTGTGAATATGTCATTTTAATTTATGTAAATGTAACTTTTTAAATGACGCCTATTTTTAAAATCTACGACAGAACTCGCAATAACGCCAACATGATGGTATTTTAAGCCAATTGACCTTATCCATAAAGCAAAAAATATTGGCACGTAGGAAAAAATTTTAGGTGGGTTTTTGAGAATGCAGAATAATTTTTTTGAGGGAAGGGAGCATTGAAATTGCTGTGCGGCGACGTTTTTACTCTCGGGGTCAATAGGATTAACTGCATCTCCGCCATTGCCATAATTGAAAAGACGCCTCACAAGCATGCAGACTTTACAATCTTGGCAAAAGTCAAGGGCCATAGTCATCTCGCTAAATCAATACCCCCTCTAGCTATTTTTAAAAGAGACGGAATCTTCAGAACATAACCCAATTAACTTTGTCGTGATTGGTCAATTAGTTTACTTAAACTGTCGTAGGGCCACAAAATCTAGGTGCTCAAATGAGTGGAATATTGGATAAGAGGGTCTTTATAGGATGCCAATGAGCCGTTGGTTGGTGCCACAGTAAGAGGATATGACAGTTTTGTATTAAAGCGGTGTGAATTGGACGAAGGGATTGGACGAGACCATGTCGCTTACAAGCACGCGTAAATACCTATATAGTTAATACAAAGTTGAAATAACTGCTCTAATATTTTTATTCGAAGCAATCAACAACTACATTTTAATAATAGTTGTCTATAAAATATCTCTATATAAATACTTAAGGGGCCAATAAAATTACCAATGGTATGCTGATTAGTCTAGGTAGTGGTTTGGCCCGTGCTATAGTTTATACTAGTTTTTCACCACAAGTTTGACCTAGTGTTTTTATGAGTATCGTGCCGAGAACCTATTTGATTTTAAGACATTGGTTAGTAAGTGTTTGAGAGTTACTAAGAGGTCTATTCCAGTGTACATTTTTAATCTTATTTTATGGAGAGCAAAAGTTAATTTTTGGCATGCCAATTGTTATTATGTAAGGTTTCTGTAATATTTCTTAAATTAACGTCCTTTTGTTTCTCTTTTACTAGAGGTTTCCGATTGAAGCCAAATTCGTTCAATAATTGTGACCAAACTCTTTAACGTTTTCCTTCGGCCTGATAAGAGCCTTAAAGGAGATTATTTATTTAAAAAGTGAGCCTTTTATGAAGCCCTGTTTTTCTTAGTAATAAGCTTTTTAATAGACTTTATGAGCATTTTAATAATAATGATGAATTCCATTCCAACCGTAGAATAAAAGAAAAAATTAAAAAGGGCTCTTGAAAATGGCTTTTTTTTTTATTTTTCCGGGACTTTTTTTTAACAATTAAAATTACTATAAGTTCTTTATCCTTTTTTTGGCTCGAGAAAAAAAAGGTCTTTTTTTTCCTTTGGCCCACACTTTTTTCAGCATTGGTTGTGTTCTTAATAATTTGGGCTTTTAAAGAGGCCAACGGCTAGGTTGGTTTTACAATGCTTTCTATCCCCTCACCATCCTCATAGCCTCAAAATAGATATTTATATCTGGTGAGCACCTGTTTATCAAGTCGAATATCCAAATTTTTTTTTACGATTGGACCATCTTTCTACAAACCAGACATTATGGCGACAGCTACGACAGTTTGTCCCCTCTTTTAATGTAAAATCTTAGTTGTACCACCTTGAAATCAAGGCATGTGAATTATTTCGATTACTGACAAAAAAGAGCACAAAATTGAAAAACACAATGCTATTAGCCGGAAAATTCAGGAACCAAATTGCGCACTTTAAACACCCATAAGCACACTGTTGTTACATTTTTTTTGGTTATAAGAACTATTGGAAAATATGCGAGGTTCTTTTTATTAGAGAGAAAGCGTGGTAGTACCGATATCAACCTCAATTAAAATTCTGCATACATATTTTCTCTTATAGGGTGCCAATTTTGGGTCAGGAGCTTTAGCTCAAAGATGCGCACTAGGTTAGAAACCCGCCTGAATTAGGAATTTAGTATACAGTACTATTAATGCAATTGTTCATTAGAGGAAAATTTGAGAAGCTCAAACTCATTAATTATTTGTCGGGGGTGAAATGAGGTTAGCTCACAACTTCTCATTTATAAAAACTAAGTTTTCCGCCAATTTTTACCAATAATTCGTGGCACATGATATTATTTTTTAGGCTCATTTGAAAAAATATTACATTATACAATTCAGATCACACTCATAATGCAATGGGTTGCAAACTAGCATTTTTTCAGCTCAGAAGGAATGAGCTCACCACTCTAAGCTCAAAAACATGAACTTCTGATTCATTAAGCCCCGAACCACCAAAATCAAAGCTTCCCACTGAGTGCGTATTGATATAATATATATGACCGATCCCGTATCGGCAGTGGTTGATAGTTTCTCCAGATGGGCGGGAGTATTAATTTAACTATCATTTCTTTAACAGTGATTGCCATATAATTTTGCCATATGGGTATTTTTATGGATGCCTGTAGGGGACAATTCGCTTACCTCCAAGTTTTTCATCTTCAAGTTAAGAAAGCTGCTACATCCTATAACAATCCATTTCATTCTTTTCAACTATTTACGGACCGACAGCCTGTTCGAAAGCGTGCTTATCATATATATTTAATGAAAAAGGCATATGACCACATGAAGCACATAACAATTTTTTTGGTCCTACGGCGCTGCTTCGCGAGCGAGCCTAGCCTAAAGGGGAACTGGACACTTTTGCTAATTTTTATTTAATTTGAAGAAGGGACTGAAATAAAAAAAACTATTCATTTATAAGAATTTGGTGTCCAAGATAAACGTAGTTTAATTCATTTTATTTTTTTTGAGGAATAAATGAATGTTCGAAATTCATATTCATGGCTATTTGCTTACAGTTTGGCACAATTTATAAAGCTTAATGAGACGTGGAAATATATAAATAAAAACAAATTCGCCCTAACAAATACATGTCGTTTCCGTTGACGAATTTATGTTGTATAAATTTTTTCGCCTATTATGTTATTTTTGATATTATACAGGTCTAGTCCATCTAGATACACGAACCGGAATTTTAAGTGCAGCATGCGATTTCAACACATCGACACTACTTACGGGTGGTTTCATATCCAAATCCATTGATACTACAAATCATTATGATGATAATATTGTAAAGCGACAAAAATTTTATGCTAATCAGAGGAATTCTCTTCCCGTGTCAGAATTCGTTATTTTGATACAAACCCGCGATATGGGCACAGAAGCTCAACTTTCTAAAATATTAAGCCTACAATTAATCATTGAGGACTTAAATGATAATGCCCCGCGAATCGGAAATATAAAAGTTCTCAATAACGACTATAGCCAAATTAATGGTAGAATTGGAAATAATAATAACCGAATCGATCGAAATATTGATGGCAATAATTTGCCAAAGAGCGATATTAATGTTGTTGTTAAAAACGAACACGATGTCTATGTCTATTTTCAAGTTTGTTAGATATTTTATATAGGGGTTTAGTATATATAGAAGGTGGTACATAAGATATTAACTCACTTTTAATTAGATATAATAAGATAGGCTGTCAAGATAGGCTGTCTATTTGTTGGGGGCGCCATGTCACGGGCTGATTCTGTTGTAGAACTCATTGATGCAATTTTAAGGTAGCATGCCTAAATTTACAAAATGTCAACAATATTTTTGAGCTATGGGTCTTAAACGATGTGTTTTACAAACTAGTATTGTCCTGCCATTAATAACGGGTGATTAAGTATTTTTGAATTCGGAAAAATTATTTTATAACCGCCCAAGCAAAACTTACAAATTAATTTTTTATTTTTTTTGTGTTTCAACTACAGAACAAATCTTCCCTACTTGCCGGTCCATCCATTTTACAATTTACAGGTCAGGATGATGACTTAGGCTCGAATGCAGATATTGCGTTCACACTTAGTGAAAGTTTTACAGATTCCAAGTATTTTAACCTTGATTCCCACAACGGTTTGTTATCGCTTTATTTTGACGCTAAAAAGTTTTCAGGGGAAAAGAAAACAGCTGCTGAAATGGGAACGATAAAAAACAAGTTTCAGGTATGCGAAAAGTTAGAGTAAGGCGCACGTCTTACATTTTCTATTGAAAAAGTTATTTTCTGACATAAGGACACGTGTCCTTTGTATTGTTATACTTATAATTAAGATATATGAGCTAATTTACAAGATCAAATTAACTATCGTAGTTTTTTGTTTACGATCAAACTTTGTAAGCCTGCTCTAAACATTGAAATTTAAGTAAATTGTAAAATACTGAAAATTATTGTTAATGTTTATAATAAATACAAACTTTAAATTATAATTTTATTTCAGAGATAATAATTCGTGTACTACGGTGGTTGTGGTGCAAAATATTTTGCTATAAAGTAGATGTTGGAGCTAAAATTACTTAAAAATTATAATTTACAATTTTTCAAAGAAAAATTAAAAAATTTGTTCTCGGATTCGTAAATTTCGCTATATATGGCCATTTTTAAGGTTTGCCCGATCTTGGTGACAATCCGAAAAACAAATACTTAGCGATTAGGTCACCATGTAGATTTATTGCAGTTTTAAAACTAGCGCTAAACATTTATAAATATATCAATTTTATATTTATAAAACCGTTATTTATGCCAAATGCACATTTGTCGAGCCTCAATTTATTTTCAATATACCAATTTTTCAATTAATTTCTTAGCTACTCCTTGAAGCAACAGATCACGGCAACCCACCCCTGGCTACAAATTTGCCAATAACTATATACCTTGTTAATAATGACGATACTCCGGTGTTCGAAAAAGTAACTTGGAAATATTTAATTTCAACATTAATTTTGAGGCTAATATATTTGTTATGTGTGCTGTTAAATCGCCCCTTTAAAAAAAATTTGTACATAAAATATATTTTTAATGTATAAAATATGCCTTGCTTTTATATAATGGTTCCCGATTTTGATTTAAAGTGGATTTTTTGCTCTTCTATTTCAATGTCTATTTTTCATGTAGAAAAAAAAGAACTACAAAATATTCAAACATTTGCCATAATTTTATTGTAGAAATTATGCCTCTTGTTTTACATAATTTACTATGGCAATTATATTGACCAAATTTAGTAAAAACAATTATAAAAATTGGATTTCAAAATTTGCAACTGATCTGATTTTTCCTGAGTTTTTTTAATCAAGTTTGGATTTAACAGTTGGCGGTGAGGCCATAATGTAAAACGGGCAAAATCGGGCTGGAATAAAATACTGTTTGGTTTAATAAATGTTTTTTGCTTTCTCCTTAATCAATTTGCTCATTGGTTTAATAGACTTTGAAAAAAAGCACATAACTTTCTAAGTTTGCATCACTTTCGTTATTTCCAATCATTTGAGGGGCCAGGCTACAAATCTTGAAACAGACTGGCTACCGGGACATTAATTAGAGCAGATCTTGTCTTATATTCCCATCTTGACAGCTCGACAAAATTTTTCAGATATATAAATTATTAATCAGTGTTAATGCTAAGATCATTCGGATCCTAGCAAAGGCGTAACCAGGATTTTCTAAGGGAGGAGGAATTTTAAATGTAGGAATTATTTGTCCAAACTAAGGGGGATATGATGCCATATAGGCCTAAATTTTATTGCATTATAAACGTTTTTCAAAAAGAATCCTGGCAAAGTTGGTGGGTCAAACTTTTTACTCTCTTATAATCATAAAATTTAAATATAACAGCTTTACTGTTAACATTCATTTTGATTGAAACATTTTGCCATATAAAGTTAGGTTGCAATATTTTGTATAACCTAAATCTGGATAATTCAGCTGTATATATTTAAAAATTTTAGATTTTATTTCAAACAATTCTTTTTGTATGGAAAATTGAACATTCATTTTAATACAGAAATTAAAATTTTTAAATATATTTAAATTCCGTTGATTTTAGAATTTCAACATTTTCTTTTACCCCTAAACCGGGCCATGTCTCGATGACGATTAGAAAAAAAAATCATAAATAAGGCCACTATTACTTCATCAAACAGTCATAAATTCGCTCGACCTGTTAATGAATGATAAACAATTATAATTTAGCAAGATTACCATTTTACCAATATAATAGAAAATATTTCGTTTTGATGACATTCCCGAAAACACGCTCCCTGGAGCCGTCTTAGGCAAATGTCCAGAAGCTAGAGTCAATTTCAAATTTCCATCAGCTCCTGGCTCGCCTTTTATCCAGCCCGATTTGGCGGAAAAGGAAATAAAGAAACGCCACGATATTGAGAAAAATATTATGGGAGGTGAAGATTTAAATGGCGCGGATGAGATGGGAAGTCAGCATATATGTTATTACATTAAATGTAAGCCATTTTATTACAATTTAATACATTCATAATTTTAAGCAAAGTTTTGAGTTCACTCATTTTATAAAATAATATATATGCGCGTTGACGACTAATTGGACTTTGAGTAACACACTTTGGATTTTTATATTTTATATTATCACATATTTAAAAAAATTTGATAACAAATCACTACGACTAATAATTAAATAATAAAACTGAAGAAAAATTTTGTTTTAATAAATAAGGAATGTTAATTCACCTTATTCTTCTAGAAATAAAATCTGAGCTTAAACTAATCGATTATATGATTATAATCTCCTTCACAGCCATAAAAATTATATACAAAAGAGATTGAAAACAAATTCATTTCTGAGAAATAGAGGGACCTCGAAAATTGTTGGAATTTTGATACTGTCAGCATAACAGGAAAGATAAAATAATATTTTGTGCAAAACACACTACCTTAAATAGGGAAAAAGTATCATTGTTTAAATACAGATCTGAAGAAGTTTGGCTGCAATTGTTTATTTTTTAAATTTCTTAATTTTAGCCGGAAACCCGCAAAACACTTTTCTTCTCGACCCTTTCACTCGTACCCTGACCCTAAATCAAACCTTAGATCGTGAACAACGTGCTCAATACATTTTGGAGATCCAGGCCTCGATCGAATGTACGCGGATAGCGGAGACCCTAGCTAAGTACCGCGTCTACAATTTGTTACTCACGCAAGATGAACTTGGTTTTGGAGGACAGAAAGGTAGTTTTTATGATATCTTTGTCAAGTAAATGAAGTTGGTTAGATATTATAAATGTAAGCTCACAATTAAATCAATTGATATTGCTTGAACCCTCTGCTTTGTAAAGTTTATTAAAGTAAAGAAAGCGTTATTTTCAACTTGAACTTTATATTTATAATTATAAATTATTGGTTTCCAGTTATTTATGTAAATATTTTTTGTTAGCTCCATTAGACATTTTTGTACACATTTTAAAAATGATAACTAGATATAATTAGAAAATACTGTTTTTCAAAAATTGACTTGTATTTCGAATCTGAGCTCTAATCCTGGGCGACAATTGTTTTTAGATTCATATTCAACATTTACCCCTATACAAAAATAGTGTTTGAAAAAGTGTCCTATGCTGATTAATGATTTCTCAAAACATCAAGCCGATAAATAAATGTTGTATTAAAATTGATTGGTAAAGAGCAGTGAAAGTGGCCGCGACGTCATAAGATTATATGCGCGTCTCCATTACTATAATTTCCATTAAAAATGCGCATTCTCCAAAAAAAACAGCATGCAGCAAAAAATTGAGGGCCAGAGTCATTTACCTGCTAAGACACACAGATTCAACAATATCCTTGATCAAAATAAATTCGTTAGTCTATTTGTATTAGTTTGGTAAAATAATTTTATTTATTATGTTGGACGCAACTTTTAATATTGAGCTGTTGGATAATTTAGTTACCATTTTAATTTGTATAGACTAAAAGGTATTTAAAAATTTAAAATTTTAAAGCTAAAAAAAATCTTCAGAACATTTTTCAATTTCCAAGAGTCATTTTTTCCATTTTAACAAATTTAGATTAGAGATTAAGTCAGGACCCTTCGAGCGGGCTGGTAAGGGCCAACTTTTAAAATCTTATTTTACCTTATTTTTTTAACTTAACAAGAGCAAAATGATAAATTTATTAATATGCGGTTGTAAGGTATTAGTTTTACACTCTGTATTGAAAATTTCAAAGCAAATATTATATAGCTTGCATATAATTTCCGGGCTGAAATTAAGTCCGGGCTAAATTGAAAATTATACTGGCGCCAAACGGTCAAAAGAATTATATTTAGGCCGAATGGTATCTTTCAATCGAAGCGACCTAAGTTTAATTCAATGAAAATGTGTATATTATAAGTTAATTTTTTTTAATTTTACAAGTATTATAAATTCTAAATAAATTCAACAAAAAATTGTGTATTTATTAAGAAATTCATCTAAAATACATATTTTTAAACTAGCATACGTTAGATATTTAAAATTTTGTAGTTCTCAAGTTGCAAAAGGATCATTTTTTTACATTTAGCCTAATTTTAAATGATTATTATAGGCTGTGAATAATTAAATATAAGGAATGAAACATAATACCAAAGTAAATTTATTCTAAATAATCCTCTTTTTTGATCACATTTTTGCAGACTGAAGTAGCTAGTTTAAAAAGTACTAACATGCGGGCATCGTTTAATAAAAACTAAAAATAATTTAAATGTTTTTTTTAGAATATCTCTGACAAATTTTAATTCTTAAATATTTAATTTAATATGCAGCTTGAGTTATTGTCTTTTTATATCATGTTAATTAAAGAAAAATTATTTAATTATTAAATATGTTTTTTTTATTTAAATAAGAATCATTAAAATTTTAACGTCCTATATTATAACTGGACAACAAAATTTGGACGATCCTAAGCATCATTTATGGCAATTAAGTTTTTGGTCAGCGCTGATCTAGCCAATGCCTCAGATTTTTATTCAGTGTCAAAGTTGAGATTTTTCACTTTTTGGGGTATTATGGGCTTCTTTATCATAAAACCTATGGCTAGTAACAAAAAAAGATATACCTAGATAACGGAAACATTCATTATTAACGTAAGGGGTTTGGATTTTTTTAGAATATTTAATTTTGTTTTATTTTTTCCTTTTTATAAAATTAGTGGTTTTTGTCATTAATCCAATTTTTGATCCCAAATAATTTGAAAGTAAATTACTAATAGTTTTAGGTAATAACCTTTTTTAAATATGTTTTTTATTAGGAATATCAATATGTCAGCAGATTTTTTGAAAAATTAATAGTTAAAGAAATTTTGTGAATTTTTTTCTGAACTCCGTACGCGGTTTAAAAAATTGGAGGTATTGATAAAAAAACTACACCCGGGGTTATTGCAAAAAAATCTACAAAACCCTCAAAAATTGTGATGTTGTTTTTTTTGTCCAGTGTTCTCAAATTCTAGTTGTTTTATTAATCACAGAATATCCAATTATTATTATTACTATTTAGATTCGACCAACAATGCTTTACCACTTTTAAATGCCCTTTCATCCGATTTAGGAAATTATGGGGGAATGCTTAACCCGGTAGAAAACGCTAAAGATGACTCTGTCGCTAGGGTATATATAGCTCTTATCTGATACATACGGATTCAGGTCAACAATTTTTTGAGAGTTATGAGTTAACTACAGAGATCAAACCCATCTTAAGGAATATCAAAACCGTTTACCGTTTTTTTAATCAAACTTAGTTAGTCTGTTATAAACATTAAAAATTTAAAAAAAAAGGTAAAAAAATAAAAAAGAATCAAAAACAAAAATAAATTGAAATTTTATTTTTGCATATTTACAATAGTTAAACTGTTAAATTCAAACTTCAAATAATATTTTTATTAAAAACGTTAATATATCGTGTCGTATTTAAGTTTGGACGCGAAATATTATTGTATTATCTAAATCCCGATGTAAGAACTTGATATATTAATAAAATTTATTTTTCATTATTTGTGATTAAAAATATAAGAAGAGATTTTTATATGCAAAAAAGATTTTTAAATTTTTTCTTTTTAAGGTATATTTAGATCTGCCAATCTGGTCAAAAAAAGGCCATTTTTCGTTATAGACAGATCTAAGGAGCCAAAGACGGAAGAAACTAAGAAAGACGAATAATATATATGAGATTAGGCCATCATGGGGATGCATTCTTTTATGTTTTTTTAAAATTCCGTTTCTGAGATTAATATTTGTTGACCTGTGTTATGTTTGGGCGAAATCGAAAAAATTTAGATTTATTTAGTATTTAATTTTAGTGTTTTTATTCGGGTCCCATAAAATTGAATATATATTGACGGTAATCCTAATACGATCACAAATGTTATTATAAGAAGAAAAAGGGGTCTTGGTTATTAGTCATGTGACCATGGATGGTTTCACTTCGGTACGTATTTTATAAATTATAGGGTTTAATATTAAACTTCAAGCTCAAGATGTTAAAAAGTCTAAAAACCAATTTGAAGCGCATAAATGTGATTATGGATGTTTTAAAAACACCACTTTTCAAACCTTGTTTTATTTCATTTTTCTTTATATATAACATCATTCTCAATTTGCAATTATAGACCCAGGAATATAATAAAAATTATGTTTTTATATATTTTTATACACTATATATATTCTTATTTTGTTATCAAAAGTTAGATAGCTTCATTTTACTTTTTTTAATCTATTTTTTTTGGGAAGAGACCCCTAATATGTGCGGCGACCTCAATAATTTTGTTCAAAATTATCACCATTAAAAATGTTTTTTAGGATAAATTGCCACTTTTACATCATTCTTAGCGATATATAATATGTTTAAAACTTTGTAACTACTTCTGTTTTTCAACCTTTAAGCTTATTTTATTAAGGCTGCGGCCATTACTAATTTCAAAAATGTAAAAAAAATATTTTTTAAATAAAAAATTAACGGTTAATATTAAAAAATTAGAATTAATGTTTTTTAGTCGTTTTATGATATTCCTAGCAAATTTTTTTCAAATTTATTATTTTCATGTTTTACATTAGCCACATTAATGTTAATCAAAAGCGCTTGATTTTCTTTCTTCAAAACTTTTTTTTTCACTAGCCTCAGCCTAAGTAGCAAAATACGTATTTAAGGCCACAGATAAATTTCTGTTTTAACTAACTACTTATTACGTTTTTACAATTCATATTAGATAGTTTTATAACAGCGCCTTTTTGAGTTGCCTAATTATTCCTGGTCAAGTGAATGGTTACGGGCATATTTGCACTCTTTTCTAAGCATTAGGTGGACGAGAATTTATTCGATAGGTCATAAGGAGTGTAATAAACTGACAAAAAGTCTCAACTTCAAAGGAAAGAAAAAAATTTTAATTTTTAAAAGCCTAATTTGTTTGGAGATAAATTTTAGTTCCTTTTTAAAAAAGATGGCACTTAATTGATAGCTATTATAAACTTCTCATTTAATTGAATTAACCAACAATTTTATGTTATCAAACGCAGGTAGTCCAAATAGTGGAATAAGTTTTTATTCTATTATTATAAGCTAAATAACTAGAATTTCGCTATTTTTAAGATATGAGAATGGGACCCACTAAGCTGGTAAACATTCTTAAGGTAAAAATTAAGCCAACCAGCATTCAGCCAAAATTCTTAAAAAAATATTTTTTTAATTGGACATATTTTGGGGAAAAAAATATCCTTTTAACCTTTACTTGCGCATAAAAGAGTAAACAAGGCTTAGATAAATACCTACTAAGTTAAAATCCGTGTTTCATATTCAATTTGTTGATTCAAATTTTACATTTGTTGTCTTAAAAAAAACAAATTAGAACATTAATGAAAATCAACCCATACATTTTGCCAGCCAAACTATAATTTTTCCCCATCGAAATTAATGTATAAGATCAGATTCTTTAGATCTGTCCCGTTGAATTTAATATATACCCTCTACCCCAGCCAGTTTGTATATGCAAAGCGACCTACCCTCACGTATCTTCCCATAAAAAAAGTATTACCTTTAAGCTATTTTATAGCAGTCCAATTATTTATAAAAAATTTAGAAGGTCACGATAATTCAGTTTTGTTTTTAATATTATTCTTGTGATATTTAAATGAAAAGAAAATATTACGGACAAAAACTTTATATATAAAATTCTCTTTTGTAAACAAAAGATAAACAAATTATTATTAATAATATATTTATTTAAATCCATAGAAGTTAAATATTATATTAATTTCATCTAATTAAGTTATTTTATGTATTTGACGTAGTAGTAAAAATATAAAAAAAAATTTTGTATAATATAAATATGATTATCAACGTGCCCTAATCTGCACTTAAAGCAGCCGGGTTATCAAGTTAGAAATTTTAAATCAGCTAAAAAAATGTCTGAATATACGTACGGGACCTGAGTTAGCTTTCGGAATATAAAAATAAGAAGCATAGAATTTTGGGTAAGTCCCTTTATACAATATCAAAACGTATATAATAATCATTGGGTGTGTGGCTAAGGTTGAAATTTACAGCAAGATTATCTACATGGTGACCTTAACTTATATATTTTATAATTTTTTGAAAATTCGCTAATGTTTTAAATTAAAAACAAATGCTCAAATTTGGCTAAATGATGTTAAAACCTTGAAAATTGTTTTCCATCTGAAACAATAACTAATAAAATTTTATTATATTAAGCTTACATTAACGTTTAGGTTATATACACAAAATTTTGCACTCCAACATACAATACGTTGTCGGTTAAATCAACTTAATTTAAGTTTGAACTTTGTCTAGCTATTAAATATAAATAAAGAATTTCTTTTAATATTTTATAATCAATCTGTTTTTTAACATTTCCTTAAAAAATTTTCTAGCTGCTGGCATACAAAGTTTGATTAAAAAACAGCGGAAAAATCTTTAAGATGACAGGTCTAGTCTAAAAACTAAGCCTTTGATTCTATTTTTTCAAGCTAATAATAAAAAAATAATTTTCTATAGGATTTTATATATTATTTATAGGTTGTGATTGACATTCTTGATGTAAACGATAATTTTCCAACATTTATCAAAAGGCGTTACCGCACGGGCGTTACAACCGATTCTAAGATTGGAAGTCTACTTCATATTCCTTTTCAAGTTTGGATTATTTATATATAAAATTTATAATTAAAGTACATTAATTACCGTTTATGTCAAAAAAAGAATAAAAAATACATTAACTAACACTCATTAGAAAGGTGGCCGCGGTTTTTAAAAAATTTTGGAAAAAAATTTAATTTCTTTTGTTTTAGTAATTTATGCTGGGTGAAAAAATAAGTATTTAAAGAAAACAAAATTTATTTCGTAAAAATTTTATTTGAGAACGCTAACGCACACGAGATGCTTAAATTTATTAAACTTCTTAATCACGTTAAAACAACAGGGCATTTTTATATTGTTATTCGAGTTATCTCAACAATTGTGAGCATTTTTACAATTTTTTACATTCATAAAAAAAAATTTATTCATTCCTGCTTTTATCACTTTGCAAATTTGATCTTTATTTTATTTAAAAATACACCCGGTTATAAGTTTTAGGTAAGGTACATACCCCAGCATATCATTACTCTTTTATTTGAATTATTATATTAGATACCTTGCAAAAACATTTGATTATTATGTATATATGTGATTAATAAATTAAAAATTGTAATTATTTTTTAGAAGTGAATATAATTTCAATTATTCGTGAATAAATTTTAAATAAATATTTTGAAACATTGAAAACAAATTTATTAGGTTATTATGCCATTCTATAGAAAATTGTATTTTATATAATTATTGACATTTTTGGGCTGAAAGATAAAAATCATCAAAATTTTTTGTGCTAAATAAAATTTAAAATTTTAATTTCAAAGAGACTTTTTACACCAATATTCAAGTTTTAGTTACATAAAAAATTGAGCAATTAATTTTATCTAAGATCATTAAGCAACTTGTGATTTTTCATAGGTTATTCTAACGTTTCGAATGCCAGGTAATTTTATAACGGCCGAAAAACTAAAAATATTTTATGTTTGTGTTAAATTTTTTTTGATATTAAATATATCAATTTAGGTTATAGACAACGACACTTTTCCAAATGCTATACCTGTTTTTGAGCTTGTATATGTTAAAAGGAGAAGAAGCAATAAACATTCAACAATGCTTCCTGTTTTTGGTCTCACAAGTGCGAAAAGAGGTGATATATAAAATTTAAGATATTAAAGGTATTGAAATAAACTTTTAAAACGTTTAGAAGAAAAATATGAAAGTCGCAATAAAATTTTTATAGCTTTGCATTGAAATTAGGCTGTGTCCAGTGTACTCTAAAAAATAAAAATAATTTTCCAAAAAAACTCAACGGCCAATATTAAAAAAAATCAAATATTACAATAATTTGCTCATTCACCTAGCAAATATTTTTAATTTCCCAAACCCTTTTAAATTTCAATCAATGTTTGATATTTTTCTTCAAATTGTTAGCTGGCCACATTTAAGTAATGAATATTTAGCTGACTAAATACAAAAAAATTCTATAATTTTTTGTAATAAATTGAATTTTTACCAAATAGATATTTTACAATAATTTAAGCCACCTATTAGTCCTTTTATGAAAGAGAACAATAGGCCAAGCAAAAGGTTGCTGAATTAAAAAAGAATTTCAATTAAATAAAATTACTCTTCTTAGACATAACTACAAATGCTAGCGATTATTCAGCTATGGATCCAACAACTACTCCAGATGAATTGGGCTATATGGAACTATTAAATAGTCAAACAATGTTCACTACAAATAATGGTATAATATACTTATAATTTAATAAAGTATTAAAATTATTTAACGTAATTTATTTTAAATGCGCTTAAATTACTACTGTACAATTCCATTTTTTTGGAAATTGAAAACATCACAGGTTAGAGTATTTTTGTTTAAACTAAAAGCTTTTAAATTTTTTAGGGACAATGATTAAAAGATGTTATAAATATAAATTACCCATACTCACCCTATTTTGTCAATGAAGTACTCCCTTAATTTATAGTAAAAAAATTAAAATTTAAAACAAACTATCAAGAAGGGTAAGTGTCTAATAATAAAATAGAAAATAATTTTTTTGGTAATTTGTGTATGAATGTGTTTTTCACTTTCCCTTTCTATCTTCTTTAATACATTTAATTTTGTTTTCTTTTAATTTTTTTCGGAAAGTGAATAAAAAGAAACAATTAATTATTTACGGAAAAAAGTAGGCATAAAAATTGTAAAATATTTTTTTATATTGATTCTTATTTACTTATTCTCATGTTAGGTTATAAGGTTTAAATAAGTTAATTTCCACATTTCTATCTTATTCATTCATCTGTAACATAGATCGACAATCAATGTCAGAATAAAAAAGTTTCATGCCTTTCATAGATATTTTACGTTTCGTAATTTCTTCCGCCTTCAACTTTTTAGATCAGTCCTTTATAAAATCTAAAAAAGATAGGCTAATAATAATGTTTATAAAAAGTTAAAATACCAAGAGGTTTTAAAAAATTTAACTCACTACTTTAAATGTGATAGATATATTATAATAGAATATATCTTAGAACAACGGTTACATTTTTTTAAACATTATCAAAATAATTACAATACAAATATAAACTTTTGGCATTAACGTAACGAGGGGGAAGGGGCACTTGCGGACATTTGCTATAAGACCTTCATTGTAAAACCTTTAAAAATGATATAAAAATTAGCCAATTACATTCCCTACCCTTTCAAAATATTTCTCACGTCTAATTTATTCCTCACCCCCCCCCCCCCCTCCACCCTCTCTTTCCCCTTAAAAATCCCATCGCCTACACTTATATTTAAACAAATTATGTTAAATAACATTTTTTGAATTTTTCCGTTTTATTCTTTTCTGAATTAACAACTCTGTTTTCACAATCCATTGCATTTCACATTTTACTATTACCAAAGTATTTTGCTAAAAACAGAAAAAATGGATTGTAAAATAAAATAAATATCAAGATCGAGCAATTTTATATATTTATCAGAATTTTACAAATTAATTTATAATATGTTTCAACATTGCAATCAAATGCAAATGAACTTGACTTTATTGATGATATAAAATTGAATAAAAATAAGAAAACCAGGAAAGAAACAAATTTATTTTTAAACTTGAAGATTAATTGACGATTATAACATCGTGAACCTAATTTATATATGGTAAAACTTTATTAATCTAATTATGTGATGTCATGTAAAAATGTTTATTTCACAAAACAATTTATACCTAAAAATTTTACATTTTTTTTAAATATATTTTTAAAAAATGTTGACATTGTGACCCTCTAAAATTTTAACCCTTGTTAAATCTAAGTTTTAAATTTTTTTCATATTTTTAATAAAAATTTACCAAGTGGAGTATATCACAGGTCAACAAATTTCAATGGCACAACCGTGAATTTCATAAAAACATAAAAGAATTTATCCTTATGCTGTATATATGTATTTCGTTTTTCTTATTTTCCGACTTCGGCTCCTTAAATATGTCCATATCGAATAAATGGCATTCGACCAAATTGACAGATTAAGAATACCCTAAAAAGAAAAAATTTAAGAATCTTTTTTTATATACTTATATTCGTCATATCAAATAATCAGAAATAAAAATTTTTAGTATATCAAGCTCTTACATCAGGATTTATATAATACAAAATATTTCGCGTCCAAACTTAAATACGACACGATATATGATCGGTTTTAAATAAAAGTTATATTTAAAGTTTGAATTTAACAGTTTAGCTGTTGTAAATATGCAAAAAAATTTAATTTATTTTTGTTTTTAAATCTTTTTTGTTTTTTTTGCCATTTTTTCCAAAATTTTCAATGTTTATAGCTGATTGGAAAAAACGGTAAACGGATTTAAAAATCCCTAAGATGGCAGGTTTGATCTCCCTAGTTAGCTCATAACTCTCAAAAATTTGTTGCGCTGTGATTGAGCATTCTTTTTTTAATAAATATATTTTTATACTTTGCTAAAAGATCGAAAGGTTAAAATATATTGGTTTTATTTTAAATTATTAACAATAATTATTAATTATTATGATATTTAAATTAGAAGATTATTATATATAATCAGGGGCGTATGTCAAACGGCAATTGACCCCCTTTAGAAATTTTTTTAACAATGATGTAACTAGCGTTTAAATTTATATATCAAACATATAAAAGGGAATAAAAATCAACATAAGTGCTATTTTTTCCTCCAAAAAATTTCTTGCCCCCCCCCCCTCCCTTCAGAAAATTTTCTGCATGCGCCCCTGTATTTAATTATGAACAATATAAATATTAAAATTACTGGTAAATATTAAACCTAGGTTTTTAGAGATAGAATCCAAGTAAAATTTTACTATCAAAATCACTGTTTAATCGTTTTCCGATTAAAATTTTCGTCTGTACATTACACATCTTAAAAGGCCAACAATGACACTTGTGCCATTTTGAACAACTATATAATTTTATAAAATTCGTTTTCTAAAAATTAAATAATTTAATCAGTATCTTTATAAAGATAATATTAGTCTATATTATGATTGGTAAAAACAAATATATTTGATAGCTTGCAACCATCTGTATGTTAATTTTACTTCCAATTTCGACCAAAATACATTTTGTAAATCAAGTTTAAATTTGTTTATTTCTCAAAATATATTTATAAATTAAATTTTTTGGGAGTTGCTTGTTATTTATTTGATTCTAATATATGCAAGTATTAGACAGCATGTGATTTTAATATATACAGGTATTTTGTAGCATGTAATTAATTATATACACCAAAGTATAAGGTACACCAAAGTATAAGGCTTTTGCCCCTAAAAAATAAGGTCAATTTCGCATAGTGAAATTTGGAGAAATATTTACAAATTTTAATCGACTCACAGGTCAACAAATATCAGTCTTAGAAACGTGAATTTTATAAAATATAAAAAAATGCAATAACGAAAATTGGCCTTTTTTGTCCAAATTGACAGATTTAAATTAAAAAATAATTTTATAATCTTTCTTGCTTGAGACTTGCAACTAACATTTAATCACAAATAATGAAATACATCAAGCTCTTACATCAGCATTTACAAAATATTTTGCGTCCAAACTAAACACGACACGATATATTTTCGGTTTTTAATGAAAATATTATTTGAAGGTTTAATACAACTTTAAATTTTGAATTTGCAAAAATAAAATTTAAATTAATTTTTGTAATGTTGATAACTGATTAACTAAGCTTGCTTAGGAAACGGTATAAGAATATGATACTCCCAAATATGGCAGATTTGATTTCTGTAGTTAACTCATAAATCTCAAGTTTTTTTGATCTGTGTTATGTTTTATATAAAAACTCGACACATTCCGATAAAAGAACGGAAAAATCAAAACAAGGCTACTTATTTTTAATAGCGTATATTCTTTTTCAGGTTCGCAGGCCTATATAAATATTAAAAGTAATAAGATAATTGTTTAAGAATCAAAAAATATAAAAAATACGATAAATTGTTGATTTCTAACTTAAATTATTTCGTTTCAATCGTGGGAAAGTTGTGCCATTCAGAGGTTGGGTTGGTATGAAATGTTTATGGTAAAGCTTTTATTCATTATTTTAGCAAATTTTAGGTCAAAATTAATTTATTTTTAGATAAAAAATTTTTGTTTACTATAAATCTCGATGTCTTAGAATCAACAAATTCTGTCATTATTTTGATTCAGAAATATGAGTTCATTTGTCATTTATTTTATTTTATTGTCCTTAATATATAAAATTTTTGTACTTAGTACTTTCAAACTCAGCAGCTTTGCAACAAATTAATTTTTCTCCGAATCACGAAAATCAACGAGAAGTAATATCAGCTGATTCGCACGTTCTTTCAACAAACCGTTATTTCGAAATTGATTCAAAGTCTGGGCAAATTAAAACAGCCATATCTTTTAAAAATTTTATGGATCTTAGCATGGAGGATTCGGAAAATACGGATTATAATAACAAGGCATTGAGTTTAATTGCTTTGCCAAACGGGTATATATTTTAGTATGTCTTAGTGTAAGCTGTTTTTAAAATATAAAATAAATTTATATAGTTATTTTAATTTTTTTTCGATTTACATCAAAAAGCATTTAATTTCGAATTTTTAAGGAAAATTGTAAAAATTAAAAGCAACGTATTAAATAAAACATAAAAAAATAGGCATATTTATTTGATTAAAACAAAAAAATGGCTTTTTTTCACTTATAAGATTTCGGTAATTGATGCCCTATATTATAGTCATATTTTAATTCCCCCGAAGAAATATATCCATTTTATTATAATTTCCTTTATTTATAACAACCTTTCTGAGCCTTTCAAGAGGTAACATTATAATGTAACGAGTACATAAAACACCGATGGATTTCAGATAAATTATTTGCTTTAATTAAAGACATTGGCTGGCTACCCAAAAAGGTGGGTGGCTAACTAAATAAATGTCAATTTTTTCATTAAAATTGACTAAATTCTATTGTGTGCCAAATCAAATTTAGTTTTATTTGCATTAAAAAAATTGTCCTCCTCTCATAAGCCGCCTCATGAATAATTTATTACATTTTTTAAAATGTTATGAATGAGCTTATCCACAATCCCAAGTATTTGTAAAAATCCAGTTACCTGTCGCCCACCTAACCAGGTTGAGTGCGAGCCAGAGGCAATTTTTGGCTATATGACAATCGTTTATATAAAGCCTAACTTTTATTGCACTATTTTTTTGATATGGGCCTTTATTAATTTTTGAAGTCCTTGCTTTAAGCATTTTCTAGCATAGAGCTGCATACTGGATATAAATGAAGCGTAATTGATCCTATAAATATTCTAAATGTTATAAACAATTTTTTTCTAGTTGGTAAATTATTTTCTTAACCTACTTAATATTCAAATTATTTAAATTTAAAATTAAATAGCTTCTTTAACTCGTCAAATTATAATCTATCTTGCAAAGCCTTGAAGTAAGTTTTCTCACACTATACATATTTTTGAAAATTAAAGGTAAGTAAAAATGCCAAAAGCGATACCTTTTGCGATCTCGACACTCAAAAAATATTAAAAAAATGTAATCAAAGTTTTTTAAACTTTAAATTCAAACATAGAACAAATTTTCGAGAGTTATGAGCTAACTACAGACATCAAACCTGCCATCTTAGGATTTTCATATCCGTTTACCGATTTTTTCTGATCAAACTTAGTAAATTATAAACAATACAATTTTAGAAATGTTATAAAAAAAAATATTAAAATAAATTGAATTTTTTATTTGCATATTCACAATAATCCCTCATTATTTTAATTTATTTAAGTTACAAGGTGTTATATATGAAAAAACTATTTTGAATTTTTTCTTTCTTGGCGCAAAATATGACACTTTAGTCATAAAAGGCCATTTATTAATATCCACGATCTTATGAGCCGGAGACGGAAGAAACTACGAAAAAAGAAAAATTATGATATAAGGCCATTGGAGATTGCTTCTATGTTTTTATAAACTCATAATCAATGTGACACCGGTCGACAAAAATAAATATGTGAAAAAAGAAATTGATGGCAAGGGGGTGGAAGGGGGGGGGGTGAGGGTGAGGGGAAGAAACTACCCTTTGATGGTCATATCATATATATTTTCCTTCTTCAAAGTTTTCTTCCCCTACGGCTATTTTTTAGATGAATATCGTGAAATGGCCAAATTTGATCAAATTTACTTTTTGCGATTTAAAGATCATCTAATAAAAAAACTTGAAATTTTTTTTCATATTAAAATCACTTGAAACTCATATTTTTTTTAAATAATGAAATATATATTTTAAATAGGTTAAACGGAATATTTAGCATTCCAAACTAATAGGACAATATGGTTCTGAAATAAATATTATTTGAAGTATTTAACAGTTTAACCGTTTTAAATATAAATAATTATTTAATATTTTGGCTAAATCTTTGTTTTTAACATTTATTTTTAAAATTTGTTGTTCATAGCTGGCTTACAATGTTTAGAAAAAAGTTTACGTGTTTGAATCTAAGATGGTAGGTCCGATTTTCTGTAGTTAGCTTGGTCATATTGACTTTTATTATTTAAAGGTTATAATTAAATTTTTTTGGTAGATTTATTTAAATGGTACCACTTTCCTTTCATTTTTTACCAACAAAATCTTTTCTCTCTAAACATTGAAATATGTTATATAATGTGAGTGACACTTTTAAAACCTAGTTAAATAATTTTGAAAATTTACAAATTAGAAAATTAAATTTTTTAATGTAAATATTGATTACACTGGACAACAAAAAAACAACATAAACGATTTTTTGAGAATTTTCTTGCGAAAACGATCCCGGGTTTGATTTTTTTTCCAATGCCTCCATTTTTTTTAAACCGCGTCCAAAGTTTAAAAAAAAATTCACAAAATTTCTTTTTATTAATTCTACAAAATATCTATTGGCATATTCAGATTCCTTATAAAAAACTTATCTAAATTAGGTTATTACGTAAAATTTTTAGCAATTAACTTTCAAGTTTTTTAGGATAAAAAACGGAGTTTATGACGTATACCACTAATACAAAAATGAAAAAATCAAAAAAAAATTAAATATTTAAAAAAAATTTAAGCCCCTTAAGTTAATAAATGAATGTTTTTGTTATCTAAATATAATTTTAAACTTTTGTTACTACCCATAGGTTTTATGATATATAAGCCCAAAATATCCCAAAAATTGAAAAATCCCAACTTTGACACCGAATAACTAAAAATCTGAGGCATTGGCTTTTAATTTCATATTTGTGATCAGCGCCAAAAATTTGACCAAAAACTAGTTGCCATAAATGATGCTTAGGGTCGTCCAAATTTTGTTGTCCAGTGTTATTTTAGATTTGGTAGAAAATTTATAAATAAAGGGATGCTTTAAGCATTTAAATAATGATTATTTATTTATCCAAATATATAAAATGTATAAATTAAAATTTTTAATCTTTTATTTTTTTTTTCAATATTATTTGGTCTTTATTTCGAATTTGCGAAAAATATATAAATTGTTTCTGGGGTTATACAAACCCCACATATGTTATTGATATAAAAACTAGGACCAACATTTTTAACAAAAATATTTTTTCTAAGAATTTAATGCCTGAAGGCAATATATGTATATCTTCATAAATAGCAGAAACGATGCTAGCCCACAACAAAGTGTGACTAATTTTGGTGATCTAAATGACGTTCGCAGTGAAGGCATCAACTTTGACCTCCGAGTTAGTGTGTGTGATCAGGCAGACACGCTCAAAGAACATTGTGATATGGCTGATGTTTTGGTAATTCGATTAATTAAATTTTTTTATTAAGGAAATATATTTTAAATAAGAAAAGAAATAAAAAAATAGTATACGTTTTATCTATTTCAAATCTAACAGTAGATACAATAAAATATATAGGACATAATTTGTATATAACTTATGGCAGAAGCGTGGCCATAATTATTTTAACCGCCTTTGGCGACAATAGATTTTGAAGGTTCCGCCGAATTAAAAGTAATAATACTCGTTTCTAAGGGCGCGTGTTATTTCCAATAATTTTGAAAATTTAATAATTCTAAATTTTTGAAATATGAGTTTTTACATCAAAAATTTACCAGTGTTTTTTACAATATTTCCTACACTTATTACAGCTCTGGGTTATTTATAATTTTATGTTTATGGTCAATTCCACCTCAAATTGACAAACTTCCCATTGAGTGTCAGTTTTGGCTCAACATTGGTACACTGGTAGGGACCTTGGGTGCATAAAGGCCAAAAATTTTTGACCGGAAGAGGTTTTTGAACGAGATATGTGCAATTTTCATTTTTTTTTGCAAATTAAAATTTAGGCATCTTTGCGCGCATGTATCATCAAAAGTATTGTAGTTAAAGTCATAATTTTTATTTTGGGGTTCGTAATAAGGGCAACTATAGACGTAAAAAAATATTCAAATTTTTTTTTAACTTACTAAAATATTAAAGTCTTAGATACAGATAGCTTTAAAAACGTATATTTGAATTTTCTGAAAAGTTTATACAATATGGCACTTAATAATGATATTAAACATATGGTTTCAAAAGTTTGAGACCGACATGACTTTTTTTAAATATAAAAATTAATTTTTTGCTTTAATTACACAGGTCAACAATTTTGAGAGTTATGAGTTAACTTAGAAATCAAACCTGCCAACATAGGGAATATCATATCCTTTTACCTTTTTTCCAAATCAAACTTAGTTAGTTAGTTATAAAAACAATTGGTTTGAGGTTTCCCCCATACCTTTCTCCACTTAGGGGTGCCATACCCATTAGGGCTTTGACTCTTTAACTCGAGCAAAGCAATTAATATAGCCGAAGGGTTAAAAAGTAAGATTTCATGCACGCCGGCGACCTAAGTTTTTAGCCTGGGCTCTTACTTTTAAACATATCGTTTCAAACCTACTACCTCCACTCAGAAGCTTTAAAGTTGCACACGCATACTATTTTTCCGAAGAAAAAAACCTCTTGTGCACGGATTCAAACTCGCAATGCGTCTAAGGCAGAAGGTTTGCCACTGAGCTATCTGATCCAAACGTTGAAAATTTTAGAAAAAAAAGTCAAAATCTAAAAAAGATTAAAAAAAATAATATGAAATTTTTTTGCATATTCAAAATATTTAATCCGTTAAATACAAACTTCAAATAATATTTTCATTAAAACCCGTAATGTATCGTGTCGTATTTAAGTTTAGACGCGAAATATTTTGTATTATCTAAATGCCGATGTGACAGCTTGATTTTAATAAAATTTATTTTTTATTATTTGATTAAATATATAAGTTACAAAGGTTTTATATGCAAAAACTTTTAAATTTTCATTTTTGGGTATATTTAGATCTGTCATTTTGGTCAAGGCCATTTTTCGTTATAAACGAATCTAAGGAGCTAAAGACGGAAGAAGCTAAGAAAAACGAAAAAATATGAGATTAGGCCCTCATGGGGATGCATTCTTTTATGTTTTCATAAGATTCACGCTTCTGACATTGGTTTTTCGACCTGTGTTGAAGGACATATTTATGCCTTTTGCACGATAGAATATGCCAATGTGTAAGGACATAGGGGCAATATGTTATAATAATTTAATTTATATGATTAATACTATTATTAAATTTACAATAAAAAAATGAACCTTTTAAACCGGAAAAAGTGAAAATTTTGCCTGTTTTTAAAATCGACTCAGCTAACTTTTTTTTTGAATATTTAAAGTACTTTTATAAATAAAATATCGCTTTAATAACTAGTGGCCCCAGCTTTTTTCATTGAATTTTGACGCTTCTACAATAAAAAACCAAAATTTTCTAAAAAGCAACAGTTTTTTAAAGAATCCAACGCAGGTTGTTTTCTATGCAATATTTTATTTTTATATTTGCATATTTAACTAATAAAATTTAGAACCTATTATATCTATTATATTTGTCTGTTTAAGTGTTAAAAAATAATATATACGTAATAAAAAATCTCATAAGAACGCGATAGAAAAATTACCAAAAAGGAGAATATGAAATCATTCCATTATTTTAATTATATTAGTATTTGGAAAAAAGAAATTGTGTAAAAATTTGTAAGAAACACATTTAGTTTTAAAAAAAACTTTGGGTCGACCAAATTCATATGCCTATTGAATCAAATAATAACAAATTCCTTTTATGTAACTTTATTACAAAACAATAAGATTTAAACGGAACTAGAATTATTGGTTTTTACTCTAATCAGGTCGGTTAGATATACTATTATATGTCTTATTCTAAATACCACATCAAAAACATATTTGGCATTTATGAAAATCAGTAAAATACAATGAATGTCTATATTTTAATTATTAATGGGTCTAATATTTAAATTCTAAATTCATTACTAAAGCTTATCTGCCCCTTATAATCTTTTGAAGTTTTTTTAACAACATACCTTTACTTCATTTACGCACTAATCAATCTGTTATTCTTAAAAATTACTGGTGTATTTGATGATCCCAATCCCAGGGCTAGCTTTAAGATCAAACGAGCAAATTTTTCTACCTTCTTACCAAAAAAAAATCCTAAATCTGACTTGTTTATGCATTTATAAATAAAACTTTATCATTGTATATCAATATTTGACTTTTTACGTTTATAAGTTTGTTGATTACAAATAAATTTGTTAAATCTTAATAGTCTATATAGGCCAAAAATATTCTAATTTATTTTTTTTTATCAGATTTTACGTTTTTGTACTGTTTTATCAAAAAACTAATAAATAAAAAAATGAATTTTTACAATTTTTTCAACCTCATTATTTTTTCTAAAATCCTCCCAATTTTTATATACAATAGCTTCAACAAGGTTTTTGAATTTTGCCGAGGATAATTATTGATATGTGCAATTTCTTATATTGTTTTTCAAACTAAAAAGGGTTAGTAAAAGTTAACAAAGCATACAAATTTTGAGGTTTTATTTTTACACCTTAAAATTAAAAAACTTGGCAAACTTTTGTTCTTATATCTAAAAAGCTATGGGTAGAATAAAAGTTGGGGGAAATTTGTTATATAGCGTTTATGTATAAAATGCATTTTTAAATTTTGAAATTGGTTTGGTAGTAACCCAGAAAGTCGGACTTAAAATTATTAATTTTTTGAGGAAATTTTCTCTTTCTAACATTAAATAAAATTAACTAATCTTTTATAGCCTAACATAATTGCCCCTATGTCTAACTTATTATATACAATCAAATTTGGCATTTTAAATATTTTAATATAGTGCACGGAGCAAACTTTTTGAAAATCAAAATAAATAAAATATTTTTTTTTGAATTTTCTAAATAGTCATGTCGGTCCCAGACTTTTGGGTATATAAAGATTGTAAAGGGAACAATTTTAGAAAATTTAAAAAATTGCTTTTAAGTTATATGAAAAATGTTCTTTAAATTGCAAAATTTTAAATTAAATCTTTTAAATAACTAACCAATGCAAGGCCCTTATTGTCTTCTTCAAATAAATAAAAATTAAGTCTCTAGCTATAATACATTTTGACTTATAATCCCAAAGTTACATTTATGAAAATTCACCTGGCAAATTTTTTTCTTCTGCCCCTATCTCCGTCAAAAATCACTTCCTATCAAAAAATCTAGATGCGATACCCTTTAATGGTATCTATATAAACATTGCAGCCAATTTAGAGAGGTTTCCCTCCCGGACTTGATTAAGGTGGAATTGACCATATCTATTTACTCTCACATATTATCATTTCAATATGGCTCCTTTAAATTTTATTTAAAAAATTTTCAACATTGAATCAATATTTATTTTTTAAAAAAAAATTTAATATAAAATCCAAAAAATGAAATAAACAATAAACGCGCTCTAATATTATAAACAGATTCTATCAAATTAAAATTTTTAATATTTTAATAAAAAATTTAAATTATAGTAACTATTCATATATAAATGTTGGAAGTGTATCTCTAGCTAAAATTCATCGGAAATAATATCAACAAGCCATCACTTATGTACATTTTGGTTTGTAGTTACATCAAATTTTTGCCTATTGGTTAAGTTTAAGGTGTTTTTGTAAAATGATAACAATTTAATTACCTATAAATTTTAGGTATACCTACTTTCGCCTGAAGAGCAAATTAAGTTTGTGCTACAAATGCCAATCGTCCTTTTCAAAGTAAAACAGGAACGGTTTATCAAGTAATTCAATTTGTTTCGATTCAATTATAAGGCCGTATTACACTTATATAAATAAATATTTCGGGTATTTTTAATATGTCGCCATTAAGAAAACGCTTTTTAACACAGGTCAACAAATTGAGCCCTACTAATTTCAGTGATTAGATCTGCCATATTAAGGGTTCTCCGTTTACCGTTTTTATTAAAATTTCACTTTGTAACACAGCTATAAACATTGAAAATATTTTAATATTAAAAATTTATATTTAAACCCATTGAACTGTTATTATCCAAATTCTACTAATATTTTTTTTTCAAAACCTCTAATATATCGTGTCCAAAGTCAGATGTATAATTTAATTGGATATATAAAAGCTTAATATAATTATTAATTTTATCAAAATATTTGAAATTACAAGTTACAAATGATATACACAATTTTTTTTTAAGATTTTTCTTTTGGATAGTTTTGATTTCGCAAAATTAGTCAATTTGGTCAGTGGCCTTTTTCGGTACATAGCTAAGAAAATTATTTCAGAACATTAACATCGGCCCCATACATTGGCGTAGGAGAGGGGGGGGGGGTTTGGGGATGAAACCTTCACCAAGCATGCCATATCCCCACCCAAATTAAAAATTTTTAGTGCATATCCCCCCCCCCCCCCCCCCCAAACTAAAATACCAATTAAATATAAAATTAAATTACATTTGAAATATTTTTAAATATTTAATTTTAAAATCTCCCTTCCCCTCAAATTAAAATACTAGTTATATATTTTTATTATATTAATTCATTACATAATTGTACTATTAATATAAAAATTTATTGCATATAATATATCAATAAAATAATTTTCTTAATACCATATATGGTTGTTTATATAAACATTATTTATAAAAGTCCTTAATGATTACTCAAATTTTAAAAAAATCAAGTAACAATTATAAGAATCATTAGATTTCAAACTGCCCGCACTATGCCGCCGAAGGCGGCAAAAATTTTTTTTTGAACCCCCTCCCCCAAGCTTTACAACTTGCTACGCCCTTGGCCCCATAACTATTTTTAACAACTTTTAGTAAAAACGAATGAGCCATTTTTAATAGGTAACACATTGCCCTTAGAAGAATATTAAAGAAATAGTTCAATTATTTTTTAGATTTTAATTATGTGGCGAGCCATTAAGTAATTTTTTCAATTTTTTTTTAACTTTAAATCTCTTCGATTTTTTAATAAAATATCAAAATTTAATTTTTTATTTTATATTTTTATTTAATTTAGAATATGAGTTTGAATGAATTTATTTTAAAATAGCTAGAGCATTAATATAATATAATTTAAAAAAAGATTTAATTGTTGACATATGTTTTTCTATTTTTTTTTAAAATGCAGTCTTAGAGGGTTAATGCAATTGTACTCTTCTTTAATATACTAAATATTTTTATTGCTAAATTTGGACTGAGAACTTAAACAGTAAAAACGGATTTTAGCATTCTTACCATACAGGGGCAATGTGAACGATGCGCTGTAGATTTTTAAAGATTTTTAATTTATATTTTTTAAGCTCATAGCAAAATCTAGTGAATGAAATATTTTATTATACACTTAGGACGCTGGAGAATATCACGGGTTACGAATACAACATTGATGATATTAGATTGCATACGCTCGAAGCAAGGCAACTCGACACAATGTATTTAAATTTGTAATTTTTGGTTTTAAAAAATTTATTTAATTTTAAAATTAATTCTAGAAAATGTTATTATGCATATGCGTTAGGGTAAATAAAAAATCATGCATCTCAGCTCAAAGCTTTAACAGATATTTTAGTTTTACGTTTGCAGTAATGATTTAAAACATCGAAAATTAATTAAGACATATTTAAAACAGTTTTTAGCTGTCCATATAGAGCTCCAAAAAAATTTATTATAACGCCTATAAATTTATATTTAATATTTGCCTGTATGCAATAAATTCTTACAATGTTGAATGTAATAAAATTTTGCATATTAAGAGGTCTCATAGCTGAAATTAATTGCTATTGTCAACTCTTATCACAAAAATAATTTGGCTTTTTTGAAATAATTAGAAAGAAACTTTTTTTAATAATTTTATTTTCAGAGTTGGGAAAACCCCCATATTTCGACTAAACTCAAATTTTTGTTTTTTAAAACATGACAGATTAAAAAAATCAATTATTAATAAATACAGAATATAAGCAGATAATCTTTAATTTTATAAATATTTTCTTGATTAAAGCTAAAACCCTTTATTTTTTCTAAATTTCGAAAAACATAAAAAAATGAGTTTGACCCAAAAATTGGTATTTTCCCAGCTCTGTTTTAAATTTGAAATATATGATTGACCGGTTTTGTAAGCAAAAATTAATAAAACAGTTATGTTTTTTTTTATTAAAATAAGTTTAGAAATTTAAATAGGAACGCCTTTTTAGAAAATTACCTCAATTTATAAATCTTTATTATACAATGATTATTATCCTAGGACCGACATCGTTGGACATTTTGTCAATAAGCGAGGGGCAGTAGTGGATTTTAACGATATTATTAAGTATTTATTAAATATTATTTTTTATGCATTTTATTCGTTGATAGTTTGAATTGTCAATAGCTATAAATATTTTAAAACGTATATTGTTAAGCAATGTATGTGAAAAACTTTTCATATTTATTTGGTAAGTATTCGAAAATTTTTTTTATTAAATATGGTTTTATAAAATGTATTAAATTAAAACTATAAATTTGTCTTTTTTTTAGTATATTAGATACAAATAGGCAGAATTTCGCCGAATTGAAAACCGAATTTGACATTGAAAAAATAACAGTAAGCTACAATCTATTTTACCTTTATAATTTATTAAATTTATTTTTATTTTCTTAAAGTTAAAATGGGTTTTATATAATTGAGTTTTCCAATACGAGGGTATTAGGTGCAAACCCGCCTGCTTTACTAGCACATTAAGAGAGCAGGTTACGATTGCTTATAAAATGTAAATCCGAAACCCGTTTTCTCTAATAAGGCTTGAGTAACTTATTTTTTTTGTAATTTCTGACAAAGAAAATTTGATGTTTAACCTAAAGCTTTATAATAAAATATTCGCTAAATTTTAAAACAACACATATAACTTCATATATTTTTAAGCCACGAATTCTAGGGTAAAAATTTTTTAAAAATTTTTGAGCGGGTTAAAAATTTGTCACAGCCAAAGTGGGGTTCATACGGACCCTATTTATATTCTATAAAAACTATTATATTTTATTAAATTTATAATTGTATACTAATAAAAGTTATCAATTATGTATTCTCTTAATACTTAACACAAAAAAATATGAATAATTGAAATATTTTATTTTTCAATCCAAATATAATAAATCTTCTCAAAATACTAAATCAATATTATAAATTATGTGTTTTTAAGACTTGTAGCACATTTTAAGTAGTATTCATGAAAAAAAAATATTTTAAAATAAAAATTTTTGGCTATTGCTCACTTTAAAAATTAAATATTTTATAGATAAAAATTAATCTATAACAATATCATACCATACTAAATATACTTACTAAAAATCTAGAAATCAATGTGTTGCATGTTTAAATTTACATTGAGTCTATATGTTTTCAACACTGAACCCACTCATGCAATAATTGCCTTTCCTCTAGATTGTGTAAGACCACCACTTTAATTCTCAAAACATGAGCCTTTGGTTTAAATTGTTGAGGATGTAAAAAATATTAATATAATCTCTTCTAAATAACTCTTAAGTTTCATCTCTATTTTTCTATATGGTTTCCACCAAGGAATTGTTATTTTTTTTTGGATATGTGGCTATCCTTATATTACGCCATTTCATTCTAAAGGAATGATAACAAAATTTAGATGTCGACTTTAAAGTTGAATATAATTAAGTAAATAATTGTTTTAGGAGGATAGGTAAGAATGAATATCTGTATTTTTATATACAATGTATAAGTTAATAAATGATTATATTGCGACTATTTAGTTCTATATCTGAGAAATTAGACCACCATTAGTGCTGCCGCTTACCGTCACTTTAAAGAATTTCCTTTTTCTTATTTAATATTTATATATGTTAAGCCAGATATATCAAAAAAGATTCATGTATTTATAAAATTATTAATTATAAAACATATATAAAATAATAATTTAATAACTTATTGTTTAAAAGTGTATTTAGTTTGCGTGTAGAAATTAAGGGAAAAACTTCCCAATGTTAATATTTAATCGTATAACAATTTAGAACACAAAAATTATATTATATTCTTATAGGTCCCTTGCAAACCACTCAGGTTTGATCTATTAAGTGTTATCAATTATATCTTAAGTATGGCAATAAATTGGATGGACTCCTTTTAACTGTACACGTGGTAACGAAGAGTGAAAGGGCAATTATTAAAGCCTATTTTATACTATTGATTAAAGTTGTGTATAAAATTATCTGGGATATAGGTAGATCCTCAGAAATAGTTTGTATTTCCAATGTTTTCCAAATCGATATTTCAAATTCTAAATTTGAAATATCTAAAAAAAATTTCATCAAATTGTTAAATCATTTATTTCGGTAGATTTGGTTTTAAGAGGTAATTTGGTTGTAATTAAAAAGTAAAAACGGATTAGTAACAAAGTCATCCAGACTCAATTTTAATGATTGGATTAATGAAATAAGATATGGCTTAAAAAATGAGCACAAATAATCAACCGCAGATTTAATTTGATTGATGCATTTTTTGCATATTCGAATTGTGTGTGAATGAATAGCTAGATGAACCAAGGTAACCATGAATAACTATAGTATCTTAATGATTTGCAATGTCTACAAATTCCGACTTAAAACGGTGTATGTGTTTTTCGAGCCAGCGATTTTTACATAACCGTGGAAGTCGAATATATTAGGATCTAAATTATCTATGATAATTTTGGTAGTTGATATTGAATCGCTAAAGGCTCTACTTCTAAGAGAATCATTTAAATTAAAATTCAATTTATGCGGTGCATAAAATATATTGCCCGTGGATATTTCATAGCAATTTAGACTCACTTGCTTGTTTAACATCGTTTGATTAGTCTACATATAAAATATAAAATGTTAAAATTATCTTTGCAATTGAACAGTAATACTTTTTTCGAGATATGGTCTTAATTTCTATAGTTTTTTGTTAAAATAATCAATTTTGTTTCAGTACTCTTCCTAAACCCTTATTTTAAAATCTTGTTATAAAAATAAAACATCCGTTTTAAAGATATAAAATACAAAAATAAAAATATTTAAATAATGCAAAATAATTACATTCCAATCAATTATATTATTATAGTAAAATTATTATATACGAAATAAGGGAATAAATTTTTTCTGAACTTTGGACGCGGTTTTAGACATAAGGGCAATTAGTCAGGCTAAACTACAAATATAATCATAATATTGATATTTTATTTGCAAAAATTATTTTATAAGGCTGTACATTTTCCAAAAAATAGCAGTTTTATTGATTTCTCTTTCCTTCTATATGTTTGATATATATATTCAACCACTGTAAACATCAAATATAAAAAATTAAATAAGGGGGGAGGGGGGCATTTGCCTTCCACTCTCCCCATCCCCCTTAATACGCCCCTGGTTGAATGTCCAATCTATTACACATATTTTTTACCTCGGACAAATTTTCATTTTATTTTAAGTAGCTGGAAAAAATATCAGTATTCGTTTTATATAATAATTATACTAAACAAACAATCTCTCCTTTACATTAAATCTGCTTTAGTTCTATATTCAATCAATGGTTTATTTTTAAAATTTCATTTGTTTTATTATAGTTGTATACATAAATTTGTATAAAAAGTTATTTCTTTGTAAATTATACAGAGAAACATATATACAGACATATATCTTCCGCTCAAGCAAAACCTGCATTTTTATCGCGTGTGCTTTTATATAAGCGTCGTATGTCTTTTCGTTACAGTTGTAATAACTTTTGCCCTTTGGATACCTGAGCGCAAAAAGTGCGCATACAAATTTTATTATTAATATTGATACTAGCTGAAATGTAAGAGAATATTACTTATAACTGTTATTAAATTTACTGCTTTTCGTTGACATAATAAACATAGTTTTCACTTGAGTTTAGGCAATTATTTTTTGGAGACTCTGTCATTGGCAAAAGGATTAAGTTGTTTTAAAATTGCTGAAAATTTAAAAATAATTTTCAGAGTTTAATCATGATATTTTTTAAACGCGATATTACAAAATTTTATAGAAAAAGGCAAACTTTATATACCATTAGTTTTATTCAATATATATTTTATATTTAGAAACCGATATATTTTGCAACCTATTATTATTTTTTTCTCTAAAATAGAGGTGGTCATTCACTAATTTATGTAGTAAATATTTCCCTTTGATTAATTTTATTTGTTTTTATAGTAAAATATAATTTCTAAAAAGCATGACGCATTACTATTGTTATTTTTCTAAGTCTCTGGCCTCAATTTTGACGACTTCATTTATTTTTAAATTGAAGCATTGGAATAAGTTGCTCTTATCCAAAATTTATTGGTAAACTTATTTTTTTTGCAATTTTACTAAATACATATTATTTTAGATATCAACGCAAACTAAGAGCAGCGACGGCTTCCTCAATTAGTAATACCATATTACAGAATAATTTTTATTTTATAAATATTAGAACGAGGTATTTAAATAATGTACCAAAAATTTGATAATTTGATATTATATATACTGTCAACAATTTTTATGTTTAGAATTTTTTGAAAGTTTTACCGTGATTAAAAAACATTAACTGTGCTTAAATATAAACCCGTGGCAGGCAAGTTAAGAATGTAACACGAACATATGTTGAGGTCCGAAGGACCCCAATGTCAAACTTATATATTTGCTTAATAACCTATGAACTTTGTGTTTAAATTCTATTATAGAAGAATATCTACTCTTTCATTAATCTAAATTAAAATATATTTAATGTTTTCTGGACATTTTATTTAAAACAAAGCAAAAATAAATTTTTAAAATGAACTTCTATTTTGTATTAAATATTTTCTATATCTTACAATATTACAGAATTTTCCAAAGTATATCAAAGTCTAGTTTACATTTAAAAAAAATTCATTGGAAAATTTTAATAAATAAAAAATAAATAATGGCTGTTATTGACCCTAGAAAAATTGAAGATTTTTAAAATTATTTAGAAAAAAATTATTTCAGTCTTACTCTTGCAAACATTATTTTTAAGTTTAAAAAAAATCATATGAACCAAATTTATAATTTTTAATTTACTTTTTAATTGAGGCTATATCATGGTTTTTAACATCACAATCGACCACTCATATTTCATCTTGTCGCCAATTTACACCCTAATCAATTTTTTTATTCGCTCTTATATTTATTAGTTTTAATTATATATTTAGGAAAAAAGTTCTGAAAATTGAAAGATATTTGCATACTTTTTAAGATACTTAAAATTTAACATATGCTAAAGTCGGTATGAACCAGGCACGATTCTAGACCCCTTTTGGGGGGAGGGGGCAGTGCCCCCGAAAGTTTTCGATTGCCCCCCCCCCAAAAAAATTGAATTTGCCCCTCCAAAAATATATAGTAATTTTATTTCTTACACATAATAATTAAATTTGCTCCGTCAAAAATATCTAAAAAATATTATCTTAAAAATATTTACTTTTTTTACAAGTGTTTTTATTTATTAATACTTCTCATTTGCAAGAGAGATTAAACTAACACAGAAATATATAGAAAAATTTGATTTTACAGGCAGCTTTATATTTGTGAAAGCAATTCATAACTTTGATGCCTAAGAAATTTTCTCACTTGTCATCAATCTATTGTTAGAATATAATCTAGAACCAAAGAATCTGATCGCACAATACTACGATGGGGCGAACGTAATGCCCTGGGAAAAAGGTGGTGTTCAAGTATTTCTAAGCAAAATAGCTGGACACCATGTCCCATATATTCACTGATTTAACCACCGATTGCATCTTGTTTCAAAAGATTGTCTTGAAATTTTAAGTGAAGGGAAAGATTTTTTTGATAATTTTTCTTCCCTTCATAAATTTTTTCAACATGTTGCAATCAAGGTAGTTAGTGGCGGGACCATAACGGCTGTTGCCCCATTGGTGGTGTGGTCACTCCCTGCCCATTGTTTTTTTTTTAAATTACACAAAAATATTTAATAATCTTTTAAAAATTAAAAATAAAAAAACTTTTATATCTTCAGGTCACAGGGCCAAATTGGGGGTTTTGACCATATTTATAATCATCTATTTATTTTTTTGTATTTAATTGAAAAATTATTTTATTTATTAAATGTAATTATAGACTAATTTCAATGCAGAACGATTTATATTTCTAAAACTTCTGATTTAATACACCATTGTTTGTTAGAAATTAAACAATTAAGAAATAAAAATACATTTGAAGATTTATTCAAAAATTATTTTGATATTAATACTTTTTTAAATGACAATAATTTATCTTTGGATAAAAGAAAAACTAAACCTAAAGATTTTTCTGATTTTTATTTATTTTCTACCAGAGCTGGGAAAAAACCCATTTTTCGACTAAACTCAAATTTTTGTTTTTTAAAAATTTTATAACTGATTAAAAAAATCAATTAATTATAAAAACAGAATATAAGGAGAAAATCTTGAATTTTATAAATATTTACTTGATTAAAGCTAAAACCGTTTATTTTTTCTAAATTTCGAAAAATAAAAAAATGAGTTTGACCCAAAAATGGGCATTTTCCCAGCTCTGTTTTCTACTCATAAGTTTGAAAATATTTTAGTTATTAAGGATAAAGTAAAATTTATTTTAATATTATTGATTTATTTATATTTTGATAATAGATTTTTTACCGATAATAGTTATTTAAAATCTTTAGATTCCCTTTATAAATTAGATTAATATTTTAGATATAAATAAATTAAAGCCTATTTTAAAAATAAGTAATATTGATGAATATTCATTATCTAAAGAAATTGACGTAGCCAAAAATTTTTTTAAGAAACTTAATAATTACAAAGAATGTGTTACTATTGATTTTGTTAAATTTTTATATGATTACAAAGATGCGTTTTCTAATCTATTTAATATTTTTCCTATAAGTTTGTTAATTGGCTCTTCAATGTCGAGTTGTGAGGCCACATTTTTTTCTTTAAGAAGGATAATAACTTCTTGCTGTTAAGTAGTGACCTGGTAAAGGTGATTTGGTTTTTCAACACGAAAAATCATTAACTGGGGCGTTAAATTTTGATGAATTTTATAATTTAATCAAAACAACCTCTAGGATAGTAAAAAACTGCTCATAATCAGCTAAAATTATTTACTATTTTAAAACATGGTTGCATTTTTTTTTACGCGCATTTAACGTTTATGTTCAGGTTTTATTTAATTTTTTACCCTAATATTAATTACTAGTTATATATAATCAGTGTTTTTTCATATATATTCTTCCAAGCATACTTATACAATTTGTTTTCATGATAATCAATTTTATATAAATATTCATTTTCTAAAATCCAAAGTTTTATATAATTTATTTTTATCATTCATATATATCATATTTCTAATTTTCATGCGCATTGATACCAAATGATAATTTACTTAAAATAAATTTCCAAATCTCATATCTTTTTAAGCAATTGATATTAGTGAAAACAATTAATTTTAATTCATATATCCAAATTATAAACGCAAATATTTTTTTATTTAAAATATAATAAATTACTATTAATTTGTTAAAAAATTTTACATGGATTCTATTGTTGTACATGTATATTTTTTCACGGCCAATTTTGCCGCCGAAGGCAGCAAAAAAAAATTTCTGCCCCCCCCCCCCCCCCACGAGTTTTTTTTGCCCCCTAAAATGGAAAAGCTAGAATGGGGCCTGGTATGAACTCCACCAAATCTAGCACTAGTTAAATCAAAACTCTCTTTTTGTTTTTCACAATAGATAAAAGATATTAATGTACAAAAATATCATTAATATCAATCAACACACAATTAGTTTTTTATTTCTTTTTATAAAAAATGATATAGGTTGCAAAAACGAATCAATATATAGAAAGCATTCGTCGTCTTTAATTATCCCTCATATAAACAGCATTAATGGGTAATATTAAATATATATTTGTATTTTTTAAAATTAAGTTTAATAAAAAATAATGCAAAATTAAAAAAATTAGCAAATGATCAAATATCTAAGATTTTTAAGTATTCTTTTGATAAAATTTTTAGAAAATTTGAATGCAATATATTTATATTTTTTTTTATAAATATATTTTATATTTACATTGTTCAAATTTTCAGTTAAATTAAGTTTTCTTTTGACAATTTAATTTTGACAAAATATTTAGACACAACCTAAACTGGGGCAACAACGATAACAATGCTAAGTTGTTAGTCGATGACCACGATGCTCAAAGGTCTATTTATAAATTTTAAGTTTCAATTAAATTGTTGCGAATTAATGGTTTAGTCTTAGATTAAATGGCATACATACCTGATCTATTCCGTGCGTAATTTTTCAACGGATAAAAGCACGGATACGATGACTTAGAAGTTGGTTAACCTGCTTGCAGCCCTGAACGACATGCCAAAGGTTAAGGCTAAAAATCGATCGCCAGTGTGCGAGCAAATCTTACAATCGTAATATTATGCTTTGCTTTGTTTAAAGTAGTCAAAGCCCCAAAGGGGTATTCCGTACTAAAATCATAGTAAGGGGCTACCCCTAAGCCATTTGTTTTTTTAATCTCAAATAAAATTTTTAGTTCTTTTATACCCAATACTTACACATTAAATGAATTTATTCACTTAGGTCCACAAAATTTGGTATGAATTTGCTAGTACACTTATAAACCAGGGCTGAAAAACCTAAATGGGCTTTTTTTTTACAAGTTTTTGAGTTTTTTTTTCCAAACCACAAACTCGTGGGCATGGCAAAAGAAAAGCCCCTTTTATTGCTTAAAGAAAAGGGGCTGGTCTAAAAAAAAGCCCCTTTTCTTCAGAAAAAATTCATAGGCGCTTTAAAAAAAATAACCCACCCGTCATTATCATAGAGAAAAAATCAAAAATTTTTGAAATTACTATAAAAAACATAAAATTTTGTGAGTTTTTTTTGCCTCTTTTCTTAATAAGGGCTTTTTTTAATTCTTATTTTGGCCCTTTATTTGTAGCCCTTTTTTTTATGTTTTAGGGGAAAAAATGAGCCAAAGTATTTTGGCTCATTGTTTTCCCAGCCCTGCTATAAACATGTTATAGCCTTATTTTAAATATTTTTTCCGCTAACTCGAAAATTGGAAATAATAAATTTTGTTTATATTTTAAATAAATGTTACTTCATAAGAAATAAATTTTAAGTATATCAAGCTTTTTCACCCTCTAGGATAAAGAGAATATTTTGCACCCCGACAAAAATATAAGACATTATTTTTTATTATTGAATACTATATTAAGTTTAATTTAATAGTTTAGCTGTTTTATTATACAAATAATTTTTTCAATATTTTTTTAATTTTTCGATGTTTAAAGCTGACTCAAAGTTTAATAATAAAAAGACAATTTGAAAATCTTTTAGATGGCGAGTTTCTATAACTCTTATATCACAAAAACGATGGCTTATATTTTAAATTTCATACCAATTTTTTTTTATAAATAATATTCACGTTGTTTTGTATATAGTTTAGAATTTGCCTCATGCTAGTTAAAGTGTGATGTTAAGTTTAAAAAATGAAAAATAATGCGGCCATTCTAAAACTAAAATGTAGAATTGTGTCTTTATTTTTATGTCTTTTAATGTAAATCAAGTAAAATTTCTTCATCCGAAATTTGGAACAACATTTCGAATCCTAGCCTGTATAGCCATAATAACAGCGGAGTCACAGCCACTCATAATAACGCTACAAATAATTTTAATAATACTAACAATACCATTAATAATTCTAGTGAAAGCTCTACAGCTATTAATAGCGATAGTAATAACCATAACAATATTAATAATCATCAACATTTTTATCAAGCTGCAAATAGTACCAAGGGTTTGATAAATAATGAAAATAATAATTCTACTGTAAATAACATCGGAGCTATGATTTCAAAGTAAATTTTAATCTATTATAATTTTTTATTAATATATTGGGTATATTAATATTTCGTAATTTTCTGGAGAATATATTTAACATTCTTGTTATCTTTTGTAGAATCTTAATAAAATTTCTTGCTCCAAGTGGTTATTAAATAAACAATATAAAGTTTATTACATAGGTCGACAAATATCAATTTCAGAAAAAAAAAATTTCTAAAACTGAAATGCTTGGATTCACATGATGGCCCTATCTAATATACATTTTTCATTCGTAGTTTCTTTCACCTTAGGCTCCATAGATCCGTCCATATTAAAAAGACCGTCTTTTTTGACCATATTAACAGATTTTGCGACCTCGAGAATATCCCAAAGAAAAAAATAAGATTTTTTTTTTACATATAAAAATTCCTTGTAACTTATATTTTTACTTTCAAATAACGAGCAATAAAAATTTTTAGTATATCAAGCATAACATTCAAACACCCCAACCTAAATATGACCCAAATTATTATCGATTTTAATGAAAATCGAATTTAACATGTCATCTGTTTAAAATACAAAAATAATTTTCTTCAATATTTTTTTGTTTTTGTCATGAAATTTTTAATAAAATTTACAATGTTTATAGTTGACTTACTAAGTTTTTTAATTCAAAATTTTATTGATACGTACTGTTAATTTATATAATTTTATTCAGAATTGTTCTTTTATTTATTTAACAAAACTTGGCTTTTTTTTGGTTGACTTACCTTATCATACATTATATTCGTAATTAAAAAAAATTTTTTTTCGCAAACATGTTGTCACGTAAAGCATTATCGATTACCACTAATTCCAATTATAGCCTATATTTTAAAAAATCTACCTCAAAAATTTATAATCTAAATTACAATAAATAATTTATTATTATTTTCAGCGGTGCGGCACAGCACAGCAATCTTGGCACGAACAACATTCCCCGACCAGAAATTGCTAACAGGAACGATAAACTCCTTAACAAAATCTCAGCCGATTTCGCTGACATACAAAGAAGGCAGTTGGACGAGGCTTTACGCATCAAAATACAATGATGCAGTGAGCACATAAATAAATTAATATTTTTTCGTTATATAAATTGTATTATAGGTACAGTCTAAAAATGTAAAATAATTAATAAAGTAGCTTAGTTTAACAATTATAGGTATTACCTTTATGCTCAAAAAAAACTATGATTAAACTTTTTTTGGTGTACTTACCCATAACTTTTATAAAAGTTATTTTGCTATACATTAAAAACAAAATTTATTTTCTCACGTATTAAACGTCAAAATTTTTGCTGGCAACATCTCTTTTTTATTTAAACCGCATTTAATTATGTTTATTCAAATTTAGGGTAAAAAATTTAAATAATTTTAAATGCCTTACGAATTGTTTGTATAAATTTAGGCAATAAAATATTGATATAAACCTAAAAAACAATGCAAAATTTATCTAATTTATAAATGTTTGATATCTTTTATAAATCAATATTTTCTTAATGATACAAATGTTAAACATATTAATTGCATGTAAGTTATTTTTAATTATTAAAAGTACAAAGTACCGTAGACAAACTTACTTTCCAATTTAACAATTTCTAATATTAGTTAACTCTTTGATATTCCTTTTCTTCGTAAAAACAACTACAACCAAAGAAACATAGTCATTCAATTATTTCACATTATTGTCATTACTTATTTTTTCATAGTTGTTATTTTGCATTTACTATTTTGTTATTTTTATAAATTTTTTATAATAAAAGTAAAATTCTATCAGTCAAGTTTAAATTTTTTAAATTCACCGCTTACCGGGCATTTGGAGAATAAAAAAGGCTGTGATAAACATTACGATTATTAACAAGAATTTCATTCATTTATAAATTTAATCGCTCAAATATGTTTTCGCCCCAAATCAAAGTCATAAATATATCGGATTGGTATATATATTATTATAAAATATTTTTGCCTATTAGACTATATAAAAATTGGAATTTGAAAACACAGTTACAAGGTAATAAAAGGCCCATTAATAAATAAAAAATTAAAATAATTAGCGCCAAAATTAAATATTTCGCCAGATAAATAATTAAATAATTTTTTATATCCAAATGTATTAATATACATTTAGGTAAAAAATTGCTTATGTAAAAGAATCAAAGTAATTAGATAAATTTGAAAAACATCTTTTAATGTAAAATTTAAACACTATTGACGAAACATTTGCTTAGACGCTAGCATTTACCATTAAATCACAATATTAGATTTGAGTATAGTAAATAACATCAAAAAAATATGTATATAAAGTTCGATAGTTTAAAAACAAATTTAAAACAAACTATAACAAAAGGACAAATTTGCTTTGGTCAAATAAAAAATATATGAGGATCAACCTATAACAAATAAAATTGGTGATAAAAAATACTGAATACCGTAATAATAGTACTAAATTGTAATAGGCAATCACCAATAATATAATATAAAAATTAAAGGGCATGAGAGTGCGGAAAGAATGCAAATAAAAATATACTGTCAGCCATTTAGCAATAAAGTTAAAAGATTATGTTTTTAAAAACTTTCAAAAATGGTGTAATCTAAAACAAATTTTAAAAAAGTGTTATTTTCTTTGCTATTTATAATATTCACAATTAATATTTTTTTTATTTAAAATTTACCTTGGCCAAGCCCTTAAAAAATGCAAGAACTCTTTTGCATGGTAGTGATTGTACTTCAATTAGTGCAAAATATAAGGAGGTTTTGTAAATTATAAATATAGCAAATTCGGAGGCAAAAAACTACACATTATTTGTGACTCAATTAATTAAAGTTTCGCACCTTTCGCATTATTTGTTAAAAATGTTATTTAATGGTGATAACATTTCTATAATGTTGTAATATTCGATGTTAAAGCATTTGGTCCTAGAGTATGAATAAATACTTGAAAAGGTCACTCTTAACCTTAGTTTTCTGGATTTTTTTTCATGTTTTCAATGTCGGAAAGAACCATTTCTCTAACAAGTGCCTGTACAAATAGGTTTAAGAACATATAAAGTGCGTGATATATGCTTGCATGCAAACTTGATATTATTCTAAATTAAAGAAATGGGATTTTGCTACTATACAATGTTGTTAATTACCATTTTACAATACTTTGATATGATTTAACACATAAAATAATCGCTAGATATTGCTTCTACCCTTCGAAAAGTAGCATAAGTCAAAGAAAATGAGAGAATTTTTATTGTAATATTTATATTTAGCGTGGTATTTAAGTCTACGTTTTAAATGTTTTATTACACATGTCAACAAATTTTTGAGAGTTGTAAGCTAATTAGAGATCAAGCCTGATATCTTAGAGATTTTCACCGTTTATCGTTTTTACTAATCATTTTGTAAGTCAGCTATAAATATCAAAAATTTTTAAAAAACATTGAAAAAAAGATTCAAAAAAATGAATTTTTTTTAATGTTCGCAACAGCTAAAGTAATAAACCAATTAATATATGTCGTATTTAGGTTGGGATGCAAAATATTTTCTATTATCTAAATGTTGGTTGATTAGTGATTTTAATATAAAAAAAATTTTTACATTTTTTTAGGGTATTATTGAGGTCGCACTGGTCAAAAAAGGCCATTTGTCATACGAACGAAGCAAACACTTCATGTGCAAAAGATACTACGAAAAAAGGTATAAGAAAAAAGGAGATCTATTCATTTCATTGTCAATCTAAAATAAATAATTGAGTGTTTTTTTAATCACATGTATACGCGATAAAACATAAATGGGGTCATAATAGAAAACAAAATCGTCATTATAACAATAAACATTTTTAAATCGACACCATTGACATTAATAATTGATATTACTTTGAATGTATATTTAGGCTCCCAATTGAGTTCCCGTTTAGCCTTGCTGCAATCACCAAGAAGGATATCCTTTTAAGAAAAAAAAATAAAATTAAAAAAATACGAATAAACAAACCCCTATATTTCGGGCGATTATAAGCAGATAATTTAAGTGATTTGGTAAATGAAAATATAAATTTCAATGAAGTTTTTAAAAATGAAATACAAATTCTTACCACTTCTGTTGGCCTATAATATTTAGGATCAACTTTTATCCTAACAACTCCAGTAGCCTGATCAATCCCTACTTCGTTGAGATCATTGCCTTGCCATCTTAACATAAAAATAATATGCATTGTAAATGCTATAATAATAAAAACATAATAAAAATAGTATAAAACCTCAACAAAAGGACAAATCGGGAAAGCTAGTCAGGCCTACTTATTTCTCTTTTTCGCTAAAAGTTTTTTTTTATCCATCGGAAAATATCATAAAAATGCCAATGACAGTTTTGCGATTTCGATCTCAAAGCTATATAATATTTTAAAAAAATTTCAAGTTAATTAACGTAAATTCACTCTTAAATTAAAAATGGTGATAATATATTATATTATGTTTAAAAAGCAAAATTATTCCCAATAAGCCAAGCTATATTTTAGATAAAATTTGCATATTTACAAATGTTTTTAATATAATATATTATATTTAATAAAATTATTATTCATAAGTCACATTATATTTTAGTTAAAATTTGCATATTCTACAAATGTTTTAAGAGATAAAAAAATTAGGCAAAAAATATTATTTTTATTAAAACAATGTTTATAATAACCTAATTATAAAAAAAACATATTTGATATTTAGTTTGAGTCCTAAGGTCGCGAAGTCTCTTTTGGCATTTTTACTAATTTTGAATATTGACAGACTGAGAAACAAGATGAAAAAAACTTCTATAATATGAGTTTTATTGAAAATTTATAAGCTAAATATAATTAGCTTGTAATCAAAAATATATGGGCGATGTATAAATACCCGGGCCGGGTTGGGCCTAAAATAAAAAACCTTTCGAGCCTAAACCGCAGTTGGGCGAGCCGGGCCGGGCCTAAGTTAAAAAATATGTGGTAAGCAAGGCCCGTTAAAAACTTAATTATATACTCTTAGATTTGATATTTATGTAATAAATAATAATGAAAATATACTTGATGGTAACGCCAATGATAGCAAAGGCTTCTTCTACGAACTCCCGGACACTGTGGGTTTCTCCCGTTGAAATAACGTAGTCACTTGGCTTTTCTTGTTGTAAAATGGCCCACATTGCCTAATTAATAACAGGTAGAGGAGTGTTTATTAACAACATATTTAATTCCTTACTATTTTAATTAATTTTACATAGACACTGTCAAAAATTGTGTAGTAATCAAGAATCGCATTATATCTAGCTCAATACAAAAGAGCCGCAAAAATAATCGAATTCTAAATTTATATGAAAGAAAACAAAAATGTGAAATATTTACAAGCATTTTGCCAGCACCATGTCTTCGTAATGGCATTGAGCTTAAAATAGGTTAATTAAGAACAAATTACTAATTTATAAGCTATTTGAGAATTTAATATATTAATGTTTGAAATTTGGAAGACAATTAAAAAATACACAAGTTAAAACAATATAAAAAAATTAACAACTTAAAAAAAAATTAAAATGTGAAATTCAAAATTAAAATATATTTTTTAATTCAAACTATACAGGTTGAAATTACATTTTATATAACCTGTAAGGATATAGGAGCTTGATATAATCAAAAATTTAACATACTACAATTTTGATGCTAATTTTAATTTTAAAATGGTATAGATGTAGAAAATAACATTCAATCTTTTTTTTCCTAATAATTTTCGAGTTGGCAAAAAGCAATTTTTTGATGATAAGACTATACGGCCCTGACCCATTGGTGACACAACGGAACATATTGACGAAATCTGAGCCATTGACAGTTAAAGGGAACGGTTATTATTCTAACTAGGGCATATCTAATCATTGTTGGGAAAGGGATAACTTGTTGATATACCTCCGGGGGATGGGGTAATAATATGGAATAAGCAATCGTAGACTTTGATTCCATCACAATTCATTTGTAGTCAAACACTTTCCATAAAAATATAGAATTTCCATCTGTAATTCCTACCAGAACCAAACCAAAACAAATAATTTCTTTTCACCACCAAAAACCAATAACTATTTCCTTAACTATGTTCCGTGAGCGCGTAAGGCGTGTGCGCGCGCACGACACATATTAGAGTTTACAAACATTCATTAATTTTATAATCTAGGCCTTTGTTATATAAAACAACATAAAAAAGCCTCTCGCCCGCCAAGCCCCATTTTAGGCTTTCAACATTAAGGTTACGGCCTTTATTACCAGATGTATTTTCTGTTTGCAATTCTGGTAAACCTATATCAAACATTAAAATGTTTATATACTATCCCCCCCCCCCCCCCCCCCCATAATACCCATCATTTCTACTATATGATGGTTAAAAATTGCGAGTTTTGATATTTAAAATCCCCTTTATGTATTGTCAATAATTTAAAAATTAATTCTGGATCTTTTGGTACTAAGGCTTTAAAAATCTTTAAACAAATTAAAATAATTAAATATGAGTTTTTTAGCATCAGGCAAAAAATTTCAAATTTTGATAATTATTTGGCCAAAGAATTTCAAAAATAAATATATATAATATTTTATTTTTTATTATTTCTTTCTCCTTTCTTTTCATAATTTTTTAATTTTATTTAACAATGTTAATTCTCGAGTTGGGCAAGACCTGGTTAACAAATTCGGGCCGGGCCGGAATATCACAGCTCCTTTTAAACTTTTATAGCAATCCATAGCTATTAAAATATTGCAATATAAATTAAAGTCGCATTTAAAATTTTTGATCAAAAGTGAAAAATATGTCAAGCAGGCGGGAATAGACCTTTTTTTACAAATTGGTGTCTATAATTTTTTTAATATATTTGTCATAATAGGACTTAAGGAAAAGAGCATAAAGAATTCAACCATTTAAAATCCTTTAGTATTAATATAACAAAAGTAAAAATTTTCGAAAGTTGTGAGCTAACTACAGAAACCAAACCTGCCTTGTTAAGAATATACCTATACCGTTTATTATAATAAAACTTTGATTATACATTAAAAATGTTCGAAAAAAATGTTAAAAAACATAAAACCACAAAATATATTTATTAAAAACCGATAGTATTTATTTAGGTTGGGGTGTCAAATATATAATCTCAATATTGATGTAAATGTTTAATTTATTTAAACATTTTATTTCTCATTATTTAAGATAAAAAAGTAACAAGTGATTTAAAAAAAAATCTTAAGCAGTTTCTCTTAAGGGTATTCTCGAGGTCGCAAAACATATTAATTTGATCAGAGATGGCCATATTTCGATGTAGAAGTAAGCCGAAGGCGAAAAAAATAAGGGTAACGAAAAATATATGCATGATAAGGCCATCATGGGGATCCATTCATTTGGGATTCATAAACTTTTTTTTCTGACATTGTTATTTGTCGCCTCGTTTAATAATTCAGCTGTAATATCCCTATTTTATGTTCTAAATCTAGTTTTTTTAATTTTCATTTAACATTTGGTATAAATTCCTGTGGTGTTGCACTTGATGACATATCCTAACTAAACTCTTGAATTGTATAAATATATGAGTATCTTCATCAATAATAGAGAATGTATAAGTGAGTTACAAAATCAGCTAAAATTTAATTAGAGTCAAGATTAGATTGATTGAAATTAATAAATTTTAGTTAGCTGCAATTATAGAAAATTTTCAAAACCTTCATATGTTTTGTAGAATTGTGATAACAAATAGAATTACTTTGATATAATCTTGGGCGTGGCCCCAATCTCGTTTAGAATTAAGGTTACCAAGGCTGAAGAATTGCATTTGATTAAGGCTTATCTTGGCCACGCAACGAGTGATCTTACGTGTGACAAAGGTTTCACCTAGAAGATAATATTAACAAATTAAAATATAAATTATTCAAAGGGTTAGGGCGATATTACTTCCCTTAACAAGTTTATAATTATTCGCAAGATAATTTTTTTTTCGATTTTTTGAAACATGTAAAAGAGACAAAATTTAAATAATTGATTTTTAGCTAACTGATCTTTGATTTAGTGGTAAATACTTTAAATTTTAATATCAAATAAAATTTCTTGTATCATCAATCATATATTCTTTGCACAGTAATTAACATTTCTATGCAATCTTAATTAACTTAAATCTCCCACTTTTTTAATCAGTCAAAATTATAATGCTATTAATAGCAAATATACTTTTATCCATAAAATGGTTATAACCTTCATTATTTCATAGGAGAGAAGTAGGACAGGGAAAAAGCAAATTACTTTCACAGCTTTTCCCATCACTATTGCCTAATTTTGGGGGCATGTGTGGAATTACTCTCAATCAGCTACATATTTAAAATTTTTGAGAGTCGCATATAGGCACCAAAATTAGCGCCATTCTATTTTCAAAAAAGACTAAATTAAACCTAAATGCACTACAAGTCTCATCAGTAATCTCTCTATACGGTTGAGCTATATAAATCGGTCCATGAAAAATGCATAGCTCAAACCACCATGAATCAATATTAATTCATCCAAAATATTGGGAAAGCTCCATCGTGAAAAAGGGCGATTAGCAAGAGAGAATTTTTTCCTCATTGGTCTACATGCTTTTATTACACCCAGGTAATATATTTAAAAATTAATTTACAACGAAAATATTAAATGCAAGGTTAAAAGAACCCATCATATATCAATAACCATTATGAATAATAGTAACCTCAAGATTCTCTCTAGGATAATCATCCTAAATAAAATTTCAACAACGGTCAAATTTCGCATGGAATCATTTATAAAAGCAGACGTTGTTCCGGACATAAAAAGCAGACGATCGAAATATGAAAGAAATAAAATTATCGTCTGCGACTTAATTTTGATCACGTGATAGAGGTCTACAGGCTTAGGCAATATATTATATTTTGACCTTTTAACGGCCTTACATTTAAAAATACTAGCTATTCTCACCAAAATGTCATTTTTATCAACCCTAAGTTTTTAAATATTAAATACAACTTTTTTAAATGACATATTAAATATTTATAACAAATTGTACTTTTTTTTAAATTTCTTATCACCAATAACCCTTTCTGCACGTAATATCAATTTAACAAGTCATATTTAACTTAATAATCAAATCCTTTAAGTTACAATTTAAATTAAAGTCGCTCTCATTAACATGTTTACCGACCGCCTAGCAACTCAAGATAAGATCAAAAGTTCCCTTTGACCTATTATAGTTTTTAAGAAAGAGTAGAAAAATATTGTGCATTATAGTTAAAAATATAAAAAACATTATATAGCATTTAAATAAATTATAAAAATTAACTATGTTAAATATAATTAACAAGTAATACAACTACAAAATATAATATATTTGCAAAATTTAAAAAAAAATAGATATATAATAATTTTAAAATCCTTTGACCATGTTTTTTTAAAATGAAAATAAATATTTTTTAAATTTTCAATTGTGATGTTATATATTAGGGAGGTAACCCATGTCGCATAATTAATATCTAATTTACAAACATCTGTTTCATCCACATGATTGTGTAAAGTTGAATGTTTAATCTAATTTAACAGCCCCAACATAATGCGTTTAAGCTTTCGCCCAAATTTAAGTGCCATACTTAAAAAAATGAAAACGCGTCAGGTGAATGAGAATAATCGAACCTTTAATTTATTTCAATGATTAAAACAAATTACGAATTTTAGGATAAACAAATGTTGATGCATTCAGGTTTAAGCAAAGACCGTAGAAATGTTATATGTATATCTAAATAATTTAATTATTGTCCAAAAATTAAAAGCGTAACGTAAATTTGAAAATAAGCTGTTTTAACCAAGCCTTTTCCAAATAATTTAAAAAGAAGCATAGAGGAAAAATAAAACAAAAAGTCAAAATAATAAAATACAAAATAAACTTGACCTCTACGGGGACTTTCATGGTTAAAGAGGATACCATTGCACGCGAACATATTGTAGGCTTCACGGTAGTTAACGGTTATCCAATACGCGTATAACTTGGAAACGCCTAAATATAAGGAATATAATTATCTTGAAAGAGCTTTAAAAGCCATTTTGGGTGATTTTGAAACTACCTACATCAATTTTGTATAACTGACCTCAAATTATCCACGTTCAAAGTAAGTTTATAATTTCGTAAAATTTTAAAATTCTGAAATTTTATTATTATCGAACTTTTATGATAAATTAAATTTAAAGAGGGTGATAATTTGAAGCTCGTACACGATTTCAAACAAAACACGTTAAAATCAATTTGTTATTTAAGTGCTTGGTACCAGTTTTGCAGAAGCCTAGATTAACCGCCCCTAAAAAACTTTGGTATTCGTGTTAATATAAACTGAAATTTAAAAATCTGAGCACGATTAAATTAAATTTAAATTTGTGATAAAACAAATCGAATAATGAAAGTGGTTAGATAAGAGGCAAACTTTAAAGTTCGTTTAAAGACAAAAATTAGATTTTAATTTATAATTCTCTTAAATGGTGCTAGGAAACATTTCGAACAAATTTTGAATTAACAGGCTTAGTCAGGTCTACAAAATGTATTTTAGGGCGTTAAACAATTGTTTTCATACCAAGAGCATAATCCATTTATTATTTCAACCAAATCGCCAGAGCCATTTAAACAAGAAAATTAAATCTGATTAAAAAATTATTTTATTTGCAATACTTTCAGTCAATATGCCGTATTTTTCAATTTATTTGCAAACAGGGCCGTGATAAAAATTTTCTATAATCATTAATTATAAATGATTCAGTTGTTATTTTTTAAAATAAAAGTTAAAACACTTTCTAAGCCGTCGTCCGCCTAATGGAGGTACAAGGTTCCCCCCCCCCTCCCCATACCTTTCCCCATTTAAGGGCGCCACGATAGGAATTTGGCTCTTTAAAACCGAGTAAAGCAATTTATATTGCCCACGATGGGTTAAATAGTAAGTTTTTATCCTAGGTAGGCACATCAGGGCCTACTGCCTGAAGCCACTCAGTAGCCTCAATGTGGTTGCACATATATACTATTTTTCCGAAGAAAAAAGCTTCCTGAACACGGATTTGAGCTCGCATATTCCTGCGTTTGCCCCTGAGCTAGAGCCGACGTCCGCCTAATAAGAACCAACTTATATACCAGAAAGATATTAACAATATTGTCAATCCGATCCCAAAAATTCGATTAAAGGGGCATTTATAAATGAGGCAAACATTATTTAAGGTATATTACCATACGGTGACCGAGGATAAAAGGGTGTTAGTTCGGTTTGAGGGACTTCTCGGACACTTCCGTACAGCTCACTTGTCGAGGCTTGGTAAATCTGGTTGTGAAACATATTATTATCAAAACAACGGCAATTTCAACCGGCAATATTTCACGTTACCAGAACTTTTAAATCGAAAGTTCTTTGTCAAGACCGTGTCTTGTAAGTGGTATGACTTTTTCGAAAAATCAAAAAATATGGGTTTCTTTAATACGAGATTGTGGGGTTCAAACAGACCCAAATACATTTTGAATTTTGATCTTTAAAAATTTTATATATTATGGGCTAAATTTTTGTGACTTTTTTCTTAATTATTTAAAAAACAAAGTAAAATATGGTCTATGTCTGATATCAAAATTTGTTTGGATTTTAGAAATTGAGATGGAGTCCATATGGACCCCACCCTCTCTTTCAATATTAAAAACCACATTATTGTCTCGATTTAAATTTAAAATTAAATAATTGCAACTTTATATTCTAGTTATATTTATGCAAAAAGTGTGTATTGTCTAATAATAATATAAATTATTTATTTTTCTCCTTAAAATATCTAGTTTTTATGGTAAATAATAGCCATAAATAATTTTTTAAATCATAATATTTATTTTTCATAAAACTCTCTTATGTTTTACTAGTATAAACACGATTTGATCAATAATATTGATACATTTAATTTATTGACAGGATATAAAGTAATATAGATATAAATTTTAATTTTCCGATTTTTTCAACTTTGTGTCATATAAAATTTGCAATATTCATTATAATAAATTATTTTGATCGATAATAAAAGAGCAGGTATTTCAATCCAAAATAATTAAAAAAATAAAGATCACATCTTTAAACTTTAGAAGTTATAGAGGTTTAAAATTAGATAGACACCCAACCATAGCATCCGCGTTACAAATTTCTCACCCAACTTTGCGGGCTAAAACCGTTTTAGTGGGTTTTTTCAATGGCGTTCAAACGGTAATGCAAAATGCCTTTAGATTATCATAAACCATATGTTTATATGCTCATTCTTCATGGAAATTTATCCAAGTATGACATAGCCTAAGAAAAAATGTCAAAAAATACTCTGAAAGAAGTTACATAATTTGAATAACCTTGTTATGTCATTATATTTAGTTAATAGGTTGTTCATAAAAAAACCAAAAAATGGTATTCCACTAAATCCAAAAATATTATTATGTATAAGATTATATAAAATAATACATCATAGTTTACTTAATCTATAATAATTGATGTAAGGTTATATATAGTTGTGTAAAAAATTAGTAGGCCATACAAAATCACGAATATTGGAAAAGGTTATAAGGCAATTCAATTTTCACCTGAACAGATTTTATTTTTCTTTAATTTTAGGGACCGATTATTCTGTAATTAAAAAACAGTGAGTGTCCTTAAATCTAAAAGATTTTGAACCTGTTGAGATATTCCTATGATACACTTTCCATTTCGCCATATAAACACTGCATAAATTTTTTGTACAAATTTAAAAATTTATGTTTTCCTAATCATTACTTTTACCAAAAACCTTTCAAGCTTAATTTGAAAGGCTCCTACTAATATTACTTGATATTTGGACCAAGTATTAGCATATTACTACACGGATACGCTGTCCTTTAAAAAATGAAATTCCAATGTGATGAATCCTATTTTCTAAATTTAGTTAAATACTTTAGTATAGCCAGTTAATCCGCATATCCTTATAGCATCGAGAAGTCTAAGCGTACCCAGAGCATTGACATCCGATGTGTATTCACTCATTTCGAAAGAAACCTATGTTATTTCAAATTTAATAAAAATTATTAAATTATTAAAGAACATTAATAAATCAAATAATAAATATGTATTTTTAGTCTTCTCCTATCTCTGAACATAATTAAATTTTTTTACGACCAAATGGTTTGAAGAAATTGAAAAAATGTATTCAAGGTTAAGTATAAAAACAAATAAACATTGATAATAAGGTAATTGCAGTTATAATATTATTATAGTACATAGTAATCAGTATTTTTAAAATTTTGGTGTTTAACTAGCCTCTTAAATTTTTTTAATTAAAACACCCTTAAAAAAACAATAAGATAAATATAATGTTTAGTTTATAAAAAACACTTTTAGGGTCAAAAACCTTACTTTAACGTGACTTTGGGCGGCAAGGTTATATATTTCGAGCGGTTTTACTCGGCTTATAATGCTAACTAGGCAGGTACTGTCCATTAAATCGCCGTAGTGTAAATGGAACATGGCTAGATAGGCAAATTAAATAAAATAAAAAGATATATGAATTAATATTGCAATCGTGACAAGGAAGATAGAATAAATTTATTTGTCGTAAATAGTTATAATCCAATCATTACAATAAAAACTTATATATTTCGACATTTCGGTATCTATCAAAGAAAAATGAAACAAAGTTAGTATAAAAAAAAAGGACCGTAAAGGCAAAATATTCGTTTTTATTTTTAATTTTATGATTATATTATTATAATATAACAATAAACAGGTAACACATTTTGGGTTATATTTAGTTTGCGTGTAGCATTAAAGTTAAAACTTTCCCTTTAAAATTTAATAAGAATGAAAAATCGGTTATTGGACCCTTTCCTCATCAACGGTAGCACACCCGTAAGCCTTTACCTTTTTCATTCCAAGAGGCTTCGTCCAAAGAGTTAAATTGAACACAGGTTGCCGACGTAGGCTTAAAGGGTCGAAGCTCTTTAGATAACGTTTTTTGATAATCCATGGCGGTCACCCGTTCAAGCAATAACCAGTCAAAATGACAAAAACAGCTTACATAATTTCTCGCAAAAAAGAGTTTCAAATTTTAAATGTTTTGGGAAAATTGATGAAAACATTTTTGACGTATAATATCAAAAATTGCATGATAAACATCGCAACAAATAACCAGGAAATTATCGTTAAACACGTATTTACTATATCATATAAACTAAAAGACAAATCCAAAAAAATGGGAAAGGTTTTAGACAAATATTTAGTTATTAAGTGGCGAAATGGTTAAACATTGAGGGGATTTTGCTAGAGCAAACAAGTCAAAAACGTGTAAAATAGTCGGTGCATTTGAAAATTTTACATTAACAAACAATCGAAGGTATTTAATAAAGTGAAAAGGTGCGTTTTTATATAGGTAAAAAATAGGTTTTAAGGTCAAATTTGGTAATGTCTTCCTTCTTCGGTGAATTTACTATAATATATAAAGGAACTTTGTAATATGGGAATCCTTTTTTACATATCGTAAAAAATTGATTCAATTTCGAATTTCCCACCAACCCGTTTCCAGGTTTAGGAGCGCGAAATAACCGTTAGGACCTCTTATAATAACAAAGTGATAACTGTCTTGAATGTTAAGGGGATTTGCTTACCCGCCGGCAATTAAGTTTTTAGTCTAAACTCTAACTTTATAAATGTTGCACGCATCTTACTATTCAAAAAAAACACCTCCTTGAGGCGGTATTGAACCCGAGACCTCCTGAATCATAATTAACGATTTCAAGGATCCATTTTATCAAAGAAAGTAAGCAAGCAAAATGGGACGTATAAAAATATTTATCTTTAGGTTAAGGCATGTCTTTTTATATTTTAGTTTTTTACCACAAACCAATTGTTTTTTTAACCCCTTTTAAAAATTGCTTCTATTAAAAAATAAAAAATGGCTAAAAGAGACCATGGATTATGTTTTTTTTATACTAAGTCTTTGGAAAATTTTAAAAATGTCTATGACAAAACTCAATATTACAATGTCTAATAATCAATAATAAAAACAAAGGTCAAAATAATTGAAAAATAAAAAGATAGACTTACGTCCTTCTGTGTGAGCTTTGGTGTTTCCATACAAATGATGAATCCGGGCTGTGTTGAAAGAACTTGACCTTCGAATTATACCATGAACCTATTTAAAGAATATTAATAATACACAATATTAGGGTGCTAGCATTTTTTTTTGTGTTTGGACACTTTCAGAGTTCATTCATTTTTTCAGATAATTATAAAAAATTATTAATTTATGAAATTTCAGCTTTTACATCAAAAAAATTTTAAGTTACTTATACGTAGGGCAGTAGCTCTAAGTATATTTACATAACTTAATCTAATTATAGTATTAAATGTCACATGAGCATAAAAATTTTTATTTTTAAAATTAATTTATTTTTTGACATAATTTAATTTTTTGAACATTATATTTAGGTTATAAATAATGACATTGGTTTCATGTAATTATATTTAGGCTTTATATCCAATATTTTATTTTTTACTCCAAAGCTATCAACTTTGATAATATTTTAAAAAATCCTTGAGGTCAGTTAAAATATATTAATTTATGCATAAAAAAATGCAACTTATTATAAACAATATAAGGTGTAAATTTAAGTGTACATGTCAAAAATTAATTAAACTCATTTTATATTAAGATCAAATTTTTTCCAAATTTTAAATTAAATTTGTTTAACTTGGATCAATTTTATTAAAATTAAAAGTACTTCACTGCAAACACTTTTGTTTAATAGTAAAACCATAATAAGCTAAATTGTGATTTATCTTTTTAGAGTACACAACAATTTTAGCAATTTATAACATATGCCCCCAAAATCAATTTTAGTTTAGGTTTCATCTTAAAAGATTTCAATTTCTTTAAACTACATAGCCTTTATCACCACACAAAGACAATATTTTAACAACATATATATGAAATAGAAATTTTAAAAATATTTTGGAATCAAATAATTAATAAATTTAAGTTTATTCATTGATGTTAAATTTTAAACAATAACGATATAATAAATAATAAAAGCAAATACAATATTAGTTTAAAATTTAATAGCATTTTATAACCAAACTAATAAAAAATTATGTAAATAAACCACATATTATGTGAAATAGATCTTAAGGAATTAATCAAACTACAAAATTATGATTTATAGATTTTAGTGTATCATAATGCATGTTTTGATTATAACCACAACACATATATATATTAATACAAATAATGGTTACCTCATATCCTTTTTCAATTAAAAACTCAGATAGGTAGGAGCCATCCTATAAATGTAAAATTAGTAATAATTATTGCCAAAAATTAAAATAAAGTCATAACATATACCTGACCAGTAACACCTGTTATCAGTGCAATTTTTCGACCATTTCCATTTGATAAGCCATTTGCACCTCCATTAATACCACAAATATTGGAAGAATCCCCATTCGTTAGATGACAGTTTGCTGAATTTAACGCCATGTCGAAAATAAATATATATTTTAATAGAAAGTGTATTAATTCAGCTGATTTAATGACACATGGACAAACAAATATTTTACAAAACCTACCACAGGAAAATTTGCTATTATATATATTGATTTAAAATAATCTACCGACTAAATTAACAAATTAATTGCTAACAAAAAAATTTATTTAGGAGATTATAAAATATTTATAATTTAAATAATAAATTTAGTCTAATTGTAAATTCGTAATTTTTTAATATTTTAGCCACGATAAAAAATTTTTAATGCCATCTCTATATATATAAGTGTTGTCAATATTAATTAATAAATTACTATGTATTACATATTATTAAAACGAATCTCTGGGGGACGGGCGGTTAGAAAGTTTATTAAATAAGAGGGGGGGGGGGGGGGGGGGGGGTAAATTATTATGCATTAAAACAATCATTGTAAACGCTAAAATTAAAAACTATAATAACAAACAAAGTAGTATACAATTTACAAATTTTTAATAAAAAATACAGTAAGTTTTTTTATTTAATATCAAATGGGTAAAAAAATTATTGCTACTGTTGATCACAATTATTTTATTTTATACCATTGATTTAGAGGCAATTTGCCAATAAACAACTCTTAGGGTATCCTCACTTAAACATAAAAACAATATTTAAATTTTTGTCACAGTAAAATTGATTTTGAAGGTGCCTTAAGTAATATCTAACGGAAAAAATAATGATTATAAACAAAAATAAAGCATTTTTAATTATTAAAAAATGCCACCCTAAGAATCCTAAGTTGCTATTTCTAGTTGTCAAAAAAAATATAAAATGATCTAATATAAATATTCTTTATCTTTTACCGAGGTAAAGATGCTTGCATATGCACATACTATGTATTTTTACTGATATTACATCTATCCATTCAGTTTAAATTAGATATGTGTTTTGAGATTATGAGTTTAAGTCTGAGTTATGAAAATGTTAGAATTAATTTTTAAAGTTAGGGTTAGATTTTATTTTGCTTGGGTAAAGGAGGTAAATTTCTGGTCAAATTATTAAATTTTGCAAGCGTAGAATTGAAAGGTGCCAAATCTCTACAAAATTCAGCTAGTAAATTTTAAACGATTCTACAAATATATATGAGATAAGGCCATAATGGGGATGCATGCTTTTATGTTTTACAAACTAATTTTATGTAACACTGTTGACCTGCGTGTAGCCCCAACTTTATTATTAATAGAATTTGCATACCTCTGTTATAATGCTTATCTTGCCATTTTCCTTTGGTTAGAATGTGTATTAATATCGGCCCCCAGGGTCAGTAATTAGGTCGCAAGAACTTTTGTGTTATCCTAAACCCGGTGATGTGTAAAATGCTCGAATCTTGGCCAATCATGATGAGCCAATGGTTTTGGTCAAAATCTAAAGACCCATTAGCTCACCATGTTCGGTCAAGATTCAAGCATTTTCCACTACACCGGGTTTTAATACTAAAGTTCTAGCTACCTAACTACTGATGCTGGGAGTCAATTTCAATACACAATCTAGCTTATTTTGAAATGCACAATAATAAATCTGTCAGTCGAGGAGGACATCTATTACACAGGTCAACAAATATCAATGTCAAAGAAAATATTTATGAAAAAATCCCCATGTTAGCCTAATTTTCTATATATTTTCTGTTTTTTTTACTCTCTTCCGCATCAACTCCTTGTATTTCTCAATATCAAAAAAATGGCCTTTTTGATTTAAATTGACAGATTTTGCGACCTTAAAAATACCCTAAAAATTTGAATCCCATATTCATGTAATAATCCCTTGTCACTTATATTTATCTCAAGTAATAAAATAAAATTTTAATATATCAAGCTATTACATCAACATCTTGATAATACAAAATATTTTGCGTTAAACTTAAATACGTCACGATATCGGTTTTAATAAAAATAATATTTGGAGTTTGACATTAAAAGTTAGCTGTTGTAAATAAGCAAAAAAATTAATTTATTTTTGTTGTTTGAAATCTTTTTTGTGTTCATGAAATTTTAACTATATTTTTCAATTAGTAAGTTTGATTATAAAAGGGTTAACGGATATTTAAATCCTTAAGATGGCAGGTTTTATTTCTGTAGTTAGCTCTAAACTCTCAATTTGACCCAAATTAAAGCCTCTTAAAGTTTCATAAAAATTTGTTTTTCAATATACCTTATTGCAAATTTATTTGGTGACGCTTTCTCGTATTCGGCAACTAAAATTTATTAGGTACGACACACAACATTAAAAACAAAACTAAATTCCTAAATAATTTTATTTATATTTGGAAACTTATTTATATTTTACATGTTAAGGCAAAGGAGAAATCTACAACAAATATTAAAGGAAGCAGGTAAATTAATTGCCAGGTTAAATTATTATGTCACAAACCAAGCGTCTGCACGGTTAATTTTTTAAACAAACTTTAATTTGACTGCAATAAAATAATTTTAATTTAGCTTGAATTGAAATAGCAATTGCTTCAAAATATGCTATATAAATCTGATTTAAATTGTATAGTTTTATCTACGCATGCTAAACACAAATAAGCGATCGATAGTCATAATTGATCGAATTTGAAGTGCAAGGCAAGAATAAAAGGGGCAGACCTAAACTCACCTGGTCTCAAAGAGTAGACGCTAGCATGAGATGTCACAATCTAAATAGAAATGAGTGTAGAGATAGAAACAAATGGAGACTTAAATTGAAAGGGCTCACTGCCTCAATGGCAAAAAGCTAACAATAAAAAAAATATATAATCAGCTGTGCAATTAGTTATTGAAAGAATAAAATCAATAACTATTTTAACACGATAACACCAATCAGGCCCAATTCTTTCCAATTTGGGAGGGGAAGGGGGCAAAAAAACTTGTAGAAGAGATAGAAAAAATTATTCGCCGCCTGGCAAAAAATATACATTTACACCAAATGAATCCATATTCAAACGTTTTATTATTTAAAATGTGGCCTCACAACTTGAAATAAAAAAAATGTTAAATAAATTAGGAAACGAGTCTTTGTAATCATATAAAAATTAAATTAAATTATTAGTAAAACACTCTTTGTAATTATTATATTTTTTTTATTAAAAAATTTTTTGCTAAGTCAATATTTTTAGAAGAATAAATTTTTAAATATTACTTTTTTTTAAAAGAGGATTTAATTTGTATATATCTAAAAAAAGAATAATCAAATTTATAAATGGAATAAAAAGATTTTAAATAAATACTAGAATATGTGACCCGGAGTCGCCCGGGGTATCCCTTTATTATTGCATGCTTATTAACGCATTACCCTAACTCAAATGCTTTGTCCATTACTCGACCAATATAAACTCAATGAGGCTAAAAATTTTATAGAAAATGAAGGTGAGTGTATTTAATATTCATCAATAAAAAATAAGGTAATTTACTAAATAAAAAATTCGAAACCGCACCTTAAAGAACGAATATTATGGATATTTGGAGTTTTGGCATGGAGATTATAAATTAATAATATTCTCAAAGTGTCGCTCAACTTTACTTTAAGGAATTTGAGGTTTGGAAATTTGAATACGCTCTATTTTTGATAAATTTTGGCTGAATTGAGCGAAGTTTTAAGCAAGCTTACACTTTTTGAAAAGTTATAAAATATCGTATCTTAATAATGGAAGTAGCTAGAGGTCTGAAATTTTTCACGTGCATTAATAGGATTGATAAAGAATAAAAATTTTAATAATATTTGACAAAGTGGAGCAAAGATAATTGCAAATTAGTTAATTTAATGAGATAAGAAAAATGAGATACATAAAATTATAGCAAGCAATTTAAGAATACAGTTGAAAAATAATTTGTCAAAGGAAAATGTTATTATTTGGGTATAAATATCAAAAATATTTTTAAAATAAATAGGATTATATCTAATATTAAAAATTTTAAATAAAATATCTTGAAAACACTCCTGTTTTAATCTTTTTTTTAATTTCTAGTTATATCTTAAAATGAAAATCATACCTATAATATGCAGTAAATGAGCCAAATTTACAATAAAAAGTTTATACTAAAAAACATCAATATCAAACTAAAAAAAATTCTATGAATAATTAAATATAATTTTATTATTTATTATATAAAAAGGATAATATGTAAAATTTTTGTTATTTCCAGTACTTTTGCTTTAATGAAGATGAAAGATGGAAATAAAAATTATGACAAAAAGTTAAATATACAATAATTTTAAGTGCTATCTAAAATGTTTATCACAAATTATTTGCTATATAGCATCAAAAATAATTATTAAAAAAAACTAAATGCAGAGATAGCTTTAAATTTAAGATTAACTACTTTATAAAAATACAAAGGTAAGAATGTACCTGGCCAGACTTTGGTGACAATTGATTTTAATATTTCATTCTAAAAAAATAATAGATATGAATTAGTCATTTCTGGACTTTTAAACGTTAATATCCTAAAAAATATAAGCGAGCGACAATTTTTAATAAAATATTCGGGATTTTCAAGGCAATATTGACCTAGAAAAATTCTAGTTAACGACTTTGGTCTGGTGTCGTTGTATTATAAATTAGCCTATAATTTAAAATTGGTTGTGTCTATCTAACATACGAAATTTAGAAATCATATGGTGTTTGAAGTTAAAAATATAAAATATTAAAATATAAAACTAAATAAAAGATAATATTGATAAACATGATAAATAAAAAGAATATTTATTCTAATTATATTTCTTGGCTATTATAGTGAAATTTCTTATAATGTACGTTTTATGTACCTTTCGGTACCTGATGCATAGCTCCTATATACTCTAAGAGGCTGAAATTTGCATCGAATTTTAAGTAAACATTCTTAAATAAGCTATTAAAATTTGAAAGTATTTTATAGTCAAAATTTTGAAATAATAGAACTCGAGTCAACCCAATTTTTTTGAAAAGTTTTAAAATATCGTATCTTAATAATGGAAGTAGCTAGAGGTCTGAAATTTTTCATGTGCATTAAAAGGGATATACTTGATATAGAGTGAAAATTTCAAAAATATTTTCCAATTATTTTGGTCGTAAAACGGTTTTTTTTATTTTAATAAAAAAATATGCACACCTTGTGGGTAAAAACTAAAAATTGGCATTCACAGACACATTTTACACAAACGATTTTTTTTTCGTCGATTTTGAACGGTAATCACTAATACTCAAAAATTTCATTTCTAATAATATAGATAACGGAAGTAGCTAGAGGTCTGAAATTTTTCATGTGCATTAATAGGGTACTTGATAGAGTGAAAATTTCAAAAATATTTTCCAAATATTTTGGTCGTAAAACGTTTTTTTTATTTTAATATAAAAATATGCATACCACTAAAAATTGGCATTCCCAGACACACTTTACACAAACGATTTTTTTCTCGTCGATTTTGAACGGTAAACAGACCTCGAAAATTTCATTTTTAATAATATAGATAACGAAAGTAGCTAGAGGTATGAAATTTTTCACGTGTATTAATAGAGATATACTTAATATAGAGTAAAAATTTCAAAAATATTCCAATTATTTTGGTCGTAAAACGTTTTTTTCGTTTTAATAAAAAAATATGCACACCTCGTGGATAAAAACAAAAAATTTGCCATCTCAGACACCTTTTACACAAACGATTTTTTTTCGTGGATTTTAAACGGTAAACAAAAAACCTCGAAAATTTTATTTTTAATAATATAGAATATCGGCAAAAAATTTATAATTAAAAGAATCAATTAAATCAATAATAATAAAATAAACACTTTTTTATAACCATAATAATTAAATTAACTCATCAGTAGAAAATAAATTAAAATCAAAAAAATCATTAGGTTTAGTTTTACTTTTATCTATAAATATATTCTTGTCATTTAAAAAAATATTATATATATCAAAAAAGTTTTTTAAAATGTATCTGTATTTCTTAATTGTTTAATTTCAAACAAACAATGGTGTATTAAATCATAAGTTTTAGAAACATAAATTGTTTGGCATTGAATTTGACCATTAATTATTTGTAATAAATTAAATAATTTTTAAGTGATAAATATAAAAAAAAATAAATAAATATGGTTAAAAAAACCCGACGCTTCGGCCCTGTGACCTAAAGATATAAATAAATTTTTACTTTTAATTTTTAAAAAAGTATTTTATATTTTTATGTAACTTTTTTTTTAAAAACAATAACGTGTGACCACACCACTGATGGGGCAACAGCCTTGAATGGTCTTGCATTTATTTTGATTGCCATGTTAATAAAATTTAAGTTGGGAATATCAAAAAAATCTTTCACTTCATTTAAAATTTCAAGACAATCTTTTATAACAAGATGCAAACAGTGGTTTAAGCAGTGATTATACGAAACATGGTGTCCAGCCATTTTGCTTAGAAATAACACCAACTTTTTCCCCGGACATTCCATCTAATAACACAGGTCAACAATTTTTTTAAATTTATGAGTTAACTAAAAAGCAAACCTGCCATCATTGGGAATATCAAATCCGTGTACCGTTTTTCCTAGTCAAACTCATTAAGTCAGTTATAAATATTGACAATTTTATAAAAAAAAAAGTCAAAAAACCAAAAATTTAAAAACAAAAATAATTAAAGTTTTTTGCATATTCACAATATAATATGTTAGTTTCAATCTTTATATAATATTTTAATTTGACCGATAATATATAGTGTCGTATTTACGTTTGGTCGCAAAATATTTTGTATAATCTAAATGCCAATGTAAGGGCTTGATATATTAATAAAATTTATTCATTATTTGTGATTTAAAATATAAGTTACAAGGGATTTTAATATGCTAGGTTCTTAAAATTTTTCTTCATAGGTGTTAGTATTTTGCATATCTAATTTAACTGTCCTTTACGACCTTTTATTATTTGTTTAACTTAAGTGTATAACTATTTGAATGTTAACTTTTATTATTTGTTTAACTTAAGTTTATAACTATTTGAATTTTAAATATTATATAGATGAACGACCTTTTATTATGTGTTTTGTACCTTAACTATTTGAATATTAAGTATTATATGAAATGGCATTGAAAACAAAGATATATAAACTGACTGGAATGATAATATATATATAATAAATATTTATATCAAAATATACAACACCTTTATCCAATATTTGGCTATACGACACGCGCAGATGTTTTAACATGGTGCCGTGACCAGGATGTTGATTTACGAAACGTCCGTAAGGCTCGTTTGGTATTCGTTGATCGTTGTATTCGTCGATCGTTTCGTATTGTCTTCAACGACCGACGAATATGAAACACCGACGAATATTGAACGGACGAATTATAAACGACCGACGAATATTGAACAGACAAATTTTAAACGACCGACGAAAAACGACTGACGAATAGGTCAACGACTGACGAATACTAAACGATCGATGAATACTAAACGATCGACAAATAGGTCAACGACTGACGAATACTAAATGATCGATGAATACTAAACGATCGACGAATACTAAACGATCGACGAATACGAAACGATCGACGAATACAACGATCAACGAATACCAAACGAGCCTTACGGACGTTTCGTAAATCAACATCCTGGTCACGGCACCATGTTAAAACATCTGCGCGTGTCGTATAGCCAAATATTGGATAAAGGTGTTGTATATTTTGATATAAATATTTATTATATATATATTATCATTCCAGTCAGTTTATATATCTTTGTCTTCAATGCCATTTCATATAATACTTAATATTCAAATAGTTAAGGTACAAAACACATAATAAAAGGTCGTTCATCTATATAATATTTAACATTCAAATAGTTATAAACTTAAGTTAAACAAATAATAAAAGTTAACATTCAAATAGTTATACACTTAAGTTAAACAAATAATAAAAGGTCGTAAAGGACAGTTAAATTAGATATGCAAAATACTAACAATAGGGTATATTCAGATCTGTCAGTTTGGTCAAAAAAGGTCATTTTTTGTTATAGGCGGATCAAAGGAGCCAAAGACGGAAAAAATAAAAACCAAAAATATATTTAAGATTAGGCCATCATGTCGATGCATTCTTTTAAGTTTTCATAAAATTCACGTTTCTGCCATTAATATTTGTTGACCTATGAAGAAATAATTTCTGTGTTAGTTAGATCTTTTTAGGGAGGGAAAGTGTTGATATGAATGAAAACACTATTAAAAAAGTAAATATTTTTAAAATAATAATTTTTAGATATTTTTGGGGGGAAAATTTAATTTTATGGGGGTGGAAGGGCAAAAATAATATTTATAAGTATTTTTTGGAGGACGGGTGGGGGGGGGGCAAAAAAGATTTCTATGTATATGTGGGGGGGGGGCAGTCAAAAACTTTTAAGGGGGCAATGCTCTCCCAAAAGGGGTCTATCGTGCCTGACCCTAATCTATTTTTAAGCTTATACAATTAAAAATTGTAATGTCGACTATAGGTCAAAAATTTGTGTTTTTATATGGCCTTTAATGCGTTTTGAACAAATTTTTTTTTATGGAATAAGGATTATAGCTTATGTGAAAATATTTATTCTACAAGATGGGTAGCAAAATATGGAAAGAAGTTGTAGTTAAGGTAAGGAGTTCGTGTATAAAACAAGTAGAAACAAAAAACGATATAATAATATAGGCAACATTATCAATTGGTGGACTTGAGGAAAGTGGGGCACGAAAAAGAAGAAATTAAATAAAATAATAATGCGTTTTAAAAATGTACGTTAATATTTTTGATCGGTGGAATAAATTTTGTGTTGATGAAGTAAGGCTATAAAATAAATTTAGATTAGGGCGCGTTCAGACTCATTTCATTAATTTTAAAAACTTCAATATTTTCACCTTTTGACAGCTCTATTTTACAAAAAGTTGCCAATTTTCGTAATTAGCTTTTAAATAGTCTTTCTGAAACAAAAGGTTTTAAAAAATTTAAAAAAAAAATAAAATTAAAAATAAAATTTTTATAACTTTTAAAATTTTCAATAAAATGAAACGAGTTTGAACGCGCCCTTATAAAAATATATAATTAGGATTGTTGCGATTGCTAGAGTTACCATACTAAAACTCAATCCGAGCGATATTTCGGCCAAGCTTTGCCATATTGGATTTTATTTCAGGCCCAACCCGATTTACTACAGTTTAATAAACTTAATATTGCCAGCATCAATTTTTTTTATTTAACCCGCTTGTATACCTATGAGTTCACATGGACGGACCCCTGAATATCATGGATTTTACATATCTTGAAAATATGATACTATGACTTTTTGTATCTAATAAATAAAAACAGTTATTAAAATTTATTGGTTTAAATTCAATAACAAGGCTCGTTTATAAATTCAAAGTTTTATTGGAGTCCGTGTGGAACCAGTGGTCAATATTAATGTTAAAAACCATGACCTAGCCTTGTAAAAAATATATTTAAAAATTTCAACCTTATTTTATAGATTCATAATTGTTTTATTTAATAAGTATTTAAAAGGTTTGTATTGTTGTATATTATGTTTTATATTAATTTTCTTTCTTTATAAAAGAGAGAATTTTAAAGGTAATCAATAGCCAAAAATAATTTTTTATACCATATGTTTTTTTATACATCCTAAAATGTTATATTGGACCTAAAAACACAATTATTTTAACAATATGGATGGATATATTTAGAATTCTTATTTTTTTTTATTTTTTTGTGGTAAATGAAATATACAGTATTTATTAATAAAAACTTATATTATTTCTGAATGTATACATATTCTTTTTTAATAAAATTACAGAGTCTTAGCTTTGAGTTTGAAGTTATAGAAATTCAAAATTTGGGTTCTTACGGAGCCCACTGTAACGATCGGATTACAAATTTCTCATCCTAGCACACGCGAGTTAAAATTCGTAGTTAAATCCGGCCATTTGACCCACCCGACCTATTTCTAACTAAGGCTTGGCCCATTCCTGCTTTTCGGCTCGCTTATTAATCTGCTTTAGATTTTATGCCCGATTAAGTTTAAAAACTACAAGCAAACCCGGAAAAGCAATAAATTTTGTGCAATACAATGCAAATATATTGAGTCGAAATATTGATGTAATAATTATCGTCTATTTGTCCTTATTAATGATATAATTAAAAAAACGCTTTCACTTTATAGGATCAAGGGTAAGGGTTAGGAGATTAGCTCAAATAATGCTATTTTAAATACATGTGAATATGGGTCCAGCGATATGTATATGAATTAAGCGGCTAAGGAGCGCCAAGCAATCGGAATAACTAAAAAAAATAAAGCCTGCAGGAAAAGGGGGCCTACGCCAGACTATACAATACAATTTAGAGGCACCGACCAAGGTGTAATTTTTTCGAGTTAGGTCGTTACTTATCCGAATATTAACAAGAATCAAATATGATCATCTTCGGTACATAAAAAAAATTTATGTATAATTGGTCCCAAAAAGAACTCATTCTTTACATATATTTATGTTTTGATATAATAACAATAAAATACAAACTAACTTACGCTGCTATTAAAACAATGTACCATTCCGTCTTTGTCAATTGTTTTCACGCGCACCTTTTAAATTTGAAGCAGCAAAGGTGTGAAGATACTAATATTGAAATTATGACTGGTACTTGTGCCTTGATATATCCATAATGAGTAAAATTTAAGGTAAAGTTATTTTTTCTTATTGGGGGGAAAAAGTTCACTAAATGCTGATACGTATACTCCATAAAAAAGGAGAACATGGAGACACACAACAATTTTACCTGTAATTTTTGTTAATGAAAGTTTGCCACAAGAAATACACCATAAAAAGTGCATTTTTATAAAACTTTTTATTTATTTATTTAGTGTTCCTAGTTAATTTACACCTATTTTAGATAGAATTCTGCCTCGATGATGCTTTGCGCAATGCAAAAATTGGTAAAGACTGTTAGGTGTGTGAAACAAGTCCATCCTTATTTTTTTTTAAAAAAGGGAAATAAATTATTTTATCAGTTCTTTCTATCATTTGTTTTGAATTATATACTTTCGGTTAGCAAAGCCTTAATCAGGAATTTTAAAAAAAGGGGGCAAATTCTCATAAAATGATCACTTGCCGTTTTCATTGTAAGCGGTTTAAAATTTGCGAAACATAAAATAATGTGAAAGAAGGGTGGTAGGGGGAATTATAAATTAAACCTACCATGCTTGTTTTACTAAAGACTAAAGGAAATGAGCCAAAAATATCGATAACTTAGCTAATGTCATAGCTATCTTTTTTTTTCAACCCTCAACTTTCTTAAGTGTAACTGTTCGATAAATAATGTTAATTTAACTCTGAATTACAGTAGTTGATTTTATGGCCAGCATATATTTCTCCTTTGGTTTTTTGGCTACAACAACTCCTTTGTACCGAGTTTAAAATCATATAAATTCAATTATTGTATATGTATTAAAAGCATACTAAATTAAGCAAAACCAAATTAAGTATAATTATAAATACTATTAAAAAAATTTAATTATTAACTTAATTAAATTTTGCCGGTTTAACTATTAACCGTACACACGATAAATATTTTTGGAATTGTTAATTAGCTTGGTTTATCTTTTTGATCAGCTTGGCCCCGTATCAAATTCCAAATATTAGATATAGGTTAAAACGAAAAAAAAGTTATGAATTAAAAAGATTTTAGCCTTGAAGATTATTTTAAAATGCAATCCAGATGTTTAAATATGGGTCTGCGTAACCTAAAGATCCTTGACCAGACCCATTGCAGTCTTATTTGTGCATAAGTTAACGGGCACAAAGTATGTTTTTTTCTATAGGGGTGAAAATGTTTAGATAAAGGTTATGTCCATGCCATAAAAATTATTTACCATTATTTACTTTAACTCATCTATTTAATTGCCTTTGGATAGGACATTAGGGTGTAATTTGAATTCTTTTCCGGATCTTACGATTCCCAGTGAATTGAACTCTAAATTTATTTTAAAAACATCGTAAGAAACAAAATGTATATGCCAATGTTACCTGCTGTTTCTTCTTAAACTAAATTAAGATAGCTTAATTTATTTTAAATGTTTAAAAATATGAGAGGCTCTAGGTATTTAAAAAAAATTTTTATGTTATACGCTAATTACAATTTAGAACAAATATTAGAGCCAGAATAAATCTTTTTTTTTGGATACCGCGTCGCAGAGTTTAAACATATACTAAAGAGATATCACAATAAAAATAATCTTACCAGTAAATGTAAATTTGTCGTCTAAACACTAATTACCGTTCCTTTATTAATATGTATCGATGCGTGAAGAATTAACTCATTTTAAATTTGTTAAAATTTATTAATTCAAAGCAAGTTTTTTGCAACAATATTCTTAGGGAATCACATAATTTTTGCATTTGGACAATATCCAAAATTGTATATTCATAAATACAATTTTAAATGGAATATAAGGCTCCAAAATATTTGGCGAAAATAAATCCGTTTCACAAATGTAGAATACTAAAAATATATAATAAAAATGGTGTACTCCAAAGTGAAAAAATTTATATGTGTAAAACAAAAAAAAGGTAGAATGCCAAAAGGTCGATCCTTGGGGCCATTATAATCGCCAAACGAGGTTTAGCGTTGAGTTTTAAACAGATTATTTGTGAGCCCTCTCATTTTGAGCATAATTACGAATTTGCGTTCGCTAATCATTGCAACTAAAGTGTTGATTTTTTTTGTTTGTTTGGGTAAATGTCCTGTTTTGAGTTAAAATTGAATAACAAAAGTACTACAAATGGCTAAAAGCACGGTTCTAATTTAATGAGGAGCGTGACCGGGGTCTACTTCATTCGCCAGAAAAATAATAATTGAGTTTAGTTTGAGCTCCTCGAGCATCCCAACCTTTGACTTTGGGTGCGTTTGGGAGGCCGTTACCCCTACAGTTAACAAAGTTTAACATTTAGGACCGTCTCTCGAGCCAGCTTCGCGGATCACAAGCTCGCATTAATTCAGTTCTCGAATGTTTCCCAGGATTGCCGAAAAGATGATAGCAGGAATACCTCGTTCTTAAACATGATACCTTACCACAGGCTTGCGTTATAAATGTCCATAAATTTATCTACAAAAGAAATCTTAAGCAATTTGAACATTTGTTTTGAGCAAATGGCAGAGCTTAACTTAAACATCGGACGAAATAGGTGCGTTTTAGGCTTTTTACAGCAGTTATTTTGAAGGCCCCGTGGAAGATTTCATTTCTCAGCCATGGCTTACCTCATTTTTACCCATATTTAATTATAGCTATATTACACTTACATTTATTATTTTTTGAATTTAAACACATACTTTTGCTGCATATTTTTCGTCAAGGGAGCTTGGTGCAATTAAAATTTATGCCTAATTATATTCGTATATATAAAAAAAACATGCCATAAATTTACCTAAATTATTTTTTACCTCAATTTACTCTTTCTACCTCAACCTGTAAAAATAATAAATTTCAGGCAGGAAAACATTCCTTTAACATACAAATTATTTCAAAAATTTATTTTTCTTTTAAATCTTGTTGGCTTACATACCAAAAAAATTTCCCTCTTCTGGAAAATGACACAATTTTTTCCTATTTTTTTTGTAGAAAGTAAAATTTTATAATTTGATTTTTTGTATTATGATGAAAATTATGTATTGTATGAAAAATTTACAGCGATTATTACTTTTCAAATATATTTATTTTTATTTCTACAGAATACCTGCATTTTAAAAACAACTTTAAATTTTCTTATTTATCAATCTAACTTTTACTGTAGGGAAAAAATGACCTGAATTCTTCTTTTTAATGAAATAATTTGTATATTCTAATATTTAATCACGAGCACGAAAACTTATAAATTATTTTAAACCATTATTCCAAATTTTTAATTAAAAATCTCATATTAACCATCATTTTATAATTTCAATGCTTAAAAAGAAAATAAATGATATTATTAACAAAAAAAATTACGTTTTAAAACATTGAGACTATTTAATTGGAATTTGTTAAACTTCTCTCAAGTCCATTTGGTATTCACAATAATTGGTTATCTATATACACCCAATAAGCCAAACTTATTGTACCTACATCGATATAACTTTTCAAGGTAAAATATATTTATATATATTTTTACAACTAAATATCTAGCTGGGATAAGGTTTGAATTTGCCAATGGCTGTTAGAGATTAAAGTCGGGACCTGAAAGCATGTCCGGTCCGGTGCTAACCCACCTAGCCTGGCCTGCTTTATAAAGTAAAAGACATACGGAACGGAATGAGCGGGACCGAATTATATATAATTATTTCCGGAGTTTTGACATGCCCCATTGGCACCCAGACCTTAAGCATTTAACCATAAATCTGTAAATCATTTTTGGGCAACTTAAATATATTTATATATGTACATAGATTTTAAGCCATTCCGCTTTTGTTTAAATTTTCTAATAAATAATCAAAAAAATTATTTCCTCTTTATTTACCTTTGCAATTAAAGGCGCGTTCAGAGTTCGTTCATTTATTAGAAAAACATTTTCCAAAAAAAGAGGAATAGGCCAAGGCTAAGGTCGTCTATTTACATTAGGGTGCCCACCCACAGGGCGATAAAATTAATAATAAGAGGAGTATATTTTTTTTAGCACGAATCTGGATGCGTTCTCGTTTAATTAACGCATTTTTCATTACAATACGCCAGATCCCAACTATTTTAATGTATAATATCCATTGTCACCCGGCCTGACATTATTGATCTCGGCCCAGCCCCGTCATAAGCTATTAACCATTAGCCGATACCGCCCTTAATTGTTTAAATTTTTAGCCCGGTTCGCGGATTCTTTAACGTAAAAGTTAAGAGAAATGTATATATTTATAAGTCCTGCTCGGTCTGATTTAATTATATTTCCGAGCAAAAAACCACCTGGCCCATTTAAGTTTCACCCGTATTAGTTCGCTAGGTCGAGCCTATACCGGCACGTGGGAGGCCCAGAGGACAGCAATAAATACTTATATATAGAAAAATCAAAAAATAGGTGTAATATTTAGAAAGAATTATATATGTATTTTAATTTTAAGGTCAACGGGGACCATTTCATTTGCCTACGATGGGATTTATGTGTAAATAGCTATATAACGATGATTGTTTCAGTTCAACTAAGGTGACATATTTCATTAGAATGGTTGTATAAAATTGTATCTATAGAAATTTAAGAGAAACTCAAATAAAATGTGCGACCCACATTAAAGCCTCATATGAACCATTAACAGATAATTTTGACGGTTAATGAGTTTATTAATTATGTCACTTACTCCCCTCAAAGTAAATAATTTTCTTCTCTCTCGAAAAATCCAAAATATGACTTTAATTTTTTAAACATAGTTCTTCAGCCCTTTCGAAATTATACTTTAGTTTAGGTCCTGGCATTTAAAATAATAACCATATTAGACTTAAAATTAATAATTAACATTTGGGGTTATTTTTTTGGATATTATAGATGATCATTTTGTAATATTTACGCGTCTGTCTACTATAGAAGTCCTAACAAAACAATTGCTCCTTGTCAAAAATGTACCTTGAAAATGTCAACTACTTATACAGGGCGCTTATCTTACAAATTCAGTTAATTAATAAAAAGAAAATAGCTGACCGAACATATAGCAAAAAATGTTTGAATTGAGCTATCGAATTGTTGTTATACTTGAATATTTTAACATTTTTTATATAGCCCAGCCCATTTAACTTGTACCATGGTGATAAGTAAATGCCCAATCAAGGTATCACATTCCGTACCTACGGGCCAAAAATTGAACGACCCGTCATCTCCAATTATGGCCGTAAAGGTGCTTACGATAAAATCTGGCGAAAGGAACTATGGATTTAACATAGTTAAACAGGATGGATACAAACCCTACTACATTGTTGACCGAGTCATTGAAGGTAAGTAATAAGGGCACAATGGCCATTAATAATGATTTTGTTGCCCTATAATATACATATATTAGATTTAAATATATATTGAGGGCATTTACAGGTTAGGCTCAAACATTATTGACCTATCACTTAATTGGTATTGCTAGTAAAAAGATTCAAATGTGCATTTGTTGGGCTAGCGAACTAAGATTTGTTATTTAAAAAGGGATTTTCCAAATCACGGTGGGTTCGTTCATTAAGGCTATTAGAGCAATGTGCTTGGGGGGCATTTTTTTGATTTAAAATAAGGTTTGTAGAGTAATTTTTTCGTGAATCAGTGTCATGGACATAACAGTTTTTAGGGGTTCCGAATTGATCGGCAATGCCCCTAGCACCTGTACCAAACTTTGGTGGCTAAAAAAAATTTCCAAATTTTTTGGTAGAGTGGCTAGCGAACAATTTTTTTTATTATATGTTAGGAACTATTATTTTGGAATGCATCCGGTTGGCAAAAATTTTTTGGATTGCAGTGTAAATTGATTAAATAATAAGTTAAATAATTGCATTTCCTGTTTATCTGACGAATTTAAATTACAATCTTTTGTTGCTTATTTATAGTTGCCAAGCAAAATGTGGTTCAATTTCTAATCTTTTTAGTCTAACTAGGGCAAAAAAATTATTGGCGTTTTTGCCAATTTGTTTGAATATAGCTTAATTGATAATGGCTTAGCAACTATAGTTGGGAAATATAGGTTTGTGATTTTAAATTGGTCCGATAAAACAATTACAAATACAATTCTTTTTTTTCTTATAGACGGAAGCGCTGCTCGGGCCGGTCTAAGTTCAGGCGATCAAATTGTCTCTATAAACGGTGAGTTAGTGAGAGGTCTTTCACTACCCACTCTCAAAACACTCGTAAAGGAAGCTTTTTGCAGCCGACGTCAGAATCTCAACATCGAGGTCATAATTGGGAGAGATGATGCTTGTGTGAAACACATAGCTAGGCAATGGAATCTAAAATTTTTTTCTGGGCCGAGGGAACCGGGAATAGTTAACAACCGTTTATTTAGCACCTTAGACGAAGGACCATTGACAAATGGAGCCAATATATGCGATATGGAAAATAACGACAAAATTTCAAAATTGACACCCAATCTAGTCCAAGATGTCAATAAGATAAAGATACCTTCTGGGAGGGAAGATCTGATGAGAATTAATAAATTCAATTCTAAACACGATGCTAATCGAACTAATTTAACGGGAGATAATTGCAATAATGTAAATTTTAAAAAGCGAAATCTAGATAATAATAATAATAACAATAAAACAAACAGCAAAAATTATATAAATGACTGTAGCAATAATAACCATGATAATATGTATTTGTACGAATCCAATAACAGTTTTTCGTCCTTATCGGATTATTCCTCTAACCAAACCTTGAACAGTGGTGCCAGTGAGGGCTCTTCCTCCAGTGATTCCGACCTGGGTAATACGTTATGTGGTAGCGTAACGCAAAATGTTTATTCGGATAACGTGAAAATGGGACATGCTCCTAGTAGTTCTGAAACCAGCGAGCAAGACAAGTATGGAAACAATACGATGAGATCCAAAAAACTACCTATTTTTCGTGAGGAAACAGATGACAGCGTTTTGCGTAATAACTCAAAGCCGAAGTATACCAAATTCCCGAGAGATCAAAGAAATGCTTGTGCATCAGCCCGCCGAATTTCAAAATATTCGACATTGAAAAGTTTTAGGAGCCAAACGTTGAAGTGCCAAGGATATGAGCAGAGTTGGAGTAGCGTAAACTTGAACAGTAACGTATCAAAGTCTAACGAGGATTTGCTCGACGACAAAGAAATGAAAAATTGTTTGAGATCATGTAACAAGGATAGCTCAACTTGCATTCATTCACCTAGCGTCAAAAGTTTGGGCGCCAAAAGCTTGACCGATTTTGCTGCTGCCAAAACTTTTGCCACTACGTACAAGACGAGCGATGATAACATAAAAAGTGTACGATTGCGTGCATTGCTCTACGAAAGAGATCGGGAGCTTGAGAATTTGGCTTACAGCCAAGAATGCTGTACCTTTAAACGGAACACCGATTACAATAAATCATGTTTGGACATGACACTCTCCAGAGAAGGGGAAAATTCAACCATAAAAAAAAATTGTTTGGATGACCAAAAAACATTCCTTGAACATAAGAGTAATCAGCACGGCATTTTTAGGAAGAAAAAACGGCCGGGCTTATACTTTTTAAATCGTGTTTCATCCCCACTTAAATCAAACTTTAGTCCTCAAGAATTTTTAGCTAATTCTAAGACACAAATTAAGGGCTCAACTACAGAGGAGATTATATCAGAACAGGCGCATTTCAAATTGAATAGAAACATTGAAGCGAAATCTTTTGGTGAGGAGCAATCAACGTTCACAAATGAAAACAATGTCAATATTTTGCTTGAAAATATTTGTGAAAATAATTTGAAAGCACCAAGAGAAAAAGACAATATTGCAGGCAGGTATGACGAAGTGAATGACACCAGAACCATAGGGTCTGAATCTATTAATAACGGACCGGTGGCTCGTTCAGTCGATGTTGTAATGCCATCTACCACAGAAAGTCCTATTAATTCTGTTATTGAAGATTGCACAACAGTCTTCACCACTGACAAGGTTTACGTGCCTGCTAATTTTAAAAATTTAATATCCCAAAGCAAACAAGAAAATTCCATTTTAGCTACAAATACCTGGCCCAACCAAATAAAGGCTAAATTAAGCGACAACAAGAAAGGACAAAATGAAGAGCATTTTGAAAGGCACATTAATTTGACAACTAAAGCACAAGCAGGTCGTCGTCTACAAAAATTAAAACTCGACAATCCCGAATTCCAAGACGAGGTCGCCAGACCGTTAAGTGAAATAGAGGGCCCCGTGACTAAACTTAGAAGGCTTAGGCTAGCATTGAAAGAAAAGTTGCAATCCACCAAGCACGCAGGTCAAAATGTTCCTAATAGCTGTAAAACAGAGCATATATCTACGATCTCAGACTCACACGAGAGGAATGGAGCACAAAAGGCTAATTGTTTATGCAATTTAAATGAGGTAAAGTTGAAAAATGATACAGATCTAGGTTCGGGTGACAGGATAGTAGTTAAGCAACCGACGGAAAATATGGAAGATCTAAAACCTTCGTTAAATATAGATGACAATAATGATCGAATTAATTGCTTTAAAAACTTGCTAAGACATGATCACCAGGAGGTCCCAATCTCAAATAACCAGTATTATGAAACGTTGAAAGTTTTGCGAGGCAATCAATCTACAACCTTTGAAAGTGAGCAAATGAATTTGGATAAGAACATAGCACAAGTTATGGGGGACATCAATGAAGGACCAAAGGACTTGCGACCTAAAGATCAGTCGAGCCCAATTCAAAGTTTCGAAAAAAACGTGAAGGTTAATACAATTAGGTGTGCAAAAGGATTCGCAAAATATCGACCAAAACGGGCTCAAAGCGTACATAAGGCTACGGATCCCAGTTTAACAAGGGATATTGAGCTGCTCCTCCGTCGTTTCTCGTTTCGTGAGGAAAAAACTGTATTATATGGACTGGAAAAGACCATTTGCCATAGCTCAAATTTTCAAATTAGGGAGCCATTACCAGAAACCGTTAATAAAGAGGATGTAGTATGCACAAAACCGGAAGTTAAAGAGCCAAAAACAGATGTATATGTAATAAAGTCGGAAACAATTGCAAATCCACCCGAACCAGAAACAAAATTTGAGGATAAGCCTAAAGTGAATAACGACAATGGCAAGAATCACCATAATTCTGAACGCGAAAATGAAAAGACGATCCCTCAAGTTGCTATTAGTTTGAGCGATATAAATCCACCTAAAAGTTTGACAATCAATGAAGATATAGTATCACTCAATAGAAAAAACTTTGCAAGTGAAGAAGTAACCGAGAATGCAATTAAAGCTCAAGCTAACCCAGGATTACCGATATTCAGACATATACCATTTTTGAAGGTATAATTTAAATTACATAACTGAGACCAACTAGTTTTGCTCTCAAAATTAATAAAAATGTATTTTTGAATTTAGAGAGTTTAATCACTTAAATTTTAAATGGTTTATTTTTTTAATTAATTACTTGTGAGTAGAAAGCGGGGACGTTTAAATAGCTTGTCAGGTGGATTTTTGCTGAGACTGTGTTTTGTTTTACCATTTTTTTTAGAATAAGTCTTCAGGATTATAGGGCTCCGTGAAAACAGCCCTATTCGGAGGCTTACTATACAATAGCATAGGCGGCTTTTAGCAATACACAATCTTTTTGAGACTGATGAGTGGCCTAGTTATGCTGTTAGCACTAAATATTTGCCCTGGCCAAAACCCTAGGTTCGAGCTATAGCTTATAAAGTTTGATTAAAGTAAATATAGGTTTGATTTCAGCTATTTACCTAAAAATTTTGAATTGTGTAATATAAGCAGTTAGATTTGGTTGTGTAAAAAAATTTTATTAATACTCAATATTCTCAAATAACAATTTTATTTCAAATCGATGAAAATCGTGTCGAGGTATATAATGTTAAACCTAAATATTAATATAAGATTTAATCAAAAGTTTTATTTTTTTATTTTTATAGTATTCTCGAGGACGCAATAATTGCCTAATTTGGCCATTTTTTGAGGGTGATGCATCTAGATGGCCCTGTTATAAGGGATTCAAAAAAAATATTTGAGATAGGACCATTATTTTTATAGTGTTCAATCAAATACACAAATCTATCAACATTTGTTTCTTTTTTAAAAAATCGTTGTATAATACATTTTCAGGTGCACCAATTTTTTTTTCAAATTAGATGAAATAAAGAAGACTCAAATTTTGTTTTCTCAGGCCCGTTATCAATTTTTCGGGCATGCACTTACGACATTTAGCATGGTCTAAATACCTTAAAAGGCACGAAGGAGCTTAAATTTCATAAATAATTTTAAAATTGATTTAAAATTTTATTGACACCTTTAATTTGTTCAATGTAATATTTTAATAGACATATATATCTAAACTTCCACCTTCATTGCATGAGTTGGAAAAGGAAAAGTTATCAAAGCTCAAACATGTAACAAAACATTCTGATTCTGATAATCCGATCCCGGCTATTACATTAACCAAAGAACTCTTATTAGAAACTAACAAAATTTCGAAAGAAAAAGAGCTCCAGAAAAATTCTACCTCAGAGAAAATTAGCAAAATATCGGAATTTACTGAATCTGAGCCTCAAGTGGTTGCTCAATCACTTGAAATTGATTCAACCACCCATGAAACAGTCCAAAAAGAAGCCTTACCTCAAATTGAGAGCATATTTTTATCTAAATCTGAAGATTTAGTTGATAACGACTCCCGAGCCATTCACGTGGAGCCAGTTATAACCGATGAGAGTTTGCAAGATAAAAAAGTGAATATGGAGGAGGACAATAAGGAGCAACATACCTCACTCAAGCAATCTAAAATGTCGTCAGTTCAACTGAAAGGTTATTAGATATAGTTTAAACTTCTAAATCTTTGTTAAGGGTAATTATTACTGCTCAAAAACTTCTCATTTTTTCCCCCAAAACCAAAAAAAAAAAGGGGGGAAAAAAAAAAACCAAATTGGAGTAAAAAAAACCCCTTCCAAAAAAAAAGGAAAAAAAAACCAAAAAAGGGGCGTTTAAAAAGAGACACAAAAAAAAAAATCTTTTTTTTTTTTTTTTTTTTTTTTTTTTTTTTTTTTTTTTTTTTTTTTTTTGGGTGTTTTTTTTTTTTTTTTTTTTTTTTTGTGGAGGGGGTTGTTTTTTAAAATCCTTTTTTTTTTTTTGCGGAAATTAAATATTTTTTTTTTTTTCCCCCTTCGTTGTTAGTTATAAAAATAAAAAAAAAAAACAAAAAAAAAAAAAAAAATTTTTTTTTTTTTTAGCGCTGTGGCGTATTCCATTTTCAATGAGACAAAAATTAATAAATGATAAATAAAATATGTAATTTGTCCCTCAATAAATAATAATTATTTCAGAAATTTGGCTAACAGGTCATTTAAGGTTACACCTCTATTTTTTTTCAAATAATTTTAAGAGTTTTGCAATATATTACCTAATTATTTAGGCGACGTTTTGGATGATATTGGAAACGATTCGCCCCAAAGTCTACGGTTGAAATATCGAAGAAAAGAAGAATTGTTACGGGAAAAAAGTTCTAATTTTAAACTAAATTTTATTGCAATTTTTATAATCAAATTTTCTTAAAAATTGTTTTTAAATCGTGAAACAATGTAGTAAACGCTTTTTCGATCAACTTTGTTTTTTATAAGAAATATACTGTTAACAAAAACAAAAAAATTTAAAAATAAAATTAAAATAGCTAAACTGTAAATTCATACTTACATTTTTATTAAAAATCGTTATTTGGTTGGAATAATTCTGTAAATGTTAATGTAAGAGCTTAATAAAATAAAATTTTTTCTGAGATAAAAATTAATGTTAAAGAGATTAATTTAAAAAAAATTAAAATTTTGTTTTTGAGGCGCATATCTATCAGAGCTGGGAAAATGCCATGGGCAAACTCATATTTTTCGAAATGTTAAATAAAAAAATTTAAAAATTTGTGTATTGTAAAAATTTAAAAATTAATTCGGTCAAAAATGGCTATTTATATTATATGGACAATAGCGAATAGTCGAAAGGGGATAGAGACTTCGAAAAACGAAATTTATACTTGCGATAAGGCTATCTATCATGTTCTTTTTTTCAGACATTGAGAAATTTGTAGTTTGAATTTTAGACAATACATGTTCAAGTAATCTCTAACTAATTACATTACCTTTTTTTGTATACAGAAAAATATTGGAGCTTTGTACTCAAATTTAAGTTACTAGATGCAGGCCAAAATTAGGTAGTGCCAGGCTAAAAACTCATCTTAGCCAACTTTAGCGCAAAGTTATAAGATATACCCGCGAACTATTGATTCTATTGAGATATTTTATAAGAGCCATTAAAGAAAATCCTATGAGCTTAGAGAATCCTTGCGGCAGTCCTGCTTGTAAATTTTCTGTAAATTATACCTATATGCCTTCTTGCATAATAGTTGAATGCCCTAACCCAAACAAATCTAAGAGGCAATCTAGGCGTAATTCTACTTATGGCGCCATTCTCCTCGTTTCTCAAACCTTTAATGTACCAATTGACGAGTCTCTGGCGCGATGTTACATGTGCAACAAAGAAATCCCAGGTGACTTATTATTTGGTTTGTATTTTGTTTAAAATCTAAAATTTTGACTATAGGTCGTTCCCATTATTTTACAAATTATGAATAAAAAAAGTTTACCTTCATTTTTTCATTAGTCACAACAAAGCGGCAAAAAAAATGTTTAGAATACCGGCATAATGAAATATTAATATATTTACCAATTTGAAAAAAGCCCCACAAAATTATTTTCAAAACTTTAGGCGCTGGATCAAGGGATCATTTTACCCGAAGTTATAACAAGATGCATAAACCTGGCATATTGAGTCTTAGTGCATCTAAATATTAAGGTTGGGTTAGTTTTAGGTTAAGTTAGAATAAGATTTATGTAATGCTAAGATTAGATCAAGGTTAGTTTAAATAAGAAAATATTAGATTTTGCATCTGAGCCTATATCAAAATGCTTAACTAAATCGAAGGCGATCGATGCGGGGCGATTTACAATATTTTAAAACGTATTATATCAAGATATTTAATTTTTCATACAAACTTTGGATATTTTTGAAATCAAACAAACATATTTTATAGTGTATTTTAACAGTATCCAGCAATTTTGGCCTGGCACATTTCCCAGTCGCTCTCTCTAAATTTCTATTCCGACCCTGCTAGTAGGCTGATTATAAAATGTCAATTTATTGAAAATATAAAGTAATCATGTAAAATAATATAAAGCTGGTGTTTTAAATTATTTAATACAAAACAAAATTAAAAATGCCGTCCAGTAAATTATTATCCGTCTGATGTGACCCAAAATTTTATTCAGATTTTTAAGCGCCACCGGCCTATTTTATTTTTCAGTTTTAATTTCTACAGGACCGGTAATAAATTGCTGTTGATATTATTTAAAGGGTATAATAATCAATACATATAAGTTTTATTATAGATTCAACTAAGGCTTTAATAAAGGTCGACGAATTAGGTGCGCGGTTTCATCTGCATTGCTTCAAATGCTGCTGTTGCGATTACAAAGCAGATGTTCGTTACAAAAACATCATTCATTCGCATCATTCTAACGAACTGGAACTCAGCCTACCTCCGGTTATAATTTGCAAGGACCTGCTAAAATGTGTGAAATGCGAATAATATATTTTGTTATACTGAATATAGTTTGTTATTTATAAAAAATTACTTGTTATTTAAATGTTGAATAATTAGATATGTAACTTGATTATAAAATAAAGATGTTAAACAGCATATGATTAATTGATCAATCTGTTAAAATTTTATTATTTTTTTTACCGTTCAATTTGTAATATATGCCCATTAACCAAGGACATTTGAATCCTGCTTGATCAGCTATAAATTTTGTAACGCCGTGCAGTGGGATCCATACGAACCCCAATTTTTAATCTCTATAACTTCAAGAGTTTTAGAGCTACATATGTTTTTTTTATTATTTTAAAGGAATAAAAATGCTCTTTTATAGACTTATATAGATTACACTGGTCGACAAATAACAACTTTATGTCGGCGACCAATTATAAACATATATATTTTGATAGTGTTTTTTGAGTACATTCCGAATATCTTTTCCGTTTTTTTTGAATAGGTCTAATTTTTTACCTAAATGGGTTTAAAAGTACTAAAAACCTCAATATGTCCTATATTTATAGGCACTTTTCGTGCCTTTAAAATAAAAATAAATAATAGAAAAATATACTTTACTATTGAAAAACTCTTAAATTGTTATATAACTTTTTTAGAATTTACTTATTTCATTTACTTTTTTAAATATTTGATTTTAAAAACTCAAAATTTCCAAAAAATACGCGTCTGAAAGTCTGTGCTATGTTAGAGCAAAGTAGAAAATAACCACGCATGATTTTATTGTAGAACCCAAAACACTACACTACACTACATCAAGCAAGATATGTAAGTTTGAAGGATTGGCATATAATGCCAGTATTAGTAGCAGCGCGTACTAGGCCACATTAGTACCCCTTTTTTAACATATAATATTTTGAAGCACAGAACTACATCAAGATATGTAAGTAAGTGAAGGGCCGGCAGATAATGCCAGTATTAGTAGCAGCACGCACTACAATCTTTAAGAATTTAGTAGCCCCTTTTTTAATATATAAAATTTTGAAGCACAGACTTTCAGACGCGTATTTTTTGGAATTTTGAGATTTTTAAAATCAAATATTTAAAAAAGTAAATGAGATAAGTAAATTCTAAAAAAGTTATATAAAAATATAAGAGTTTTTCAATAGTAAAAGATATTTTTCTATTATTTATTTTTATTTTAAAGGCACGAAAAGTGCCTATAAATATAGGACATATTGAGGTTTTTGGTACTTTTAAACCCATCTAGGTAAAAAATTAGACCTATTCAAAAAAAACGGAAAAGATATTTGGTATATGCTCAAAAAACTCTTTCAAAATATATATGTTTAAAATTGGTCGCCATTTTTTGTCCACCTGTGTTATCATTAATGAATAGTGCAAATTTTATTTGACACAAAGTAGAAAAAAATCTGAAAAACTGAAATCATCTTTTTTTACATATTACGTTAAATAAATCATATCTATAAATTAAATAATCAATATAATGATTAAATTGTTTTTAGGTCGGGTAGAACATTTTATAAAAAAGTCATGGAAAAAAAATATTAAATTATTTTTGGCTATTATTCATTTTAAACATGACATTTAACAATACAATAATTTCTATCTTTATTCTGTATAAACATTTTATATAGAACGTGCAAAATGAGTTTAAATTTTCGTAAAATTTTGAAAACTCTGAAATTTTTAAAAATTTTATATTTTTTTTAATTTTTTATTTTAAAAGATGTATTTTATGTGCTTAAACCAAATATGGTAACTTTTAAAAAATTTGCGTTTTATTTCAAAATAAAATTTTTAAAAATTTTGAAATTTAAAAAAAATAACTCACTTTGCACGTGCCCTAATAAGTAAAAATATTTAGAAAATACTAAAAAATAACGTTGCAAATATTTAAGTTTGATTTTACATTTAAACATATAATTTCAACATTAAAATATACCACGTATGGTCCAAACGGACCTATACAATTTAATTTCAAAAAAAAATTGTTGTTTGACTTAAACCAAATTTCAATCACTAGTTTTGCTTATTATAAATTTAAGAAAGTATTCACAAAATTTTGGCTGATAATATATATTATATTTAAAGAAATTTAAAATATAAAACTAATGGGGTCCGTATAGACCCCACTGTAGTTAACCCGAACTTCCCTTTGTGCGATTGACGCTATTAAAATTACGATAAATATAAAATGTTATCTATCCAAATTTTTATGGCATTTTTATAAGTTTGACGAATATCACAAAACTTAATGGGGGTTAGCACTAAGGTTACACCCCCTTAGGTGCCCCAATGTTTTTGAATGTGCAAATTTTATTTTAGTAAAAAATTTAAAAAAAATACGACATAATATACAAAAAAATGTGTCTCTTGTACAGAAACATGAAAATTTATTTACTAGTTCTGCCGACGTTCTGCATCTAAAAAAATTATTGGATTAAAAATTTATAATATGGTACGCTTCTAAAATTGGTTAGGCTGCTGCTATTATTTCTTTCAAAATGATAAAAAAAAATGTTTCTAAAATAAAATTTCCGGCTAATATCAAAAAAAGAGAGTTTAAGTTTTTTGGTCTTATGATATGCCTAAACAAAATAAAACTTATTCGACAAGCCGCAACCTATATAACATAGATCATGCAGGTTTTGAAAAAATAACTATTAATAAAGTAAGAGAAAAATAGCTAGAAACTTTAATTTTTTTAAAATAAATTAAACAATCTAAATTAAAACCAGGAGCGTATTTAGGGGTTGTCAATAGGGAGTAATTGCCCCCTTTTCGACTTTTTTTTGATTTTTATGATGTAACCAGTGGTTGAATCTATATATCAAACATATAAAAGGGATTAGAAATCAATATAATTGCTATTTTTTAGAAGTATACAGCAAAATAATCTGCAAATAATATATCAATATTAGAATTAAATTTGTTGATGCTTTCTTATTTTTTAAATTTCTTGCCCCCCTTTAGAAAAGTTTCCGCATACGCCCCTGAAACATATATTTATAAAACTATTGAATTGGTTTACTAAGCCTTAGTTAAATTAAGAATAAAAACTATTAATTTAAATATTTTATAGTTTTTGATTGCGTTGATGTACATAGCCCATTGCAACAGGTTATAATATTTAGGACATGTAATAATTAAAAAAAAACGTGAAATTTATAAACTATATATTTTAAATTTGTTTTAAATAACTAAATTTTTAAATTAAAGGTTACAAGATATAAATAATAACATGTATTATTTAACTTATAGAAATAAAATTTATTTTTAAATAGGTTATAAATCTTATTTAGTTAAACAAAAAAAAATATAAACTGTTTATACTTAACTATGCACGCAGTCTATAGCGTGTTATAACATATTATTTAGCAATAATTTTAAATATTTGAAAAAGTATGGAAATGACCTTGTGAAATTATTGTACAATCAGTTAGTTTCTTAAAATCGATTTTTGGGCTTTTATTCTAATTTTATTCAGCGTGGGAAGAAATAAACATTGATGTCTTATGCCTACCTATTTAAATATATCATAATTGGGGATACAGGTATATTGTATACACACCACACACATATATATATATATATATATATATATACATACTCAAGTCTGCTGCCTTTTTTTATATAATTTTTTTTATTTAAACTTATTCATCAATTTTTAATTTTTAGGTTCTTTGTAACCGCATAGAAATTAGCAAATAAGATTTGGAAAATAATGGTTTTATAAAAATATAACTTGCCTCTTTCTAAATCATTAACAATAACAAAAATTTGATAATAAACAAAAGAGATTGGTCTTCAGTTAAAATTAAATGTATATTAAAAATAGCCTTTTTGTTAAAAAAATACGCCCATCTTATATTACAATTTTTACATACAATTATAATTATATTTTCTTAATGTACAATTTTAATTACTCTTATTCATTTTTGCTTATTTTCTCAAAAACATAATTTCTATAGAAATTGTTAAAATTTTATATTTTTTTAATTTTATATAATTATATCTAATAACCATTTTAAATTGGTGTAAAAGTTTGATTAAATGCTATATTAATAAATTCATTTATTTTTTCCTAATTTGCTGTACAAGATTAATGGTTTTGTTAATTATGACATTTTAGAATCTTTATTTTAAATTTAATATATGACTTTATTTACCACAACTTAATAATTAATTTAGATTTAATCAGCAATTTTTAATACAACCTTCTAGATATATTTTTGCACTTTATCATATAAATTATCTTCTTATAAGGCCATTGCACAAAATAATTAATATTCTAGATACATATTCTAGAAATTTCAAGTTTTTTTGTCATATATGTCAAGTTTTTTTTTTGAATAATTTTTTGTACATATTTTTACATTGAAACAAATAACAAGTACATTTTATAATTTGACCATGATAGAGTTATTTGCCAATTTTATTCACATGACCTCAAGACTTTCCCTTAAGTTATTAGTTAGTTAATATGTAGTTATTTTTAATTTTCAAAAAGAATTCTTAGGTGCTGTTACATTATAAGAATAATAAGAATTATATTTACATAGTGCTGACAAATTTTTTTAGACAATTAAACATAAAAGAGTTAATTGTATTAAGCAAGTCTACTCATTATAAAATTAATTGTTTTTATTAGATACACTATAGAGCATAATTCTAAACTGGCAAAATTTTAAGTAACTTTTTGAAGACCATATTATGTTTTTTATCAGTTATGGATGCTAATTATTTAAATTTTTTGCAAAAAGATGCGCATTTTTTTTATAGTTTTCTACTTATTTAACACACTTTTTTTAAAAATGATTAGATATATTTCAGTTTAAGATAAATTTATTTTCTCCTTATTTTTAAGTCGAAATAAAAGTATTTTTATATATTTTTAATTAAACATTTTATTTCATTTATTGTGAATTATTATTGATATAGGTGTGGGTAAATCATGCCTCTTACTTCAATTCACTGACAAAAGATTTCAACCTGTTCATGATTTAACTATAGGTTACTATTTTGTTTACTTATAAACCCTTATTTTGTAATAGTTACATAAAAGCAATTATTAAGAAATGAGTTTGTTTATAATTTTTTTTACATCCTATCATAAAAATTAAAAATAGTACATAAATTATAAATGCCATAATATGCATTTACAACTTATTAATGATATTCCATTAACCTCAATAAGTACAATTTAACAAATCGATTTTTAACATTTTGTCTATATGATCAATTCACAACTATTTTTTTAAACCGAAAAATAGCATTTAACGCCAATGTTGAGATTCAAAAATAATCATATTTAAATAATCATTTTCAGGAAAAACACGTTAGCATTAACATTATCCAAACGTTAAGTATCGGCGCGTTCAAAGTTCATTCTTTTTTTCTAAAAAATTGTTTGAATTTTTTTTAATTTTTTTTTTTTGGGGGGGGGGGGGGGGGGGGATAGGGCAGTTAAATTACCGTACGGAGGCGTTTATTCCTTGAAGTTAATAAGATTTAGTGCTCTTCGCCTATGTCATAATATTCATGAAAATGACGCCGCATTCTCTGAAATATTACCGCTTACAGGTTTTACAACCCTGAAGGTGAAAGTTGAAGTTATTCACCTAACTTGCCCCCTCCCCCGCTCTACATCTCTTGAAAAAATGGCGTACTTGTTAGGGTATATCCTATTTAAAACCTGTCGGGAGTAGGAAATCATTTAGCCTAAACTATGAGCTTAAGAATTTTCGGGCCGCAAAATGACAATATTTTGAAAATGATTTTGCTAATAAGAATAAAAAAATTTTTTTTTCTGATCCGAACTTATAATATATAGATACATCTCTACAGCCCACATGTTTTGGTATTGCTAAATGTCGCAATATAAAAGTGGATCTTATAAAAAACATTGGGTAATTTTTAGAATTTTTGCTATTTTTTTTTGATTTGCGTGGATGAATATATCCTGACAGGCGTAAAATAAGATGGTGCCCAATAAAGTTCATATAAAATTAAATTGAACAAAATTTTTTTTTTTAAATTTTTGTTTGCACACTTGGAAGGACATTTAGTACATTACAATGAGAAAAATTACCCTAATATAAAGGTCAACAAATATTTGAGAGTTTGAGCGACGGAGATCAAATCTGCCTCTAATGGATTTTCAAATCCTTTTACGATTTTTTCTAATCAAGCTTTGTTAGTTAGCTATAAACATTAAAAAATTGTATAAAAAATGTCAGAAAAAAATCCAAAAAGATACAAAAAAAAATAATTGATTTCTTTTGCATATTCATATCAGACTGTTAAATTAAAATTTAAAATAATATTTCTATCAAAGCCCGATAATATATATTGGACGCAAAATATTCTGTATTTTCTAAATGCTGAAGTAAGAGTTTGATACACTTAAATTTTTTTTTATTATTTGAGCTGAAAAATATAAATTGCAAGGGATTTTTATGTGAAAAAAAGATTCTTATAATTATTTCTTTTTAGGGTTTTTAAGGTCGCAAATTTTGTTAAAGCTATTGATATGGACGGAACTGTTGTTTATGTTGTTGTTATTGTTTATTGCCCCATTCGTTGGAATTGGTAGTAAGAATGAGCTCGAGGGCAGCTAGGGATAAATTGACCCAAAGATCTTTAGAAGAGATCGGAGGCCTGGCCCGCGGTTTGGGCATATGAGCCAGTGTTGTATATAGTCAGATGCTGATTTGCATCTTAATAGATATTATGTAATGATTTCAGACGTGCTTTGAAGTTGCAAGTAGATGGCAATGTTCAGACCGGAGTTGAGCCAGGAGGGAACGGATGTTCCGGGGTAAAGTGTTTAGGACAGGTCTAAGGAGCGAAGGCGGAAAGATCTAAGAAAAACGGAAAATATATATGGTATAAGGCCTTTATGGGTATGTGTGCTTTTATGTTTTTACAAACTTATTTTTTGTAACATTGATATTTGTTGACCTATGTACCTAATATAATTCCCAGTCCCAGCACATATACAATTTTTCAACATTGAATCAATATTTTATAAAAATGTACAAACCAATTTACAAAATTTTTTAAATACATTTTGAATTTGTGATTGGGCAAAAAGCCTAATTTCCAATAAAACACATACGACAGTTGCTTACTCTTATTAGCATTTATAATACTTTTGAAATAAAATATTTTATAATAATGACAAAAAATAAATTTGTAAAATAAATGTAAAAAATGAAAGAACTCTTAAGGCGCCCTAACATCGAAACACCAAGCCTTTAAACCTAAAGTTTTTGCTAACATGCCAACAACATATCACATAATTACAGGTGTGATGCATTTGGTTCCTACATCATTTTTAAACTTTTACTTATGGCAAGTAAGTAGAGCTATAGCGCACTTCTTAACTATATTGGTGTGAGAACTCTTTCTAGCCGTTTTCATGTTTTTAAAAACTATGTAAAGACAATTTGCTACTAAGTGGCATTCAATAACCTTATCAATAATAGTTGCAATATATTTTTAATAGACTCATTGCCATTCACATTATAAAACAATTGAAAGAATCGTTTTACTGAATAAAAATTTCCTATAGATGTAAAATTGCTGAGCTACTAAAAATTGTAATCATTTAATTCGGGGGGAAAAAAAATGTTTTTCAGTTTTTGTTTTTTTCAAACACTCGGCGCAAAACCCCTTTTTGAAGAAAAGGGCGTTTAAAAACCCTTTTCTTCAAAAAAACCAAACTTTAAGAAAAAATAACCCCCCATCTTATTATAAAGAAAAAATAAAATTTTTCGAAAAAAAAGAAAACGCAGGCTATTGGTGAAAATGACTCGTGTAAAATGCCTTTTCGAGTTCTTTTCCCAATAGTTTCCGGTTCTTTTACCCGAATAGTAAAACGTTGCAACCTATTTATTATATTAAAATGAGGGTTTTCTTATGTAAAATTTTATGGGGATTTCAAATATGTTATTCAATTTTGTCTAACTCTTTTAGTTTTCAAATAAATGCAATTTTAAATTTTAAATAACTATAAGAGATAGCATATATGAATTCTTACAAATTAATTAATTATAATAGACCAATCTAATATTATAAAACTAATTAAATTATTTCATTCGCGAAATTACATTCTCTAACTTATAATTTCTGTTAAAATATAGATAAATAAAGCCCAAATGTTAGTTTGGAATGTTATTATAAATAGATAAATTGTTACTCTTTAATTTATACTCGTGTTGCCGTGGCTGTTCGTCTTTCCCCCAATCGCCCCGGTTGTCTCCCGGGGTACCTTTTTTTATTTTTTTCTAATACCCAAATGTTACCTGACTTAGATTAAAAATATTTTAGTAGTTCTGGAGTGTTTTTATGTTATTTTAGGTAATTAAGATGATATAATATTATAATTTTTTTAAACCTTATTTTTTTGTCAATAACTTTTTATTTATAAAAATATCTTTATTAGGAAACTATGTAAATATGTTCACTGGTAGATTAAGAGCTTCTAATTTTGATTTTTATAAAAGGTGACCCACATATTTCTCATTAAATTAATACGCCATTTTTATTTCGAAAAATTACTGTGTTATTATAAATTGTTTCATTCATTTAAAAATTTTATAATTAACTTTAAAAATAAAGATCCTACTCCAACTGCGATGATTAAGAATTCTTACATTTAAAATGGTTGTTTCTTAAAAAAGGGACTTCGCCCCTTAAAGTTTAAAACATATACATTTTCATCATATTTACAATTTATTTTATTTTTTCACGTATATCAATATCGTAATATAATATTTATAGATAAAATATATGCATCATGTAAATTTCAAATAAAGGACAATATTGGACAATTTGTGTTGTATATTTTTTTAAATTCTATAAATTAATTTACTAATTAGTGCGATGACCACGGACTCTAGTTTTTTGATTAAGCTTTTTATTGTTGGAGGGTATTTTTAAGCTTAAGCTTTTTGAAGACGAGGTTACGTATCTTTTTACAATTTTACTTTTAGTTGTTTTTAATATTTTATTAGTAATATTTTGTTGTTCATCATAAAAATAAATCCCTTCCCCAGTTGAGGCTCGCTCGACCTCTCTTTTTTGGTTATCATATAATTTGGTACATTTCTTAATAACAACCCCTAGTGGGTGCGCCGTCCATTCAAATTCATTTTTCAAAACAAAGTTCATACTTTCTGAATTATTGGTTGTAAACATTAATTATATGTAAATTTAAAGGTTTATAAACATTATTATATAATTTTAATTTTAAAGATGACAAATAATCTGAAAATATTTAAATTATTATATTGACAATATTGAATTATATTTAAAAATTTTAAATCAAAGTTCTCATCTGTTTTAGCAAAAAAAAGCCCATCATTATCGAAATTTTTTTAACAATTGCTATCCTAAAGGTTTTGTTGCAACCTTGTTTATCGGTCAGGGCTATGAAAGTGGTTTGGGAATACCTTTTTAATAAATCCTCCGAAACCGAATCGATTGTTGAAGTTTCTGGGTGCACATTAATTGACTTTGGTATAATTAAATTGTTGTTTTTTAAAATTGGTAAGGAAAAGATTTAATTTACAATAATAAATCAAAATATATATTGCTCATTATAATAAATAATTCAAAAATACAATCGCATTTTATATAGTCATTTGAGAACAACTAAAGTTTTTTGAAGCAGGAAGCGACAAAAGGGAAAAAAGGGGGCTTAAACGGCAGAAAGCAGCCGAAGTAAAGTTCATGGGTCATATAATAAATTTTAAGTGCACGCAGCTCCAGGGATAAAATAATAACAACATTTAAGTGTTCAAAATAACATTTTAGGAACTGCTAGTATTTAAACTAAGTCAGGGGCAACACTTTGGTAAACACTTGGGTATATTAAAAAAAAATTAAAAAAGTGTACCATCGGGAGTAGAACCGGGGCACGATTGGGCTTGAGAGACAAACTCTAGCCACTCGGCAACAAGAGTTATAAATTAAAGAGTCACAATTCATGTATTTATAACGAACTAACATTTTGGCTTTATTTATCTATATTTTAACAGAAATTATAAGTTAGAGAATGTAGTTTTGCGAATGAAATAATTCAATTAGTTTTATAATATTAGATTGGTCTATTATAATTTATAAATTTGTAAGAATTCATATATGCTATCTCTTATAGTTATTTAAACTTTAAAATTGCATTTATTTGAAAACTAAAAGAGTCAGACAAAATTGAATAACATATTTGGAATCCTCATAAAATTTTACATTAGAAAACCATCATTTTAATATAATAAATATGTTGCAAAGCGTTTTTACTATTCGGTGTAAAAAGAACTCGTGTAAAAGTCTATTCGGTGTAAAATGAACTCGTGTAAAATTTTTACACGAGTTCATTTTACACCGAATAGACCTGCCCTAAAGAAAACATAAAATGGGTTTTTTGGGGCTTCTTTTAAGAGCCACTTTATGTGGGTCTTTTTTGCCCCTTTTCTTACTAAGGGCTTTTTTAAATTCTTATTTTGGCCCTTTATTTGTAGCCCCCTTTCTTTTTTATGTTTTAGGGGAATAAATGAGCCAAAGTTTTTTGGCTCATTGTTTTCCCAGCCATGATTTAATTAAGTATTTAAATGGATAACTAAATAAGATATGTTTGGTGTAAAATTGCGTGCTAAACCTTTTATAAAATGGCCTAATTTTGCTTTGCTTCCCTTAAAAAATTTATATTAAACCCATAATTGCCCTAACCTTAGAATTAATAAATTTTTACATTTTTAATTATATTGCAAAATAAATAAAAAGAAATCTGTTTTGGGGTAAAACAAATCAATAGTTAACATTTTTTTCTTAATCCCTTGTTAACATTGTTATTTATTAGCTCAAAAAATCATTTGCCTTGTTAACATGACATGAACATGTTAAAAATATGTTTAACATAAGCTCACAAAAGTTTGATGCAAATTATGAACCCAAAAATGGTTTTGGCAATTTTAAAAAATTTTATCTTCATTTTTTCTTCAGTTAGAAGAGATCATATATTACAATTCATAATTCAAGCAAACTTATATTTAGTTAATATACATGAGCAGCAAAATTAGCATCTAATAATTTTGCCAAAATAAATCATAATTAAGGCAACATTTTTCGATTATATTCTTAACACCAAAACTTTCCATAAAGTTTTACTTGATTTGTATATTTGATGGCAGTATGAACTTTGAAATATATAATTTAATATATAAAAAAATTTGTTTTCAATTTTTTTTGGCGATTGACGTGATGCCTAAAATGACTGATTGAGAAATCAACGATAGATTAAGTCATAATTAGTTAAATCTTTGGATCAATCCATCCCTAACTTCAGCTTAATCTTACTACCAACTTCTAACGAATGTGGCAATAAACAACAACATCCATAGTTAAAATATGTATTTTTTAAATATTTTGGTTCCTTTAAGCTCATTTGAGTGGGTAAAATGGTTATAACTGGAATATTTATAATTGTCGCCAAAAATTATGCAGAAACTTGTAAATAAAAACTTTTCCAATATTAAAAAAATACATGATTGGTTGTCAAGGAAATATATTTAATAGTTATGTTAAATTTATCAGAGCTACTGAATTATTTAAAAGGGTTAGGCTAGGCCTTTTTTTCTTACCTAGAAGATTTATTTTATATAGACGCTGGCCAGGGATGGGCACAATTACTTTTTAAAAGTAATCATTATCATTACAACTACTTTAGAAAAAAATGTAATTAATTACTAATTACCATTACTGTTTTTAAAAAAGTACTTAATTATATCAATTACAATTACATAAATTTTCAAGTAATTAATTACTAATTACAAGTACAATTACAATTACTTTTTCAAAAATTTTTATATATAAAATTAGAAAACACGAAAATAATAATACACAAAAATAAAAACACTTATTATATAGACAATATGTAAAAAGATTCATTTATTTTGGATATAAATGCTAAATTATATAATTAAAAATATATTTGAGTTAGTGGAAGAAAGTTTGATTAGTTACTAAATCCTTATAGCCGGTTTCGTATTTATATTTACTTTTTAAAACAATTAATTTCTCGAACAACTCATTGGACAATCTGTTTCTATTAAATCTATTTAATAAAGTGACAAGACTGAATAATCTTTCGACTGAGGCTGATGAGCCTAATATCGTGTTATACTTAAAAAAAATCTTTTTAATTGTTGGGTAATTTTCTAACATTGGTAGCTTTTCACTATTATCATTTAAATATTTTAGAACCTCTAATTCTGCCTCATCGTAGAGATCATTTGTTAATTTTGATTTAGGTAAATTTTTAAACCTGTATAAACTTTGATTTTTAGAAACATTTTGACTTGAAGATATGTCAATTTTTTTCATTTTTTTTGCTTCTGATATCAATAACGATTATAAAATTTCTTTGTTCTCCCTGCCCTCTACCTAGTCTAATTTAAAAAATGGATGAGACATTGATGCTAATAATGCAAAATTGGAATTTACCGACATAGTAAGATGGTCTTCAAACCTATTTTCAAAACTAGAAATCATTTTTGAGACAAGGTTTTTACAAAATTTTAAATTAGGTTTAAGGTCATTTAAATTCGCTAATTTTTCAAATAATGTTGGCACTAGTTCTCCATAAAAAAACGTTTTTTCATTTTGAAAAAAATCTAAAGCTTTGGCTAAAGGTTTAGTAACATATAAATATTCCTCAATGAAATCTAACTCAAAGTTTAAACTTAACAATATAATGATTACTTTGAAAAAGTAATCATTATCATTACAACTACTTTACTAAAAAATGTAATTAATTACCATTACAATTACTTTATAAAAAATGTAATTGATTACTAATTACTATGAGAGTAATTAGTAATTGTAATTTAATTACAAGTAATCATTACTTGCCCATCCCTGACGCTGGCTATTAAATTTGTATACCATTGTACCCTAGATTTTTTTAATTTTTCCCGAAAAATGTCACTTTTGTAGCACAGAGATAAAGATTATTTTTTTGATACTATAAAAAGTATTTAAAACTTTCAAAAATGTAAGTTTTACCTTTATAATGCTTTTTTTAATGGTTGTTGGGGAGAACAGGGCTGATTTGACTTATTCCAAGTGCTCGCAATTGTAAGTGAATAGGGTTTTTAGACTTAGATCAATGAGTGTGTATTTACGTGCTTTGCAAGCGATCTTAAGGAACGTCGATAATTCGTGGACCGGCCCTAAGGGAGAGATTCATGAATTATTGTGGATTTCGACGTATATATATCCTAGCCCTGACCGGCCAAAGCTGACCCTATATATAATTATTTAAATCGATTTGGTTTAAGTTATAATTTATGTATACATCGGGTATATGTATAAAAAAATTTTGGCAAATGCTTAAAGCTGCCTTGACTGTGTGGTCATATTAGTTAAATTTTAAATGTTATTCAATTGATTGCATCCTATTTATTGCCTTGTTCAATATATTTACACAATGAGTTTCGCGCTCTGACTACCCAGGCCCTTGCGTGGTTAATGTAAAATTACCTGATTTTTTTAAATTATCGATCAATAAAATCTAATTATTTCTATATCCTACTTTATTTAAGAAACCTTTTATATATTTCTACGCATGCTCTACTAATACTTCTAATTAAAAATTCGATATCTCTATTTTAATGGACTAGATAGACCTGGGTATCTACTTTTTAGTCGTTATTAGAATTGGTGTATATTCGTATAATTTGTATCCATAAACGGTGAGATTACCGTTTATTACACAGGTCGACTTAAACAATGAGTGAAAAAAGAAAATTATGACATTAAGGCAAAAAAAATACACGATAAAAAATTTTAAATCCTATTTAAGTACAATTTTATGACCTTAATTTGATAGGGTTTACTTGCTTTATCAATAGCCCTTTCGCCGATTAGAAATTTTAAATTTTTTTTAACAATTTTTTAACCTACGATTTCCAATTTTTAAATGATAAATGATTCAATTAACCGGGCACTATAAAAGTATAGCCTTTATTATTCAATTTTTGTTTATATATTGCAGTTTGGACAAATTGCAATGGCACTCAATTACGTCCTACTCTGAAATGTTTTAAAGCATGTTTGAAACTACAATATATAAAAAAAATTGCGAATATAAAAACGTATGTTTACACAGGTGAGTTGACAAACTTGCGATCCATTTGGAATGTATGGTGCTCACTAGGGGTGCGGATTATATTGATGGGTGGGGTATTGCCTGCCCTGAATTCTTATTTTTTTGAACCTACAAAAACTGTTATGAATCGAAAAACATTTATTAGAAATTAATAACACGAGGCGACATAATTTTCTGATTCATATGCTAGTAGAGTGCGAAATAGGTCTAAATTACAATGATACTTTAACGAGAATATAGAATGCTTTTTTAATTTACCCTAATTTCCCTCCAGAACCGATTACACAAGTCCACAAAAATTTCATAAATTTTGAAGAAGTTGATGTAACTGCAGCGAACTAATTTAAAATATGGCATTACTTTAATTTTTTTCGTTTTTTAAATTAGATCCCGCATTAACTATTCAAATCGAAGAAATTTAAAAATTGACAAATAAAAAAAATGTTACGTTTTTTGCTATCTTGACTTAAATATAATCAAAATTAATTGTAACTTATTAGAAATATTATAGTTAATATTTTAATTATATCAAGCCGCAACGTCAATCAAAAATTTAAAACATTTTTTAGTTTTTGAATTTCCTGGCCTAAAATAGTTTAAAAATTATTTTTATCGGGTAATTTTCTAAACCTATCAATGGCAATAATTATTAATGTTTTAAGCATAATAATAAGATTTACTTACCTTACAATTTTAGTTAAACTATTATAACGGTTGTTGGCTTGATAGCGAAAAACTGTTAATCGATTAAAAACTAGGGCACATATAACTTTTTAAATAGAAAGGAAAATGTTTACTGAAATTTTTTATCGTTATATCTATCCTTAAAAACATTTGCCTCCGACATTTATATATAAAGTACAATTCGTTCTTTGAAAAAAAATATAAAACTGCTTTGTGTAAATTAAAATCATATATTTGAGCTTTTAATTAATACAAAATAAATTTTGAGATTTTTAAAACCATGAGAATTTAATGATTGGAGTTCTTTGAGTCCCTCCATTTGTTATTCACGGGTTACAAAAAAAATTATAACAAAAGGTATTTTTATGCAATATTATTAACATATAGCCTCTAATGGGTTTATTGATTTTTTGTTTTTTAATTTTTAATTTAAGTTTAGATGTTAACATTTTTGAGTTCTAATCGATAAATGAAAAAGGCATTTTTTTGTTTTGTTTCTTTTTTTTTAATTTTTTCACATTATTATGGTATCATCTTAAACATAAATATAAGTTTTTTTTTGCAAAAAAGGGAGCAGATATAAATTTAGCACTTTTAAAAAAAGAGTTAGTCATTCATAATTTATGGTTAGTTGATGTATTTCAAATTAAGGTCTCTTGGCTCCAAAAAATGCTTTTTTGGGGGTGGAGACGATTTTTAAACAATTTAAAATTATTTTTTATTGGGCTCAATTACACAGCCCACTTTACACATTCAATCAATCTATTAGTGACTACGAGAAAAAAAATTATCAATATGTTTTTATATATTAAAGATAAAAATTTACATAAATATGTTAAATAATACGTTTGAAATATTTGTAAAAATTTGAAATTAAAATTTAGTTAAAAGATATATACACGTTTTTTAAGGTAAAATAATTTATTTGCAACTTTAATATTGTAGCTTCCACAGGTTTTTAAAATATTAAATTATTAAGATTATTTCCGGTGCTTACTTGTTTTAACCTTTTGCCTCTTTAACTATTAAACAAATTAATATTTTTTGCCAACATTTTAAAAGAATTTTTTATAAACCAGAATTTAATATTTTCTATTGAGGTCAACAAAATTTAGCCACATTAAATTTTTTTATTTACAAAAAATTGACTTATGTAATATTTTAATTCAAAAGTATATTTTTAAATAAACCTGTTAACATTGGATTTTTTAATTATTTAATTTTTGAGTCTCGAAGTCTTAAAAGTGTCTTTTTTAAATCTTCACATTCCAATGTTGAAGGAAATTTTTTTTTGCAAATACGAATTGGGATAAATAGATCTGATAAAAATATTAATCATGGTTAGTTTGACGTTCACTTGTGAAATATTGCTATTCTTTTCCCAAAGTTCAGATGCTTTGTCGTTTATTACACCTCTTAAAACCTCCTGAATTAGCTCGAACCAAGCCCCTTGCGCCTTATATATAAAGTAATTCAAAGTAGCTTGTCGCTTACCTGACCAGCTATAAATGAGAGAGCCAAAAAGGCACATTCCAATATATGATTACATAGGTCGACAATTATCAATGTTAGAAAAAAACTGAAATGCTTGGATCCACATGATGCCCTCATCTCATATACATATATATAAATTCCGTTTTTTGTGGTTTCCTCCACCTTCTCCTTAGATCCGTTCTTATTGAAAAAATGGCCTTTTTGACCGAATCGACAGATTTTGCGACCTCGAGAATACCCTAAAGAAAAAAAAATTCAAGACGTTTTTTTTATATCAAAATTTTCTTTAACCAATATTTTATATCTCAAATAACGGGTAATAAAAATACTAAATATAACAAGCTCTTAATCAAAATACAATATATTTGATACCCCAACCTTACCCAAATTATTATCGATTTTTATTGACAATATTATTTAAAATTTGAATTCTTAAATGTTTTAAATACAAAAATAATTTTCTTCAATATTTTTTCGTTTTTGTTTATTTTTGCCTTTTTTTTAAAACAATGTTTCTAGCTGACTTACCAATTGTGATCAGAAAAAACGGTAAACGGAATTGAAAATCCCTAAGATATAAGGTTTAATCTATGGTTGGCTCATAATTCTCAAAAATTTGTTGACCTTTGTTAAAAGGATATTATTTTTTGAGATTTAAATAATATACCTCATACAATCGTAAAATAATTAACATTTTAAATAGGTTTTACATGTGAAAGTAACTTTGCTTTGCTACCTCGTTTAATTGAGCCCATAATCGTTAAAGGAGGCTTTCTATGAAAGGTTTAAGTTAAACATCAACATGCTAAAAATTTAATTTTATACTATGCGCGACTAATCTTCCAAACACTTTTTTAAGAAAAACAATACATCACACGTGTTTAAGTGTTCGCATTTTCAATTACTTAATTCATCTTGCTAAGGGTGTGGTCAGAGTTTAGTCATTTGTTCAAAAAAAAAATTTCTCTCATATTAAAACGCAAACATAAAGTCGCCAATTTTAATTTCGGAAATAAAGTTTTTAATAGTTCTGACAGACTCGAGGCCGAACTGGGACATTGTCGAATTCTGGGGTCCGAAGGGGAAAGTTATTAAGATACTCCATTGAGGTAATCCGAGGGCCAAATAAGGAGATTAATATTAATAGGGCGAGGTGCATTAGGATAAAGAATAAATTCTTGTAGATCCTTATATTCATTTCAAACATTTAATAAGCTTTTATATTTATTTTAAACCTTAATTTCATCGCATTTAAACATAGGATTCTTCTTGCACGGCACTCAGCCAAAATAAAACAAAATACTCTTTTTTATAAAAACCACTACTAAAATACTGACCGAAAATTATAATTATTTTTTTCTTTTTCTTTTCTTAGTCTTCTCGTGCGCGTGGCTTCTCGTGTGCGTTGGCAGGCGCACGTTCTTTAAAAAAACAGAATAAATTCTGAAAGCGCCCCTAATTCACTTATAAATTTTCTGTCCTATTATTTTCTATATATATTTTTTTTCCACTGCCTTTTTATGTTTCATGGAATTTATTATCTATAATAGCAGAAAATTGTTAAATATTTAAAAAAAGCTTTATATTGAAAAGAGTAAATCTGTTAAATATAAAATTTTTTTAGGTGTCGAATTCGGTGCTCGTATGATTACGATCGATGGTAAACAGATCAAACTACAAATTTGGGATACGGTTATACTACTTTATCTAAACTCTTTTATTACTTAAGGACTGTCAGTTAACATATTGAGAATCTAAATATTTAACAGGTCAACAAATTACAATGATAGATGAAAAAAAAATATATATTAAAACACATAAACATGCATCCCCATGTCCTTATCTCATGTATTAGTCCGTTTTTCAGTTTCTTCCGCCTTCAACTCCTTAGATACTCCACATCAAAAAAATGGCCTTTTTTGACTTTGACAGAATTTGCTACCTTAAATATACCCTAAAAATTAAAAAATCTTTTTTTTTCATATATCCCTTGAAACTTATATATATCATCTCAAATAATAAAAAAAAAATTTTTTTACTATATAAAATTTCTACACGCGCATTTAGATAATACACAATATTCCGAGTTTAAACTTAAACGCGGCACGATATATTATCAGATTTGAATGAAAATTTTATTTGGTTAAAATTTAACAGTTTAGCTCTTGTGAATAGCAAAAATAAATTTAAATTTATTTTATGAATCTCTTTTGTTTTTTTTGACAATTTTTTAACTTTCTATATTTATAGCTGACATGTTAAGCATTATTAGATAAAACGGTAAACGGATTGAAAAATCTTAAGATAGCAGGTTTAATCTCTTCAGTTAGCTCAGAAACTAAAATTGTTGACCTGTACTATAAATTATATAAATTTGTTAAATAACACTGGGGAACAAAAAACAACATAAACGATTTTTATAAGATTTTGTAGAGAGCTGCGATAATGATGCCGGGACTATTTTTTCTCTCACTACCTACAATTTTTAACTGCGAGTTAATGAATAAATAAATTTTTAAAAAATATTGAAATATACAGATTCTTTAAAAAGAATATTTTTAAAAAAGGTTAATTATAAATTTCCTTTCAACTTATTAAGGATCAAAAAACACATTTAATGACGAAAACCAATGATACAAAAACAAAGTAAAAAAATTAATTATTGTAAAAGATTATCAAACGCCTTTCATTAATAAATCATGCTTCCATTTGTAACTCTTTAATAATATTGAAGCCCAAACAACCCCCTCCCCCCTTCCCACCCACAAAATATGAATTTCATGATCGAATAATAAAACTCCGAGGCAATGGCTATTTTTGATTTCATATTTTCAAAATCTTAACCAAAAACTATAGTTGCCATAAACTATAATTAAGTCATCCAAATTTGGTTGTCCAGTTAAATCATTGAAATTCAATCATGTAAGCCTTTCTTTGCGCTGAAATTTTTCCCGATTATCAATTCAAAAAGTGAGCCCTCAATAAAGCATTAAATTATAACTTGTTAAAATGAAATTATATTATTTTAAATAAACCCGGTCCTAAATTTTGAAGGCTTATAAATATGGTTGGGTTTCTGTCTTAGTAAGGTCATTTCTTGTTAAATTTCATTTTGTCTACATCAACTTTCATTATAACATATTATTGCTTTACGTCCCTTTTAATTCTTGCGATCACTTTTGATCTTTACCCAACAGCACAATTTTATATTTTCCTCGAGTTTATTATATTAATTAACAAAAATTATTTTTATCCGATCTAAAAATCTTTGAATAAATATTCGTAATACAAATTATATTATTAACAGCTCTTTTGTTTTGTGAAAAAGGTATTTTAAATAAGAGTTGCTCAATTTATTTAAAAACCGAATTCTTACATTTTTTTTTAGCAATTTTTAAATTTTTATAAAAAAAATTTAAATTTTTCAACAATATTTAACGTTGCCCTAAATAAAAACTTGTATATGTACATTTTTTCAAAGAAAAGACCCATAACTATGGTTTTAGCAACAGACTTCTATAAAACTATTTATAGCCAAACTATTAAAATGTATGATTTGACGTTTTAGGCTGGCCAAGAATCATTTCGGTCTATAACGCGGTCCTATTACCGAGGAGCGGCTGGTGCTCTATTGGTATACGATATATCTAGGTACTTTTACAATATCTATATATATATATTTTGAAAATCTTGTAATCTTTATGTTTGCAGGGATTAATGTTTATCAATATTTTTTTAACCGGTTCATGCATGAGCAAAAACATTGCTCAGCTGTTTTTTAACCAATATTTGTTAATCGCAATATATCCCCATATTTGTTATTGATTTTTTTTGAATATAATGGTAAATTAATATCTGCCATTTGTAGGCCATGCCTTATTTCTTTTTTTTTTTGCCTGAATAAAATAAATGAATTATGGTTCAAAATTTTTTTAGAAAAAAAAAAAAAAAAAATTAAAAGTGCCGACAATTTAAATTTGAAGTAACAAATTATCTGTTGATATTTATAGAATATTTTTTTAATTTCAATTTATTTTCGCCATTTACCAACAGGCGGGACACGTTCAATCACCTCACAACTTGGCTCGAGGACGCTAGGCAACATTCCAGCTCCAATATGGTCATTATGCTCATCGGAAATAAATGGTATTATCAAAATAAACTGTTTTTTAGCGCTATTGTAAACGAAATTTTAGACATAATAATACTTATTTAGGCCGCTTTATAGATTTTTATTACTGTCATCACTTCTAGATCAAATTTTATAAGGCTCTTATAAACGTTTAAACTAAACAATAATAGTACAAATGATATTTAAAAATTAAAAAAATATTAAAAAATTTATTTTATTTACAAAATACTAAAATGTTATTTTTCACATTAAATATTAATTAATTTTTATCTGGTTGCAAACATTGCGCTTAGGCAATTTTTTTTGGAATCTCGAGGTTGTAAAAAAACGTGACGCTTTTTATGTTTTTTTTATTTTGTTGACTTTACTTGAATTTGAAGTGCCAACACCGGAGTTTCAATGTTAATCTGGAAAAAATTTAAGTTGGATCTTGTTGCAGATACACTGCATTTTATAAGTTTCATAGAACTCCTCGTGTTGCTATTTATAAAAACTGAAAAGACTTTAACTAAAAAATATTGCAAATATTTTAATATATAAGATATCTAAAATCTTTACTTTTTAGCTAATATATTATTTTATTTTTATCCTAGTTTGATTTTTGTTTGTAGAATTTGAGATCTAAACGTCAAATAATTGCTAAGTTCATTTTTTCTCTAATTTTCCAAAACCAAGGCCTGATGTTAAACTGGGAAATAGATAAAGAGCCGAAAGTAGATTAATTTATTTAAATGTCCTAAAGGACTTTTATTTTTCTTAGAACTGTAATAGTTTGTTATAAATTTTTTAATTTTTCCAAAACTGTGATAGTTTGGTTTCAATCTTTAAAGAAAATTCATTCCATCAAACGACATTTTGAATTTGAGAAATTTTAAATTCAAGTTTTTAGTTATCAAATATTGCGTTTTAGTGCTCTTTAAAAAAGTATATATGCTATTGCCCAAATTTTACTCAAATTTTGGCAAATATATATTAGCAATTTTCTATCCTTAACATGCCTCATAGCATATTCGGTTATCTGTTTGAATATATTGATACAGATATAATTAATATTTAATCAATTACATTTTTCAAAATATTAATGTTTTATTATTCTAATTGAAAATTTAACTGCAATTTATTTATTGCTTTATTATACATATATATTTAAAGTGACCTGGAAAGCCGGAGGGACGTTAAAAAGGAAGAAGGGGAAGCGTTTGCCCGCGAACATGGTCTCGTTTTTATGGAAACTTCAGCCAAAACAGCCGCTAATGTTGAAGAGGTTAGTGGACTACTAATTGTGCGAAGAATAAATCTATAAAATGACACATAAAGACTATTAACATTGGGGGATCGATGTGGGTTTAGTAGGGTCATTTTAAAGGTAGGATAGGTATACGGTTATATCTGTAGCTGTTTAGGATTGTTGGCCACTCAAATTAATAACACCTTTTAAAAAGTAAACGATGAACTAAATTTGTGTGAGAGTGTCAATAAAGGCGCGTTGTTATAGCTTTTACTAGATTTTTTAATATTGTTAACAGGAGAAAATATATAATCGACATATATATTTTCAATTCAAATACTTGTTAATATTTGTAGAGAAAAATGCCGCATCTTTCTAAATTTGTTTTAGTCATTTGAAAACTTTTCTGCATAACTTTAACTTACTAGATCTATATAATTTTAGCACTTTCACTTTTTCTCCTCGAACTTGTAAAAATAATTAACCTATAAGAACTGATTGTATGATTTCAAACCTAATGTAATTTTACAGACATATTTTAGTTAAGGTTGACTGCATGATAATTTATCACTTTCAAGCAAATTATATTATTAATCACCTTTTTCTGCCATTCTGGCTTAATGTGACTTTAATCTTTCTATAATTTATATTTACGAAGGAGACTTAAATTTTTCGAATTATTTTTTATTCTTAGCGTTTTTTTCCACTCGATTCATTTTTAAAACTAATTACTATGAATAAAAAATTTCTAATAATATTCATGTATTTCAAATATGAATGATTAAAAATTACATATTTAAGGTATAAAACATAAAAATACATAAAATTAAGCAAACTCATTATCTTTCAAAGCATTTGCACATTTAAATAAAACCGCAATTTATATCAGCAAAATTTTTTACAAATATTTGGATTTTTGTTGGGAAAACTTATGGCGTTACTGTTAGATGTTAAAAATACAATACCACACAATAAGTTTTAAAATTTTGTTCAAAAAATTAAGGCCAAGTTTAAACAAAATCAAAGCTTAAATGGTATCTTTGTTTTTTTGAAAAACTCTCTTATAAATTTTTTACTTAATTTAACATCTTTATAAATTTAATTGCTAGTAAACTTTATTGATGAATGAATATTTAAACAATTAATATAGTGCATATTTTTTACCCTAATTTTAAGACATAATTATGCCCTTTGCACTATATTAGAATATGCCAATGTACCAAATTTGACAGTATTCAAAAAGCAGAACTTATGGGCAATTATGTTAGGCCATAAAAGTTTGATATAATTGATTACTACTATTATTAAATTTACAGTGAAAAGGTGAACCTTAAAACCGAAAAAAGTGAAAATTTTGCCTGTTTTCAAAATCGACTTTCTGGTTAACCAGCCAATCTTTTTTTAATATTTAACATTTATTTTATAGATAAAATATCGCTTAATATCATATAATAGCCCCACCTTTTTTCACTCGATTTTGACGCTTCTACAATAAAAATACCTAAATTTGCCAAAAAACAGCAAATTTTCAGGTGTCAAAAAACTAACGCAGATTGTATTCGTCTGTGCAAGCTTATTTTTTTATCATTTTTGCATAATTATCTAAAAATATATAGAACCTATATAATCATTCATATTTTGCCTGTTAAAGTGTTAAAAAAATAGTATATATGTTATGTATAGAAAATCTTAAAAAACTAGATAGGTAAATTATAAAAAAAATGAGATTATTAAATCATTCCATTAATTTTATTAAATTTGTAATTTAATGTATTTATTAAAACAAATTTTTGTGTTAAAACTCGTAAGGAACGCATTTAGTTATAAAAAACTTTAGGTCAATGCCCAAATCCATATGCCCATAGAATCAAGTAACAGTAATATTTCCTCTTTCTTTAACAGGTTTAGTGCGTCTATATTATAAAACTAAAATGTAATTGGAACTTAAATTGTTGGTTTTTAAACTTTATTAAGGTCAGTTAGATATATATGGTGTTCCTTGCTCTAAATAGCCTTTCAAAAACTTATTTGGCATTTGTAAAAATTAATAAAAAAAGACTGAATGTCTATATTTTGTTTATATTAAATTGGGTCTAATATTTAGTCTTAAAATTCACCATTGAAGCTAATTCTGCCCGTTATAATCATTTAAGGTTGTTTAACCCTAAAATTGACTTCTTTTATGTAGTTATAATATCAAAAAACCATATAACTATGTTTCATAAAATAATTGACTTTTTACGTTTATTTTAAGTTTGTTGATAATCATAAAAAAAGAAAATCTGTTAAATCATAATATTCTAAATAGGCCAAATATATTCTAATTTACTTATTTTTGTCAGATTTCACGTTGTTGAGGCTGTTTTATTTAAAAACTATTAATTAATAGAAAAAAATTAATTTTTACAAATTTTTTAACCTAATTATTTTTTCTAAAATCCTCTTAATTTTTTTTTTATCCAATAAATTTAACAAATTTTTTGAATTTTGCCGAGGATAAATATTGAGAATTATGTACATATTCTAATATTGTTCATCAAACTAAAAATGACTAGTAAAAGTTAACATATATTAGCATAAAAATTTTAAGTTTTTATTTTTTACACCTTAAAATTTCAAAAAACCTGGCAAACTTTGGTTTTTATTTTATAAAAAGCTATGGGTACGTTAAAAAATGTTGGGGGAAATATATGTTATATAGTGATGTTTTATGTATAAAATGTAGTTTTAAATTTTCAAATTGGTTTGGTAGTGACCCAGAAAGTCGGCTTAGAAGATAGGAGTAAAATACTGAAAATTACCAATTTTTTTGTTCTAAAGTTCCCCTTTTCTTTCCAAAATTAACAATAGTTTGAATCAAATTAATAAAACTGTTATAGCCTAACATATTTGCCCCTATGTCCATCTTCTTATATATAAACAAATTTGGCACTTTTAAATATTTTAATATAGTACAGGGAGCAAATTTTTGTCTAAAAATCAAAAAAAAAAAATTTTTTTTAAATTTTTTAAAAAGTCTAGTCGGTCCCATACTTTTGAGTTCACATATTAATAATGAATACTAAGGACTGTATTTCAGCAATTTTTTAAGAAATTCAAAAGTACGTTTTTTTAGTTATATCAAATTGAATGTTCTTTACAAAATTGTAAAATTTCAAAAAAATAATTTTAAAATTATAAACACATGCAAGATAGCCCTTATTGTCCTCTTCAAAATAAAAAAAAAATTAAGTCTCTGGCTATAATACTTTTTGACTTATAACCTCGCAAAGTTGCATTAAATGTGAAAATTCACCTTGCAATTTTTATTTCTTTTGCCCCTATCTTCGTCAAAAATCACTTCCGGTCAAAAAAAATTTCCAGATTATGAGATACTCTTAGATACTACCTCCATGCAAAATTTCAGCAAAAATCAAAAGGGGTACCCCTCCCGGACTTGCTGGATTGAGGTGGAATTGACCATATATACAATAATCTCAAATTAAATAATTATAGATCCGCCATGTGAAAGGCCCATTTTTTGGTACAACTTTAACTAAGATATGTATTAAAAAAAAGTTTAAAAATAATATATAAAATAATCTATAAAGGTTATGTTTAATTATAATTTAGGCATTCATAAACACGGCCAAAGAAATTTACGAGAAAATACAAGAGGGAATATTTGATATAAATAACGAAGTAAACTTTAATATATATTTCAATATTGTATTAACTTAGTATAACAATTTATATTTTAGTATTAATCCATAAAAAATATACTGGGGCAGCAAAAATGTAATTTTTTACTCTCCTACTCGGCTCACAAATTTAATTTCGTAATTTGCAGGTTGCGACTCGTTTAAAATGAATTTTTGTTTTTTTTTGCGAGAATTAAAACTTTGTTTCATTATATTATTCTAAAGCGGGGAGAAAGACATGTGATTAAATTATTGGCAATGCCGTTTTTAAATTGACGTCCACGTTATAATTATATTTTTAAAAACAATTTTTCAAATTCTTCTCTATTTTGTTAAATTATAAAAAAAATTAAGATAGATGAAAATTTATATAATATTAAAATCTATAGACTTATTATTTCCCTCTATTTTATGTTGAACGGTGATAATCGAAAATTTTAAACAAATTGACTGTATTTTTTCTCATTTAAACAAAGGAAAAACAAATTTCTTGTGAAAAAAACAAAACTTCATTTTGAACGTGGCCTGGCCTAGAACGAAAGTATTAGTTGTTTAATATATAGCGTTACATCTTTTATAGGCTAACTAACATTTAAATAATTCGACAATTAGAAAAAAAAGAATGAAAAAACAAAACGTTTTTTTATTTTATTTAACATGATTTTATTTGTGTCCTTGCACATTTTTTTTTAAATTTTATTCCTCTCTAAGGCAGCTCTCATAAATAATTCTCTCTCTTATTTTATTTTAATTTAAAAACGTAAATATATTTATAATCATTGTCAATTTAAATTGGTAAACATTAAATATATATAATTGAAGAATGCAAGCATTGAATATCAAAATAATAAATTATAGGCATAAAACACAAAATTTATTTTTGTGAATTACAAAAAGAATGAAAATATTTTTTTTATATATAAAGAGGAAGAAGAGGAAAAAACAAATAGAAAAGTATTTTAAATGCGCAAATTTTTTTTAAGACACACGAATTATTTTATTTTATTTGAATAAGTGAATAGGATTGAAATTGTTCTTTTTTATGCTAATTTATTTAAAGCCGAAGGGAATTTTATTTTATAAAATTCCCAAAATTTGCCACTTTGTTTGCCTCCCTTTGCGTAATTATATATCTATTATGATAAATGGTATATATTCTCTTGTCTACATACACATGCATACATATCTTATTGATTTATCAGGCTAACGGGATCAAAATCGGACCTCAACATTCAAGTGCTACCGGTAGTGGAGGCCCGTCTGGCTTAAACATGCCACCAGGAGGATCATCTTCTGGTTGTTGTTGAATCAAAAACACTAAAATATCATGTATTATTATTACTTCAAAAAATATCGATTAAAGCATAATTTCGATGAAAATCGGTCGTTTATTTCCATATTTAGTGGCGATAAACATATTGTTTGATCAATTAAATGCTTCGAAATTTTTCTTTTTCTAATACAACCACTTTTTTAAGCTTCGCATCTCGATATTATCGACTATTTGTTACGATATTCATACAAGAGCTGAAAATTAAAATGAAAGATTATGTGAAGATTAGCGAAGTTTAAAGAAAAGGTGTTTTTGGGAAAAGACATTTATATGTTCGGCCGAGCTTTAATATTTGTTGTATATAGGCTTCAGCCTTTTTACCCTAATTTTTTGTAAATTTGATCGATATTTGTCTTTTTTCCCTTTAATTTACGTTCAACATGCGATTTTTATTTGGAAAGTAAATATTGTATTTACGTAAATCATGGGCTGCATAAAAAAATTTCAGTTTTTTCACAAATTTAATTATAACAGAGTAAAAAGCTATTTGGGTGAATTCTTATTAATATATTGTTATTTTGGTTCAGATTTCATATTCCTATAATGTTCGTGTTTTTATTTTGTGAATTTGAAAATATTAGCTTAATTATTTGACTTTGAAAGTGTCCTAACCTACAATTTTTACGACACTCAACACCCTTCTATGTCTTTTTTTTTAAAACCTTTTGATCCTAAAAAGTATATACCTTAGTAAATGTGCAATTTTATTTTTTTTTAACTTTAAGGAAAATTAAGTTATTTTAATTAACTTTAAGGAAAATTAAGTTATTTTAATTATAAAAATTCACCTATTTCTTGATTAAATTTGCATTTTTTTGCACTAAATATTCTGTTTAAAGTAAAATTAAATATCTAAATAATTACAGTTCTTACTCTTTATCCCATTTGTGATAACCAAGATGGTATATAAATTTAGAATCATTTTATTTTTTAAATTTATTGTTAATTAAATTATACGCATATTTTTTGTTCTCTTATTTTTTTTCAAAAAATTAAAATAATTGTTTCCTTTATTTTGCATGATTTTCTTCGTACGAATTTGGTAGCCATGTTTTTAACCTAAACAATTGTAACCATTTATTTTCGTTTCCACACTAGGATGAGTTTTCATCTGCCAAATTATTAAAATGTCTATATTGAACTTATTTTGTTTACAATCATTTTAATACCCTTGTAAGCATAAATTTTATGACTTGGTTGATTTCGCATTTGTTTAAACTGTAACATTTTTTGTCGTATATATTTTTAATTATCGGGCAAACACCTAAGGTATATACATATCGGCCATACATAGAAAACTAATTTATATTTTATTTGATTTTTTTTTGCATCAAATAGTTTAAATTCAGATTTAATGTTTAACGTCTCGGGGTCTTGTAAAAAATACGTTTTTCAGTGAATATGAAAGGATAAAACGAATATTCTTTTTTTCCTAGGGCGATAAAACATCTTTTTATCACAGCGAAATGTTCAATTTTATTTATATATTGAAAAGTATCTTTTTAATTCTAACTTGCCCATTCGGGTGACCTAAAAATCATTAAATTCCTAATACACTTTTTATAATTATCCGATATATATTTATTAAATTTTGATAATATTTTGAATCTAATTAATTTACTTTCCAAAAAATTGAAAAAGCAATTTACCATATATCTTAGGTCAGTTCGCTTCTGTTTAATCTTAATTACACCTTGTTACACAGGGCTTTGGTGAATTAGGGTTTTGCTTTTTTTAAAAAAAATCTTTTTTAATTCACATCATAAATTTTTTAAAATATTAATTGCTTATATGTGCCCATTCTATGTCAAATGATTCTCTATACCCTCTGTATAATCGGATATTTCGTATTTTTCAAATTATCCTTTTAATTTAATCGATCTTTTTTAATTTTTCCAACCTTCCTTTTTTGTGTCTGGAGCTTGACAATTTGCTTTTTAATATATGCAAAAAATATTTTTTTTCCCCATAAATTTGCGTTGTAAATTTTACTGCCGCTTTTAAAATCTATTCACACTTTTCTCTTTTTACATTATTTATTGTTGAGCTTTTTTTTCATTTTATTTTAGATCATTACTTAAAAAAAATTGTTTTACTCCTTACTTTTAAAGTTTTGTTTTTATTTTTGCTCACCAAAGTGGAGTTTATTATTTTAATCTCAAACATTAATCAATTTTACATTCCAATATCATGTATCTATATACTAATCTCTTGTTTTCTTCTTCTTTTCTTTTTAGGTGTTTCTGGAAGTATTTTACACAATTCAATATAATTGCCACCATTTATACCATTTTTAATTGTAATTTGTATTTATGATATACAAAATATAACTCAGAATAAATGTATACTTCAATTAATTCGAAATCGTATTTTTTTAAAATTCGACATGAATTGAATTATATTTATACAACCAATCAAAATGATGTAGCTTTAATAAAATAAGCCTCTCCCCAAATTTTTTTTATCAAAAAAGTCCGATTTATTTTTATAATGAAATTCAAAAAAATGTATATAAAAATTTTGAAATTTGGTTTTCTTTAATACACGGTCAAATGTTTTACACAAAACGTAATTTTTAAGCTAAAGATTATGAATTAAAATTATTTATAAATTAATTTTTTCTGTTAATAGGAAAAAAATATATTAAGTTTCATATTTATTATTTTTTGTGTAATTCTATAAATGAGAAAATATATGATAAAAATCGATTTGATGCCTTTAAGTTGATTACCACCTCATTGGCCTGATCAAACAATATTATTAATTGAACTAAGTAATTTATAAAAAATCTTTTTATGAACCTGATTATATCAACTTTTTTTTCGCAGTTATAATTTAAACCTCTTAAATGCTAGGCTCAAAGTAAATTTTAAATTGAGGAAAATAATAGGAAAAAAGTTTTTTGTGTTAATTTTCTAATTTGTCAAGTTATAAATTAGCCCAAAATACATGTGATAAAACTTCGTGTCCTATATGCAGGTACTTGGGGGGTTCGCACCCGTGCATTGGAGGTTTTTTCGGAAAATAGAACACATGTGCAACCACTTTAAAGCTACTTAGTGGCTGAGGAAGGCAGTAGGCCCCGCTAGAAGACGTAGCCTAGGTCGCCTGCGAGCAAATATTTCTATGAGTCAAAGCCCTAAACGGGTGTGGCGCCCATGTATATGGGAATCATACCCAATGGTTTTATCTTAGCCCATAGTTTAAAAACTATATTTTATCGAAAATTAAGGACTCATATAACCTAGGCATCTAAATAGCAAAGGAAAGCAAGATTTTAATTTGTTTTGCAACAAAGTAGTTTCATATGAACGTGCCCTTAATATGCACATACTCAAAATGGGCTTAGCGTTTATTCTTCAGGGTTATTTAAGTAATTGAATTTAGGTTGATAAATTAATTGCAAAAAAATTATTTTTCAAATATCTAGATTAAATAAAAAAATATAAAACAACTGGGCAAACTCATTTAATTTTTTAAAAATATCTTGTAACATTTTGTAAATCTTTTTTTTTGCTTTATGTTTTTCGTCAGATTTCCTAAATCTCTATCCGGCTTGTTATAATGTGTCTTCATAATTAGGTTTAAGGCTAAGGATGGAAACGGCATTATTTTACTCATCCATAAAATGTAGTCTTGGACAGGTTCGTTTAATTTTATAAATTTTCAAGTTGTTGTGTTGTAATACTTGATATGCCAGGTCAACAAAGTATAATATATACCTGCCTTTTATTTTGGGAAATGAATAAATGCGGCCTTTTGATTAAGAGCATGTTAACTTCTCACTAATATATTCATGAAAATATTATATGAAGCGTAAATGAAAATTTTTTTTAGCCCCAAGACTATAATTGAGTGTGAATAATATCCAAGGTGTGTCGACCTGTATGATATTTTATATAAAATGCCTTTCTTGATGACGATAGTGTAGTAATCGCTTAAGGGAAAAAAATTGTTTTTATTTCTTGATGACATGTTCTTTAGTTTGGACTATACCAGTCCAATAAGGTATAAAAATGCACTCGCTTAATGTTGATCAAAAGCTACGTCTTTCATAAATAGGTACTTGGAAATAAATAATTATATTAGATTTATTGTTAAATTTTTTTAAATTATTTGAGGTAATTTGCCTTCAAATTTAAATTTTTGACTTAATTAAAGAATAGCAATTAATTTTAAGTGGCTCGCTATAAATGGTTTTTTACCTAGGAACAATTAAGCAGCAAATTAGAAAATATTGTTTATTTTTTTTTATTTAGTTTGTTCTTTCCTAATTCTTTTACACACATTTTCGCTCGAAAAATAAATTTCAAATATTGTATTTTTTGGCCCTTTGTATAAAACCTTGATAACTTTAACGTTGTTCCTTATGTCGTCTACCTAGACCAGTTATGACTAATCAAACTAAGCTAAAACAACATTAAAGAGGGAACCACCCCAGGCTTTTTTTCATGTTATCGGTCAAATTTTTTCAGTCTTGCAATTTATTTCATTATAATGGAAAATGCCAATTTATTTTATAAAAAATTTGACCTAACTTTCTTTTTCTAGGGCCAGGTTTGTAAATGAAACTATTCTTGATTTTTAGCAATTTTTAAATAGGAATAAATTTTTGAAATAGAGGCTATTTAAAGTTTGAAATGTAATGATGTGTATATAAACTAACAAAATTGTCAATTTTTAACACTCTCCCTTTAATCAGCCTTCCCCGCATCAAATTGGTTGACCTGCATTGAACCATAAAAGCCTCATTAACAAATCCACACTAAAGCTGTCAAAAATACGATCCGGTCTGCATACCCAATTCATAAATGGGTGTGGCCTCCTGCCATATCATCTCCCATAATCACTTACTCCCACAGGTGAGTAAGATGTTTCCCATCTCAATTGAGGTCCGGCTTTGGTTACCTGCTAGCAGACTTTCGCAATCGTGTTTACGCAACTGATGACCAATGTCTCGAATGCAAAAAAGCTACAAATCGTGCTCATTTCGTGGCGCCCCTACAAATTTAGTATGGACAAATCCCATATTAGCCGCGTCAAAACTCACTTATAAAAGCCCCCCCCCCCCTCATTCTAATATAGCATATGCAGTGGTTAAAAACAACAACAACATCTACACTGACACTGATGTTAACGTAAATCAATATTTAAAGACGATCAAATATAAATTAAATAACTGTTTTTTCTTTCTCCCTAAAAAGGTAAATGTAATAAATTTTTTAAAAAAGCATTTTTTTTCACCTTTATTTTACTTTTTACGTTTTCATTTTTTCTTGTATATAATAGTCCTTAGCGACCTAGCACAACCAAATAATTAGTTTCTCGTGCACTTATTTTCTAGCAATTGGGATGTCGCAAAATGTATATTTATAGGGAAACGACGTTTTTTTATACGTATCGATGTACTGGGACATTAACATTGAATGCTTTATATTTTAAAATAACCCTTATGGACATTATACATACCACCTAAGCGTGATAAATTTTATTTTTTATAGGCCCCCTAAAGAACATTGCATTAATGTTATACACCAAAGTAGAAAATGTTAAATCGCCTAAAGATTACGACATGTCTTGTCTAAAAGAATGGAAATCTGGATGTGCTTTTTAATAAATTGTTGGATCGCAACATACTGATTGGAATTATGACATTTAGACAATAAGGACGCAAGAGCATTTTTAACTGGTCTTTAGCGAAGTTTCTTGCAACCAAGTTCTATTTAGGGTTTTTGGTGGCCCTCCAATTTTTTTTTTGTTTTGTGTCAAAAATAAGAATAACACATAAAGATTCTTCTAAAATCTTGTCCTATTTAGATTTCTGGTGAAACATTGGTCTAGAACAGTAGATCATTTTAAATTATAGTAATCACTATTTATTAATTTACTGGTATTAACACATACCACTTAATATAAGAAAACAAAAATTAATAATTAAAAAATTAGATTGCCATACATTAATTAATAATTAATTTCCCTTTAGATTTACTGATAGACTAAAATACCCCAAAATATTTCGTTTTTGAATATTAAATAAATGAGGTATTTAAGTTAATATAAATTCCATATAAAACAGCATCAAAACCTTGAACGCCTAAATGCTCTAAGCGATGCAAATGTGATCTAAAATAATTATTTTAGACAAGGTACTTTGTTTAAAAATATTGTTTTAGAGTTAATATCTATTGATGATAGGTTTTTTCATTAACAATTAATATGTAACACACTTTTTGTCGAATGCTTAATAAACTGGAACTTTTAAAAAAATTTCTTGAAATATGTTTTTGCTTTATCTAATTTGATAAATATATTCACAAATTATTAAGCAATTTAATGTCTATAGTACAACAATAAATCGAAAGACGAGCCGGGCTAATTTTTGCCTTGAGAAATAAAATAAAAATATTAATTGTTGCCACTCAAAAATCCTTGCCAACCATTAATTTTTCAAAATGGCATTTTATTTATATAACACTTGGTCAATCAATGTGAATATAAATACTGATTTTACTTCATCACATTTTCAGAGCCATGAGCTATATATAATTTAATATTAGGGTTACAATTTTTGCAACTTAGGCTGCAACCTAATATGAAAATTGTTTTTGAACTTTTTAGATGTATATTTTGTCAACAATATCGTTTTGTTAATTTATAGTGCCTTAAAACCACCATTAACAATGAGCATTTATAACCCTTGCTGGACAATAAGTACAAGGCTAAAATAAGGATTAAAATAATTTTTCGGAAAGATTAATTTAAATATAAATTTAATTGTAATATAAGGGTACTATGTCAATAATGAAAATAATAATTTCCAAATTAAAATAAAGGAAAGCAGTTTAAGGAGCCCAAGGTAGCTATATTTTTCGCCCAATAATTTAATTTTTGTTTTAAAAAGAAAAGCCCAGCGGGGTTTTTAGTTATAAACTTTTTAACTCTTTATTAATGGTATAACGAATTATTTTCGTCTTTGCCAAAATTTTGAAACATTTTCCTACTATTTCTACCTTATGGTGCCAAAAGATGTGAAATCTCTGTCACCCCTAAATAGTTGTTCGGTGTGAGATTTATATACATTTGCAAAATATTCTGTAATAAAACCTCACCACACGAGAAAGCAATAAAGTTCAAGATTTAGAGATAGCAATGAAACAAATTGGCATTTGATTTTAAATTTAGATGTGTTTAATATAAATGTGAAAATGCATTAGAAAATTTTAAACTTTTAGGTTTTCCAAAAATTTTAGCAATAAAAATAAATTTGGGAGATGTAGAAGTCATCTAACGGCACAAAAAAAGAAATGGTTTCCTTTATTGGCCTACCAAGTGAACCTGTAATGGGCTCTTCCTTGGTTAAATGGTCATTTTTCTGAATTTAAAAATGCACTAAAAATTAGGCTTATATGAGAACTTACCAAACCCTATGGTTTTCCCAAAATATTCTAAACTTCAAATATACCTCACCTAATCCTCCCCCCCCCTCCCCCCCCACCTCCTCCCTTTCCTCCCCATTCGTAATAATTCTGGCAGCTAGGCATGATTAATTTAATTTTTTTAATTTTCGTGTACAAATAAATTGGATCAAGCTAATAAAAAGCGTTAAAATGATGATCACTCTAATAAATAAAATCATATAGCTGTTAAAATCGTGATAGACGTCGGTGGTAAGTTTTTACCGTTTTAACTGTAAAATAAATCAAGAAGCGGGGGAGGGGGAGCTTATTTTTTAAAGTGCCATTTTTATTTTAAAAATGCCTTTGATTTCTAAAAACTTGTTGAAAAAGGTAGACGCACGTCAGGTTGCTCTTGATTAGGGTTTGTAAAGTAAACTATAAATTTTTGGCAAATTATCTTCCAATCATTCATTGACGTTCGGCCCTTAAACTCTTTGTGCAGGCATATGCCAAAAATAGATTTTCGATCTTAATGTTCCCAATAGATGTTTTTGAGGAGATAAAATGCTCTAATACTATAAAAATAGTTAGCATGCTATCAAACTCATTAAAATTCTATATTTTACAACTTAGTTCCAGGGCTGGGAAAAAAGGGCTTTTTTTTACAAGTTTTTGAGTTTTTTTCCACAAATGCCAAGCTCGTGGGCATGGCAAAAGAAAAGCCCCTTTTCTTGCTTCAACAAAATGATTCATGTTTAAGAAAACTCCTTTTTTTAATAAAAACTCCTAGGATTTTAAGAAAAAATAACACACCCACCATTATTAATTTTGAAATATAAAGAAAACAAAAATGGGCCTTTTGGGCGCTTTTTAAGAGCCACTTTTTTGGGTTTTTTTGCCCCTTTTAGTAGGGGCTTTTTTCAAATTCTTATTTTTACAATTTATTTGTAGCTCCCTTTCTTTCTTTATGTTTTGGGGAAAAAAATGAGCCAAAGTTTTTTTGCTCATTGTTTTCCCAGAACTACTTAGTTCACATCTTAAAACCAGTGTTTAATAAAAAAGAATTCAGCCGCAGTGAATTCCTCAATTCTAGTGAATGGTTAGGAAAGAAAAAGTGAATATGAGGAAATTCACCATTTACAAAAAAATGAATATTCCTCATTTTAATAAAAAAGAACTCAATTTTTCTATTTTTTGGTAAAACGGAGTTTTGATAGTATTCATGAACCTCTTTTCTTTTTTTTTCAATATGGAATTTTTTCAAATGAGTCGGAGTGAGGTACTCCGGGCAATTTTTGGAAAACATAGAATTTTATATGGCCAAACTCATGTTTTTTATTTTCACATTTTATTATAATAATTAAAATTTTCATAAGTTTTTATTAAAGAACCAAGCTCAAATTTATTAACTTTTTAATAACATTGCCTTAATATGGTATTCTTGGGTACAAAATGCCGTTTTTAATTAGTTCACACTCAAAAGTTTAACAACGCAGGAATTCAAGATTTTTACTTTTCAATTGAGTTCACTTGGTTATTCAGCTTGTTCGGAGAAGCCATTTGAGCTCATTTGAGGAGAAAAGAAACAAAATGCATTTTTTAAGAATTATTCATTTTTAAAATTAGGAATTTTTTTTGAGGTGAGTTGCGAGAAAAAGGAAATCTTTTTTTTATTTAAACTTTTTCAAATAAAGGGAGGGTAAAAAATGGTAAAGAGTTGAGTTCAAAATATGGCTAATTTTGCCAAATATTTTGAACTTCAACTCTTAAAATAATTAAACACTGCCTAAAACTGTCAACAAGTCTTCATTAAATTACATATCGCTCCAAGAAATATTTATGAAAAACCTACTTAAACCTGTCACCCTAGTGGAAGTGAGACCAAATATAGCAAAGTAAATTTTCTCTGATAATGGACTATTTCTTTTAAGCAGTAAAACCAATTGTAGATAATAATATTTAATATTTCCACGTAGTTAAGTGTACCAAAATAAGGTCACGTGTTAAAGGCCCACAAATATATTTACCTCTCAAAGGGTATAAATTATTTTACTGCAATCGCATATTCAAAATCGAACCTTTATAATTTGCAGGAATAACTTTCATTTCCTCTCACCTTTTTCCGGGGTTTTAATATTCTTGTTATGTAAATATAACATCCAATTTAATAATGTACGATAAATTACTAGGCCAACCATGTTAATAATTTTTAGGCCAAAACTCATTCCCACACTCATTAGCATATATTATCTTTCTAAAGCAACTTGTTGCCTTTTGGCCATATCCAACATTGATTAAATATTTGAAATATATGAGCGAGACAAAATTCTAGAAAAAGATATCAGAAATAATCAAGATATTAAAATTTTATACGTTTAATGTTTATTACTTATAGACAAATTAAATTTGATCAGAAAAAGAGTAAAATATTTTTATTTGATATTAACACCATAGTATATATCTAGATCCTAGTCCTAGGCTTTCTAATTTTCATGTAATAGATCAAATTTTGCAAATGTTTCTACGCACCCACCCCTCACCCATTTCTCACATTTCCCCTATTCATTTTGAGATCGTTTAGTTTCTAATAATATAAACAAATACATCTCTTAGAAGCTTAAAATTTTAAGCTCTAAGGATCCCATAAATTCTAAAACGAAATAGAGTAAAGGTATTTTTTTAAAAATACAAAAATATAACAGGTGGCTATTTTTAATTTTTATTTTGTTTTAGGTGGCTAAAATTTATAAAATGAGAACTCAATTGGGCGGAGGGGGGGGGGGGGGGGGGGGATGGGTGAATTATTTATTTGAAAATATTCTCTGGAATTTCAATAAGTTAACTTTAATGTTAAAACCCTAATGTTATGCTGCGCGATTGATCCTTTTGCTACTGCTGCATCTTAAAAGTTAAGTATTATTATATGACTAAACAATTATTCTTAATGCTGGCAAATGCTGTTTAATTACTTTAAAAAAATTCGGATTAAAAAACTCAAAATATAGGGTTATGGCGATTGAGTTTATGTTTTAGCTTTGGCAATTTTCAAAGTACCTTAAAAATTATTTTTTAAAACACCTTCAACTTATGTGGAAATTTAAATTTTAAATCCCATACACGATATATAAGAAAAATTCGAGGAACCTATCAACGAAAATTTTATTACTATTTTATTGATGGAGTATTTTTATATGTTTTTATTATCATTTTTATTTAAAAAGAAAAGAGGCCACAGCCATTAGCGCGCTTTTCCATCCAAAATATTGCTGCATTTTTTAAAAATTTACGTAATATGTATACATTTTTGTCTTGACCATAATAATTTGCTTAATGCACTAAATAATAACATAAGCACCATTTGAAAATGTTAATTGGTTTATCCTCAAAGTACAAGGATTTTAAATGATATTAAAGTGAAGTCTGAAGCAGAACATTTAATTAAATTACATAATTTTCTGTTATTTTAACTTTAAAATTTTTTTCTATTCCCTGCCTAATCTAAGTTTCACCTTCATTTCTTGTAGTGGGGTCTATAAGCTTCAAAATCTTTTACCCCATGAGTTTCAAATTTCAACCACTTTAAAAACTATTATTTTTTTTCAAGTAATAAGTCATGATAATTATATTAATTTATTTAATAAAATTAAATTCCAATTTTTTATAATATGCTTGCTTTGCTCTCCTTATTATATTCTAAAACACTTTCAATCTAGGGTGAATTAGTTAAAATATTGAATTTTACAAAAGATTAGGAAATAAGTGGCCAACATCAATTTTTTAGCCGAAATCGCAGACAAGTTTCTGTATATGACCCGTTTCAAGTGTGTTTGTTATTATCACAACGACCATAAAACGACATGCAAACACAGATTTGAAATTGTTTTTACATTAGAAAGAGAAAGAAATTATTTAGCTAAATTTATCCTATTACAACAGAATAAAGTTAAAAACTAATATTAATATACTTTTTTTTAATAAAAAAAAACTTTTATATGATGGTAATGCACCCAGAGCTAGAAAAAGCGTGGGCCAACGGAAGGGGAAAATGAGCCCTTTTTGGGCCAAAAAAGAATAAACCCGTTTTTTTAAAATGGATAAACCCGTAAAAACGCCTTCTAAAGAAAAAGGAGGGAAAAAGCCCTATTTTTCTATAAAACAAGGTTAAAAATAAGCCTATTTTACTGAATCGTATTTTATCATTTAAAAATTTTATGAAAGATTAGAAAAAATAACTACAGAAGATTCTTTATGCACAATATACATTTTATGAAATAGATATATACTCTTATTTCATAATATTCAAAAACAAATCCATGAAAAATGTAAATGAAAAAAAAAGTTTTAGACTCTGAAATAAAATGATTTATAATAGCCTAATCTTATATATATTTTTGTCGAAGTTACTACGTCCATTTCGAAAAATAATGGCCATTTTTGAGTGCGACTTCCAGAATATCGTAAATAAATCATCTTTAACATATATTTTTTGACTCAAATGCTTAAATTTTTAAGTATATCAAGGCTCTTACATCAAAATTTAGAATAAAAAGGATATCTGGCATCAAACCTATTTAGGACACGATATATTGTTGGTTATTAATGTATATTAATTTAGTTTGAATTTAGCAAATTAACTTGCGAAAATATAAAAAAAATTTAATTTTTTTGTTTTTAAATATAATTTTGTAATATTCTTTCAAATATATTTATAGAACTTACAAGAAAATCGTAAACGGATGAAAATTTTTAAGAGGGCAGATTTGATATTTGTAGTTAGCTTTCTCGAAAATTTGTTGACTTGTGTTTTATAAAGCCCTATATAGAAAAAGGCAACAATTTGTTAGAAAAAAATAGGAAGGTTTTAAAAATTACATCTTTTGACAAAGAAGATTGTATTTTTTTTGGCTCTTTAAATGTGGGATTACAACAAAAAAAGCCCCTTAAAGTTCTGCATTAAGGGTTGGCTTATTTTTGTCACGTCTAAATGCACCTAAAAATGATATGAAAAAAGTCTATTGCTAAACTTTAGTCATATCTTGCCTTATTTTTAGATTACAAGCAAGTATATAGACACAGCCTAAGGCCAGTCCTATTTTTGTTTGAAATGTCATTTAATTTTATCGCGACAATAGTAGACTTATAAAAAGAGGGCAAAGGTTACAATATAATGTTAGATTGGGCCCCAAGTTTTATTTTTTCCTAAATACCTTTTTACGCATTACTTGTTTTTATTATAATATATTTTAAACATTTTTTTTTTAATTAATGCAATAGAAGAACAAAAATTCAGTAATATTATAATATTAATTTTATTTTAAGAATTTTTTTAAATTAAATCAGTATAGTAATTGAATTACAAAAACTTGTGAAAGGATTCCATGAGATGCATATTGATTCCAAAAAAATATAAATTCTTAAATTTTTATTCCGTGGCCACATTAAGGACTGTATTATTTTGTTATCCTTACTGTATCCGTTTTTTTCGATTTTGCTAAAGATTTAATTCAAAATTTATTTTTGTGTTTTGTTTTGCATTTTTTTAAATACAAAATAAATTTATTTGCTTAATGTTTATAATAAAGATAAGTTTCGGCGAGCTTTATCTTATTATAAAAATAATCCTTTTAAAAAAAAATTAATTGGTGTAGAAGACATTTTTTTAATTTTGCAATTGTTAAAAAGAGATGCTATATTTTGAATTGCAGAGTTATCTGTTTCAAAAAAAATTTGCAGGAATAATGGCCCAGTCCACATACGGTTATAATTTTTAAATAAATTTGCCAAACTCTATCACTAAAAAAATAGTTATTAAATATATATGATTTTGTGCCAATGAATATTTTGACAAATATTTATGCTAGTAAAATATTATTGAGCTCTGGTTTATAACATCTATGTTTTGTCCGTTGTTTATGTTTTAATCTTGGACTTAGCGGTTATTAAAAATAGACTTAGTGCTTAATTTTTTCACTGTGGCTTATAAAAAAAACAAGTTTAAAAAACCTTATAAAATTTTTTTAAAAGGGCGCATTTGGGGCTAATAACATAATATAACTTATCATACAAGGAGTCTGAAGAAAATTAAATTGTTTGCGCCTTGGCGTCTATTTACAAACTTTATCAATGCTTAATACTGCATTATTTTATTTTTCCTGGAATTAAACTTTTGGGTAGCTGCACTAAACAAGTGTAAGTTGGTACCCCTAAATATATTTTCAATTAAATTAATATTGCCCCCCCCCCCCTTCCGATTACCTATATAGGTAGTGTATTATTGCCGATAAAGCTGAGGCCAATTAAAAAAAAAAAAGAAAAAAAAAAGATATATACTATGGGAGGAATATCGTTAGCCTGAACTATTTTAACAAAAAAATTGCACAAGCACTTAAAAAAACAAGTAAATTATTTTTTACTTTATAATTTTTTAATCACAATATTTATAACCAAAACTAACCCAATGTGTTGCGACTCCCATTTAAGATTTAGTCAAAATAATTTCTGACGGCGAACAAATATTCGGACACCAAAAATTAACAATTTTGTAATATCGACCAATTTTGCGCATATTTATCCTTTTTATATTTTTTTACTTTCTATATTCGCTATAAATGGTGATCAATTAAAGCAAACTCACATCTTAAGGTACATTCCAAATATTTACTTTGATTTAGGGAAAATTGGGTTATCGACAAAAAATCTTTATAAATATATTTTAATGAATTGTTACTATAAATTTTATAATTCAAATGTTTAGCATGTTCTATGCTTTATTACATTTATATAACTGTTTATAAGAATATTGAGAAAAAATTATTACCTAACTTAAATTAGGTCTTAATGCTGATTAGAAACATATAATTTGTAAAAAAAAAAAACTTTTACACCTATTAAATTCAAGTAATTATTTCATCATTAAGTAAATCCAAATATAATCAAAATAAAAAACATTTAATTTTTAGGACACACTCTACCCTTTAGGGGTGGGGTTTTCTTCCCCCCCCCCCCCCCCCCCCCCCCCCCCAAAAAAAATTATTCCCCCCCAAAAAAAAAAAAAATCCCCCCCCAAAAATAAAAAAAAAATAAAAAAACACAAAAAACAAAATTAAAAAAAAAAGGAAAGGGGGGGAGAAAAAGAAAAAAAACGGGGGGGGGGGGGGAAGGGCCGGGGGGGGGGGGGGGGGGGGGGAAAAAAGAGTAATTTTTTTTTTTTTTTATGGGGTTTTTTTTGGGGGGGGGGGGGGGGGGGAAGTTTTGGGGGGGGGGGGGGGGGGGGCCCCCCCCCCCCCCCCCCCCCATCTGAAGAAAAAAGAAAAAATATTATTTTCCCTCTTTTTTTAAAAAGGAAGAGGGGGAGGGGGGGGGCCCCCCGGGGAAAAAAAAAAAAAAAAAAAAAAAAAAAAAAATATATCTCCAGGGGACGGGGGGAGGGGGGGGGGGAAAAACAATTTTTTTTTTATAAAAAAATTGGTTATAAAAAAAAAAAAAAAAATTTAAAAGGTTAAAAAAAAAAAAAAAAAAAAAAAAAAAAAAAAAAAAAAAAAAAAAAAAAAAAAAAAAAAAAAAAAAAAAAAAAATTAAAGGAAGAAAAAAAAAAAAAAAAAAAAAAAAAAAAAAAAAATAAAAATATTTTTTTATTAAAAAAATTTTCCAAATATATTTCACTTCCCTTAATCCCTAATAAAAAAAAGAAAAAAAAAAAAAAAAAAAAAAAAAAAAAAAAAAAAAAAAAAAAAAAAAAAAAAAAAAAAAAAAATAAAAGGGAAATATTAAAAATTTTTCTGCTTTGCGCGGCCGAGGCCGGGGGGAAAAAAAAAAGGGGGGGCCCCACCCCTGTTTTGGGATTTAAATTCACAAACCCAATCCCTGTAAGAGTTTAACTTTTTTTTGAAAAATCGAGAGTTAAAAATATATTCCCTTTTATACGTAAGGGATGTGTTGGCAAATTTTTTGTTTTCATATTTAATGTATGTAATAGCCCTCAGCCTACAGAATTGAGTTTTTCTCAAGATAGTGTTTAAAATTCGTTACAAAATTTTCACACCAAATTTTGTTTTGCAATGATAAACAATGCATACATTTATAAACCTCAACATTTTATTTTTACCCACTCACTCTTACCCAAAAGGTGACTTCAATTCGAAAGTCCATATTTTAGGGTTTTAACCTTTACATTTTGATAATTTTTTTAAAAGGTGTTAAGCGGCTCAAGTGTCAAAATGGCAATTTCGCCCGGTTAGGCTGGTATATAATTATTTAGGTCACAACCCGATTTTACAACTCCGCTGATTCACTAGGGACAACAGAAGCTTGGCTTATTGCCAATTTACTTAAGTCCAAATGACGTCCTCTAGTCATTGTAATTGATAAAATATAATCTTGACAATTAATTTAGAACCGAGTTTCTTGGCTAAATACTTAAAGAGAAAAAATGAATAAACTTTGAATTTTTCGTTATGATGCAGTAAGGCAATAAGTGTTTCTGGTAAGCATTAAGTGAAATGGCCATGATTATAAATTTAATCTTTGTATTTCATATTTGCACAATTTACTTAATTGTGATTAATTAAAAGTTTCTATTTACTTCTTCCTGGTATTTACTAAATCAAAATGACATTTTGTCACACTTAAATTGCTATACCCTCAAACCTACTAATTAAAATAAAATACTCCTTTTATTTTAGAACATTATACTTAAATAAATCTAGCAGGCCATTAGAAAACATTATTTTAAAAATTTTGTTCCATATTTTAATCAAATTTATTTTCAATTTGTTGCTAAGGCTTAACTATTTAACACTAAAACAGTTGTAAGCATAGAATACACTAAGTATAACATATAAAAATGCAGTTTATTCTAAAAAATGATGTTTTTTTCAAGAAATTGGTTACACATCGACTAATCTAAACTTTTGGTATGGACTCAAAATCCGTTTTCACTTTATCTCAAACACGTCCAGATTTTATGAAAATTTTGTTATGGCTTCATTATTGCGCTAGAAGTGGTTCCTGATTTATTATTTACAAAATTTATTGTTAATTCTTTTTTTCTCGGCTATTTATCAATTGACCAAAATCATAAAAATGTGGAAGTTGTTCAATATAAATTTTTAATTGATTTTGGCCTTATATGGTGTTTTTACATGTCCAAAGTCGATGCCAAAGAATATTTAGAGTGATAAGCCCAGTTATGAGTTTTTGCTGTTTCTTAGAATGTTAATATTGATTATTTTTGTTCATTAAAATAATGTTTTCAACATTGATATTTTTGATTATTAAATTATCTATATTTTAGACAACAAACATTAACCATCAAATGACTCCACAAATACTACCGAGATCTTATAATGCAACTATGCTGCTATCAAAATTTAAACAATTGACTACCGACCCCTAATCACTTTCACGCAATTCACACATCACATACAAATTTTTTAAAGCTTTTTTATATAAATTTAACATAAAACTGTTTAAATTTATATTTTACAGATTTTGATCTCTATATTTTCCTTTTTTCCAGTTTTATCTAAATTTAAATCCTCTTTTTACATTTAGAAATAGGTTAACAAGGCTCCTTAAAAAATTATTATATTAAAGATAAAAATGTTGCGAAAAGTTAATCGCCATCCTGATTAACTAACTTTCAAAGCATTATCATTTTACAAATAAATTTAGTCTAGATTAAATCATTAACATTAATTTAAACAATTTTTTTCATTTTTTTAATATTTCAGAGAGCTGTCACTCTCGGACTGCTACCTAAATAGGCGCTGAGGGTCCTTATATATTAATATATCCGAATATTCAAAGAATGAAATATACAAATATCTACGATTATTTGTAAATTCTATTTTTTGAATTATTTTAAAAAGAAATTAGCGTTAAATCACTTTGTATTTTGTGATTAGTATATACCTAATGCTGAATTAGTTACAGCATATTTTAAAAACACCACACAAACACATACACCGCAATTTAAGTAGGTAAGCGACATTCTATTTGATTTAACGTCTTCTTAACTCACTCCTAAACCATTTAACAAAAACTCTAAAAGAATCGGCACCTATTCATTGGAACACTTTTTAACTAGTCGTAAAATAAGAAGCACATAGCTTCAATATGGCCTATTTATAGTCCCTACAAAACTTTTTTATTTCTACCCGCTTTGTATTTGTTGGAGGAAATTTGAGTGAGACCTCGCTTAAAAAATTTTGTTGTATATTTTAATGTAAGTTTAGCAATTAACAACCCTTACTTTCATTCTTTTTTTTTATTAATTATTCAATTTAATTTATTAATACTTGCTTTATTTTTCCTTTTTGGAAGGGGCACTTAGTTACATTTATTTTTTATTTGGCACTAATTGAATCTTAATAATTTGGTTTAATAGGCTGCCGAATTAGTCTAAGTTTAATTGTTAAAAGACAGGAAAACAAAAATAAAATAATTTTATTACCCAAAAGGCCACAGCCATATTTGAAATTTTATGTTTTTTAATACAAGAATTCAGTTTTAACGTTTAACAAATACCAATTTTAATTTTGGAAAAGAAGTCAAATCAAAGTTTAAGTTTTTTCTATAGAAAAATATGATTTAGCCTTATATCTATGTTCCTTAATAAGCACACATATTAAGCGTCATTAAGAAAACGGGAGAGAGTTTCAAGCGTAAAAATTTAAACAAGAACTTGTTGTTTAAGTTAAAAAAGGAGGCAACTCGTGATGGTGTAACAAAAATGCGTACAAAATGAAAAATTTGAATCAGTAAGGCTGTGTCCTATTTTATAAAATACATAGCCAAATATAAAGAACAAAAAATATAAAATAAAATATTACATTAGTTAATTTAATGATAATTTCAGTATGCATTACATGTGCGCATTATACACGAATACAGCTAATTATTTAATAATATAATTTTAATTTTAAAAACATTCACTGCTAACTTTTATTTTTACTTTTTGACAGAAATAAATTTTTTTACATCACCAATAACAAAGAACAAACATAGTTTTTTGTTGGGCTCTATAGAATTTTGATGAATTAAAAATAAGTCACATACAGCAAAAAGCCTAATACACTTTAATATGAAACATTTTTATGTAATTTTTTATATTTATTTTTAAGCTAAGCAGAATTAATTTTATAAAACATAACTACGATTTATACTTATTATATTCCAAAAAACATATTTAACATTTCTTTAAGGAATGCTCGTAAAAAGTGACTTTTGGGATTTACGCGATTTGTGAAAGTTTTGTTATGAAATAAATATTTAATAATAAATTATAAAATAGAAATACTTAATATGAAGATGCGCGTTTGAAAAAGTAAGGCAAACTTTTTTAATATTAAATACAAATAACAAAAAATGAAACATAAAATTAATTTAGATTTTTTGGTATGTTCTAAATGTCTATTATGTTTAATTGATCAATATACATTTGACCAATACAAGATTAGTTCTTTCTCAAAATAATTTCAATTTTATTTATTTTTTTTCAATATTCTAAATTCAATGCCAGTTTTACCCCACCTAATTTTTTTAACCTTACTTATAAAACTTTTGGCCATTTTTTATAAATAGGACACGGCCTTTTTATAGAATAAGTTTATAGAAAATAAGAAACGTGAACAAAACATCTAAAAACAAATGTCTATAATAAGATGTTAATATATTAGGTTTTTCAAATGTCTTAAATATTGGAATGTTTTAAGTGTTTTATGCTGATATTTTTTACAAAGTAGATGGCGCCTTATATCTTATAAATCTGTAACTATAGTTTTACCTAATAACTTATATTTTTTTTAGGAATTCCACCATTACCCTCAAACATTATAAGTAAAAATTTTGATTTATTAATTACTCACTATATGAATATATTAGGATCGAGGTAACGGCTAATGTTTTTTCAACAAGATTAATTCTTAAACATCATGCTATATGCTAGGCTGTGATGTATTATCAAAAATGAAAAAAAAAATAAAAAAAAAATAATGTGCAATTATAACAATTTATTCTTCTTTCTTAAAAATATGTATAACACATTTTTTTTATAAATTTACAAAAAAATTAAAATTAACAAGTATATTTTATAGATTAATTATGTATAATTTATAAAAACAAAATTTTTTCGATTAAAAGCTACAGCCATAAAAATATTTATTTGTAATTTAAACCTATAACTTTCCAATTAATTTTGAGAAGATATATAATTTCTTACGTATTTAACCATAACAAATAATTTATATTGAATATTAAAAAACGATATCAGATTAGCAATAAATTTTAAGTATCAGTCATAATATTGACTACATTTTAATGTGAAATCGGAGCTCGATCGAACAACTATATAATTTTTGATCTTTTATTCTAAGACATTTTGTTAGTTACGCAAAACTACATTTTGGAAATTAAAAAAAAATTGTGGTAAAAATCATATTTCCTTATTAAAATGAAAGCTCAAAATATTTTTGGATCATATGCACTAGCATGATAAAATGGTTTGTTTGCTCAAATTAATATAGCTTTAAACAAATGGATATAACATATAAGCTATTAACATCCATTTTAAATAACGACAAATCGGTCCCACATAAATATTTTATCGATTCTACTATTAAGATTTTAAATAACTCTATTTTCCAATCTGTTAGTTTGCTAATCTACCTGTAACAATAATAGTATAGGTTGCAGTTTAAATAAAAATACACATTTACTTATCCAATACATGTCCAAATATATAATGAGCATTAACAAGGAATGATTAATTTAAAAAAAAATTAAAAATTTGTCTTATTTTATGGATAACTTAAATGTCAATAAATAAAACAGTTTTTTGATTTAAACCCGGTAAAAATAGGCCTTCAAAAGTTGGGGCACTAAAAAATTTGTACAACCCAAATGTAAATTTTGAGTTTAAAATATTTAAAAATTCAATATTTTATTTTCGAAAAATAAGTTGTAGCAAGGGGTCTTAACTCATGTTCAGAATTTTACAATTTTTTTGACTTCCCTCAATTGTCGGGCCATGCCTCAGGTTTATTAAAAACGAAACATCGATAAGGCCGCATTGTTATGATTTTATAGGAATTTCGTACACTTCATTTTGTATATATTTTGAGTCTTGTGTTATAACTTAATCCCAAGTCTGAAAATGATTTTGTAATGAGTGTCTGGTCTCTATCTATAATGGCTTCCCCAGGAAAAAAGTGTTGATTGTAAAATTTTTCCCTAACCTTTACCATTATGCCGTACCCGCCAGGGCTTTGTCTCTTTAATTATTGTATGGTAAAACCTATTTACCTAAGCTCTGAGAAAAGGATGGCATTAGGGTGTAAGGGTCACAAATAGAACTGATTATTGATTGTTGTATTTTTTTATTGGTTTGAATGTATTTTTTTCGTATATCATATATGTATATCTTTAATTGTATTTATATATTTAATTTCTCTTTAGATCACCCGCTACCTCCTTCATGTGAGTTTAGTTTTGTATAATGGTAGATTCTTTATAAACCACCTCTATATTAAAAACTATTGTGGATTAATATCTCAACAGCAAAATTGATGTCTATAGCTTACAAATTTAGTAAAAACTAACACAAATTTAAAGTCAAAAAAAGGTCAATCAGTGAAGCAAATTAATTTAAAAGGTATTTGTAATTAGTCAAAAATAACGTTTAAAATTTAAATAATATGTACATTATTACTATAAATAATAGTATATATATGTAACATGGGAGCAATATTAAGATTAGAAACAAAAAACCAACTTATTAAGAATTTTAAATTGAAATTCAATACGAATTGCCGACTGATTTGAGTTGGCTTTTTAACCATAGGTTTTAAAAAAATATATGATATATAACCTCATCCCTTTTTGCTTAAAAATATTTTTTACTTAATTTGGGTTTCAGGTCAAAAATTTTCATTATGCTTGGACATCTGCAACTTAAAATTACGCCAAACTTATTTGCTCGTTTGCTCTTTTTTATGTTATTTCTTAAATGATTTCTATAAGAGAGGATTTGTTTGGTTTGAAAATTAACTTTCTGGCAGGCCTTAAAAGGCAAATAATCTATTATCTAAATTTTATATATTAATGTTTTTGCGACAAATAGTTTAAACAAAAGAATCTGTAAGAATCTAAAATAGAAGGAAAAAGCAGTTTAATAACTTAGTTATTTTTAAGTGTACCTTTAACTGAGCGGTTGGGATTAAATAAAACAAGCAGGCTTTATTTAAAAATGTAAAAAAGTTTTTTTATAAATAAATTGATAATATATTTTTTTGGATTTTAAAATATTTAAATTGTATTTCACATTTTAAAATTGACCACCAACAGTAACGGCCCAAACTCAAAAAAATTCTTTCGGACAAAACCGGGCTTTAATTTTAGAACTTAAACTGAGTTCTCTGACAAGTCGAGAATTGAGCTGTATTTTGGCTACGTTACAAATAAATTTTAAATTTTGAAACTTAAATTAAATGGTGTTTGTTATACTCTTTTTTAATTTTTTTGAAAAAATGTTTTCTCTTATGGGTCTACACAAAGCTGGAAGCCATTTTTAGCTATGTTAGTCAAGGAAAAATATAGTATCTTTAGGCGAAAAAATTTACAAATAACATCAGATGTTTCGCTTAGTTTTTAAATTATCAATTTTCCTAATATTTTATTAAATTGAGAATAAAATAAGTGGTTTAAGTCAAAAAATGGGGTTTTTTTTAGCTCTCTACAGTTATTATATAAATAAAAAGCGGTAAAAATATATAATTTGTGTTGGTTAGATCTCTTTAGCGGATGAGAAGTTTTTTGAATGAAAACACTTTTTAAAAAAAGTGAATATTTTTATAATATATTTGTGGGGGAGCAAATTAAATTTTATGGGTTTGGAAGGGCGAGAATAAATTTTATATGTATTTTTTGGGGACTGGGGGGGGGGGGCGGAGGACAATTTACTTTTTTGGGAAGGGGGAGGGGAGGGGGGAGCAAAAATAAGGTTTTTTTAGAAGAGGGGATAAAATTTAGTTTATTGCAAAAGGGGTCTAGAATCGTGCTTGGCGTAGAATGAATTTACTACATGGCATTTTATTCAGGTTTTTTTTTAAATTTTATTTCTCACCTTTATTATCTTGCACCTAACAATATTATGTCTTACGTAAAAAATGCACCATTGTTTATATTTATATTGCGTGTTATAGAAATTAAAAGTTTATTATACGTGGCTGGCGTCTGTTAAAAACTTCGTAAATGTATTTTTTTAATTCCTAGTTGCATGGAAGATACTCTAAATATAGGCTGGATAAAATTAGAATTTATAAAATTTTAAATGACCCTTAATTTAAATTTTTTACTATACTCTAGTTTTGTGTAGTTGTTTTTTATAAATATAGCAATACCATCTTAACTTAAATCACTAGTCGAAATAATCTAAATATTACCTACATTATTTTTAAAGGAATCTCAAAGGCTTCTTTATGTTTTTTGTTTTGAAGAAGAAATTTCCTTGGAATTGTTATTATTCTTATTTTTGTAAATCAATTAAGATTATCATTTTATATATTAGTAATTCGGCCAGTGCAACCATCAATACAAAGACCAAGTAATTAAAAATTTTTAAAAATTTTATTTTACTTCTCATTCATGTTTTACATTTATGCTTGCCTTTTATTAACAATTATAAACTCTCGGTCGGGATATAATTTTGAATAAAGACTTTCACTATGCACTTTGTACGTCCAGATTTTCCTATAAATTAATGGCTGGCCAAACTCATAAAAATGTTAACTAAGCAATAAATTAATCTTTGGGGTTTTGGCTCTATGTTGTCTTAACATGTTCAAATTATAATTAAATCTTGATATGAGAGGCCCGATAATATGAAATTTTAATACACTTAGGGGTGCCATACCCGTTAGGGCTTTGACTCTTTAACCGGAGCAAAGCAATTATTGTCGGGTTAAATAGTAAGATTTGCACGCACGCCGGCGACCTAGGTTTTTAGCCTAAGCTCTTACTTTTAGACATATCGTTTAAGACCTACTGCCTAAGCAGGCTACTCAAAAGCTTTAAAGTGGTTGCACTTTTCCGAAGAAAATAGCTACAGTGCACGGATTCGAACGCGCAACCTCCTGCGTCTAAGGCAAAAGGTTTGCCACTGAGCTATCTGAGCCGATGTGTGTGCTTATAAATAAATTTTTACATCAAAAAAAAATTACCAGGCTTATTTAATAAAACCAGATAAATGAGCTTTTTGTAAACGTCCGTTGTGAGATAAATTTAAATTGAGAATTGCCGTTTTGTGAATGTTTTCCACGCGAGGGGATATTCTAAAATATGCATTAAAGATTTGGTCTATCTGCTATTAAATTATATTCCAAAATAATTTGTAACAATATATAATTATAGTATTTAATTAATTTTTTTTATACGGCCCCTTGTCTAGCTTTTTTTTTGAAATCAGAATTTGTAAAATAATACTTAAGAATCTTTGTTTTTTAGCTTTGCGCTCAATTCTTTTCCAAGGTAGATTTTATTTGATATATAGATACTTAATTTGCACCACATATATTTAAGTTTAATATATTTAGTTTTGTTACTAATAAATAAAAAATTTTTTAGGCACAGGTCTACAAAATTTTTCATATATCTTGATTTCATTAAATAAATTCATTATTATTTACTTTTGTTTGCACAATTAGTTTTTTTTTCCTTGACATAGATAATATCGACACCTAGAAACTTATATAGAAATTTAAACAAAAATTTTGGAAAGGCAACTTACATTATATTATTTTAAACATAAAACTTGCATGCAATATAAATGTATAAATTTAAAATATTCCAAAATTTTTTGTTCCACTGTTTACAAACGGAAGTGGGAAAGGGGATGAGGGGGGGGATATGTAAAATTTTTAGCATATTAATTTTTAGAAATATATTAGTAAGTGTTAATTTGTATTTATAGATCATCGTCTAAGCAAACTTTATAATATATAAATTTTTATTTTATAAATTTTATGGTTATTGGTGTTAGAGAAAAATTTTAAATAATTATTTTGACAAAATTCTATGTCAACTTTATAAAATGTCAATACATAGTATGTTGCAATTTAGAATCATAAAATGCGATAATTTTTGCACAGTAAATAACACTTAAATTAATGACCTTTAGAAACTTTTCAGTAAACAACACAGAGACAGCCAATTAATTCAAAGATTGCTTGCATTGCATTTCATTTTTTTTTTCGTTGTCCATTAATTTTGTTTTTCGACATATTTATTTATTTTTTATTAGCACCCCGGTTGCCTCCACCGCCAAAACCTAGTAATTCTTCAATTTTTTTTTAATATAATAGAAAACGCATAAATTATATTTAATCCAAACACAATAATAAGTAGTGAGATCAGAAATTTGAGTCGTAAGTCGTGTATAACCATCGGCAATAAATGTGTCTACGAGAATATGTTTTAGCCGATAAAATGACAACAAAACACCGTCTAATTTAATACAAATACTGTTTAATAGTAATTTCTGGATTACATTGAAACTTTATTTTTGGTGTAGCTATAATATAATATATAGAAAAAGTTAAAAAGAATATATATTAATTGATTTTGAAAACTTTAAAATAATATAAACATATATCCCTAAAATAACAAATTCAAAAAAACTTTTAAATTTTAGTTTACTATTTTTAAGCATTTAATAATTATTTTTTGTAAATAATTATAACTAATATATAACAAACCTGCATAAAGCTACATATTTAAAATATTTTATAATAAAATATCGAAGATATTTTTTTCATAAAATTATAATTTGATTTCATATTATATAAAGTAAGTTTATCTAAACCTTATTTTCCAAACACAAAGTACCTGGGCACTCTAACTTTTTTAAAATTATTATGCCTAAGTTGATTAAATAAATTTTTTGACTAACAAGAATTAACTTAAATAGTTATAAAGTTAAAAACATTTTTTTTGCTTGCTCATAAGATATTTTATAAAAGGTGCTAGGGTTCCCAGATCCTCTAATTACTCCTGGGTTAAAAAAAAACACTTTTTGCTTCAATTTTAAAGTATAAATCCATAAAATAAGATTATTTTCATCTTATGTTAATCTATCCTCTGCATCATACTTTGGACCAGATACTAAGGATTATAAAAAACAATTTTCTAATTCTTGTAAAAAAAAATTTTCCAAGAAAATTGGTAAATTTATGTTAATTTTACATACAAAAAGGTCACTAAATTTCTGCCAAATCCCATTTATATCCCTCTAGGATATAAATAATTTGCTATTTTTATTTAGCTCCTCGAGCTCCTATCTTCCGGCAAGGTAAATATATTTAAACGTCTAAATTGATCGAGACGTACTTAGGAATTTTTTAACTTTTAAAATTATGGGTGGTGATGTTTCAATATTAAAGAAAGTGATCAACATTTTTTTTAGTTTGTAGTTATAACATAAGCATTAAGCAGGAACAAATTTATTATCATTATTATTAAATAGCTTTTTACCTAGGTAAATAACGTTTTCTTTGTAATGTAATGTAATAAAACATACATATGACTCAAAAAAATTTATCGGAACCTATAAATCTAAATAATATTGATTACATTTTTTTACAGAAGTATTCAACCATTCCTGATGTTTATAAAATTTAAATGTTTTTTATTCTTTTATTAGCATTTAGGGGAAGGATCCCACCACAACAAAACAGGAGTAATTAAATTTTCACAAACAATATTGAAAATAATTGATTGAGCACAAGCTCAATAAAATTTAACATAATGAGGTAGATTTTCGTAAATTGCAAATTCCTAAGCTCTGTGCATAGTTTTATTTATGAATAAAGGATTTTAAAATGCTTTATAAACAAACACAACCTGAAATATGTTCTAAATTCCTTATTATCTGTTAATAACGTTTAATTTTAATACGTAATAATATTCAGGACACATAAGTCCTATTAATTTAAATTTTTTAAAATGAATTATTATTGTATATTTAAAAATTTTTATAGTTACAAGTCGGTTGGTTAGCTAAGACTTTTATAGCAGTAAAAGTTGGAGATCTAACTTTACAGTATATATATCGTTAGATATGATAAGTTTGGCCGATTATGCCAAACTAAAATCCTCTGATAAATAAATTACAAGAATTTATGATCTTAAATAATTTTCACAAACTCCAATTCATTTAATTAAATAATTAAATCAAAACTAATGGAAAAGAGCTATAGAAATGTCTTTAATTGTGGTTTCTATAAAGAAACAAATCTTAGTAAACTAGTGCTACCAAAATTATTTAGGCTTGTTATATATAAATTCTAAAATTTTAACAATTTTTGTTTTACATTTAGCTCCTCCTCCATATAGAGTCTTCCAGCAAGGTAAACATTTATTTAGAAGCCAAAAATAATTTAATTTAGGTAATAAATTACAAATCAAACAATATATATTACAAATCTAATATTACTCCATCTTTAGTTAAAAAAATATTAAGATATTTTATATAAATGTATCACTATGCTTAATATAAGATAAAGACTAAAAAAAAATTATTTTAAAAAAAAATTGCTACTAGCTTAATAAAAACAATACAAGTCAAATAAAAACAGCAATGCTTGCATATTTTATCGCATTATATGACTATTAGTAGTTTATTGCCAAATGGATTAAGTTTTATTGCATCTTTATTTATAGCACCTAGGTTCTTGCCTCCACCGCAACAAATTCCCAGTAAGCTTTTTTTTTATAAATAAAATAATTGCAGAGCATTTAAATTTCCACAATTGTTCAGGGATTAATTCGTAAAAAATACATTCAAAGACAATAATCAAAGATTAAAAAAATATATCAAAATAGTGATATTATATTAACTTTCTATTTTTCGAATTAATAAACTTCCAAAAATTTAATATAAATAAAATTTTTAATGCTAAAAAGGGAAAATCATAGATTGTGACTAATGCTTGGCAATTAAAAACAAAAACAAATAAATGGCGCTTTATTGGTAACATTGGTTGATGTAGCAGTAAATGTTAATTTATATAACAGATTAAATATTTAAAAAAAAAATAATGTCAAAAACATAATTTTGTGTCAACTAAAAAATTCTCGGTGTCAAAAAGAACAATGGAAGACAAAAACAACGTTGACAGAAATTAACAAATTTTTGCTTAAATGTCAAGCTAAGAGTAGTTATTTAAATACTAAAATAATACAAAAAAATACAAGACAAAATAAACGACACCTGTTTTTAGGTTGTCCTAAGACTTTCCTTAATATTCATGATTTTAAGAATGTCAATCTGGGTTTTTTTAAATCTGTAAACTGGATATATTTTTAAATTTCAATGCTAATGGTATGCAAACATAAAATTTTATTTAATGACACATTTGTTCCTTTCAATTTTATATTCCGAAATGTACCCAAATTTGTCTTCAATAACCTTATTCTAGTATTTTTATTTAACCCGCGTACTATATATAATGCGGTCCATATCCCTAGGACATTTATTATCATTAATATAACAAATAAAATAATACCGATTGAGAAATCTCCGATTATTATTTTTGAACTTCTAGTTAAAATCAAGAACTCTAGTAATTATTAATTTGGATCTATAATCATCGGATACTTTCTTGCCAAATACATAAAAAAGATGCCTACCTGATATCTAAATACTTATATTTATAATTAAATTTACATCAGTAATGGATTCGATTTATGTAACATGTACAGGGGTAGTTATATTAAAAATTGGTAGATTCGATGTAACAATAGAAATATAAAATAAAATAATTTAAGACTTTTACACTAAATATAATTTTAATAGATACACTTTAAATATTAAGTTTAATATTTCTCTTTCATAATCACAAGTTATATGAATTTATGTGCTTAGTTTGATTTGTCTAGAAAAGTTTAAGTCGTTTAAAAAACAAATATCAGATAGAAATTGTATAATACTTTATAATTAATATGAGTGTTGATATAATTTACTTTTACATAGCATTTTAGATTCATTTGTTTGTAGATCTTTTTATTTGTCTATAAGACAATTATGAAATGATACAATCATATTTGCAATAATATTACTTACTCTCGAGATTAAGGCTCATTTTTTAAAGTTTTTTTATTAAATAATTAAGTAATTTATTTTGTATCTGTAGTACTCCTAAACCCATTAACCTCGAGCTTTAAATGTTCTAAAAATATTAATTACAAAAATTGATTTGGGGCATATCCTCAGAATTTCAAAAATTTTAATATTCATAGGGCGCGTTGAGACTCCTTTTTTGTTTTTTAAAGATATAAAATTTTAGAATTTTTACTTTCTGATATTAAACGCATTTTAACAAGTCGCCAATTTTGTTATTAGCGTTAAAATAGTTTTTCTGAAATATTTCATAATTTAAAAAAAAATTTAAATTTGTTAAATTTACAAAAATTACTTTGTAAGGCTGTATTTATTAATTACAATTCCCCTTTATATGTTTGATACATAAATTCAACCGCCGGTTACAACATAAAAATTACAAAATATTTTTTAATCCTCCTCAATACGCCCTTGCTTAATATAAAAAAATTTTGAAATTTAAATAAATACTAATTTTTGCTTTATATTTAGCTCCTCCTTCATATAGAGTCTTCCAGCAAGGTAAATCTTTATTTATTATATAGGCTTAAAGGTTTAACAGTAAAAATCCAACCAAATTCAATTTAAGTAATAAACCGAGCAAACTATATATATTAGTGCAAATATACAAATATTACTCTATTTTAATAAAAAATATACTAATATCTCGTATAAACATTTCACTATGCTTAATATAGGATAAAGACTAAACAAATTATTTTATCATTGTTGGTATTTGCATATTAAATTTGGCCTGTCCTTTTTAGTAGTTTAATACGACCTTTTATTATTTTAACCTAATCGTATTTGACTTAATCGTACTTTAACTATTTGAATATTAATTATTATATGAAATGAACGACCTTTTATTATTTGTTTAACTTAATCGTAATTTAACTATTTAAATATTAATTATTAATGAAATGGCATTGACCACTATATATATATTATATAATGAATATATTTATATCAACTTTAATATTATTTGTAAAACGACTCGGCCTTATATTAATAATCATTAAATAAAAATTATTACTAGCTTAATTACAATGTCAAATAAAAACAGCAATGCTTGCATAGGTTATTGTATTATTTGACTATTTATGGTTTATTGCCAAATGGTAAAAGGTTTTAATGCATCTTTATTTATAGCACCTAGGTTCTTGCCTCCACCGCAACAAATTCCCAGTGAGCACTTTTATCATAAATAAAATAATTGCAGAGCAATTAGATTCACACAATTAAAAGATTAGTGATTATCGTATAGACAATTAAAACCATAGAACAATATATTAAATAGTGTATTCAGCGTTGGGAAAACAATGAGCCAAAAAACTAGAAAGAAAGGGAGCTACAAACAAAGGGCCAAAATAAGAATTTATAAGCTCTCATTAAGAAAGGGGGCAAAAAACACTCCCCAAAATAGTGGCTCTTAAAAAGCGCCCCAAAAAGCCCATTTTTTGTTTTCTTTATAATAATTTAAAAAATTTGTTTTTTTCTTTATAATAATGATAGATAGGTTATTTTTACAAAAATTTAAAAATTTTTTTAAAAAGGGGCTTTTTTAATTATACCCTTTCTTTTAAGCAAGAAAAGGGCTTTTCCCATGCTTACAAGTTTGATGGCATGGAAAAATAACTCAAAAACTTGTTATAAAAGAGCCCATTTATTTTTTTCCTCAGCCCTGCAATATTATACTGTCTATTTTTCTACGGTATTAAATCCATAAGTATGCTTAAAAATTTGTGTTTTTAGCTTATCGGCCATATAGATTCTCTCAAGGTAATTTATTTTATATATTAATGTTTGAGGTTTATTTAATAAAGTCTAAGCTTTACCACAATCAGCAAATAATATACTTTAATTGTATTTTTGATCTAAAAATTCATGATTTATATTAATATAAACCTTTGGCACAAGAATTGCCTTATTAATAGTCAAATTGTTTTAAACTTAAATTTCACGAACTAAAAAAAACTGTAAGAAGATTTTGATAAACTTTGATCTACATTATGTTTAATATATATTTAATAAAGTCGTATAAGCAAAATTTAACATTAAAAACTCAAAATTCACAAAATATTAGGCTTAAACATTAAAAAACATATGAGCAATTTGGAATTGATAAAAAGCAATAGTATTGTCAATATCAAAAGGCATTAATCGAATTCTATGAACTACCAAGGCAATAATGCAAAACACCTTTCTTCTATAAATGAAAATGAATAGACATGAATAAATAGTTATTAACGAAAATTTTAATTTTTATATTTAACGTTCAAAAATGTATTCCAGCTAACGTAATTTTTATCGAAAATTATTTTTTTAAATAATATAGGCTTAATGGTTAAAAAAATATCTGGGTAAGAGGTTTGTACCTACTATGAAGGGTGTCATACCCTTTTTGTGCTTTGACAATTTTAGCGAAGAAATTAATGTCGATGGGTAAATTTGCTTGTTTTGTATTAAAGTGGTCAAGCCAGGAATCTTATTTGAATTTTAAATCTTTATTTCTCGATACAAAACAAATTTAAACATTTGGCAAAAACATATTTTGTCAATAAATTTGTTGGGCAACAAACAACACTGCTTATTATTAAAACATACAAACTAATAACCTAAATTCGAAAACAGTTTTCATGCAACTAAATTTGGACGGCCTTAATCTTATATGGCAATTATTAATCTTTGATTCCAAATACAAATATAAAACCAGAATGTTAGCCTATGCCATTTTTATATTAAGCTGTGGCTAACACTTCTGTCAAAATTGTATTTTTAAAATAAGAAAAATTTAGCGGCATATTAGGTTTTTTGGTCGTTTTAGGATATGCCTTTTTTACACTTGCCGCCTTAATGTCATTCAAATGCGTGCAATTTTCTATTGTCAAAACTTTTTTTCCCACTTATCGCAGCCTTGAATGACAAAAAAATAGTACTTCTGGGATTTTACATTATAAAAGTGGAAATATTTAGGGCATATTTACTACTAATTTTATATTAGCACCTCGGATATTGGCTCCAGCACCACAACCACTGAGTAATTAGAGTATTTTAAATATTATTATATTGATATTGAGCATATAAATTTAATTAATATGACACCTACTTTCAAAATGAAATTAGTAGTATAAATTAAGAAATATTCCGCAATAAAATTTAATATTTGTTTAACTAATAATTTGGACAAAATTTTGCCTTACTTTCCATTTTGTTATATGCTACTGATTATGGAAAAGATTAAAAGCCCAGCAGTGCCTTTAATTTATAAGGCACTATTTTATAAAGTGTTTAATTTTTAAATATCTATCTGTATTCCCTAACTTAAACAATTTAGCTTCTATTTGATTAGGCATTAATTGAAAACAATTTAGTTTCTATTTATTAATTCTACAATTTAAATAAAAAAAATAATTAATTTCGGTTATAATTGCCATCATTGGAATAATAGAAAAAGAGGGAAAAACATAAGCGTAAATCTATATACAAGCGAAAGAAAAATAAAATTTATAAAATGAAAATATTTTTAAACAAATAATGTGGATAAAAATTTAATAAATGAAACAAATATCAATAATCAAGGGTATCGAGATATTAATGGGGAAAACTTGTAAGAACCATGTCTATTAAAGTAAAATCTAAATGTGTTGATTTCTCTATTCTTTCAAAAATATTATTCCAATTTAAAAAGACCATTAAATTTATCCCAGTCAATCTCATAACCCCACTTTCTATATTAAAAACATAAAAAATTATATTGAATATCAATAAAATAATAAAAACATTTATTTTTTAAAACATTATATCAAACCTTGTTGAATATAAATAATATATTGCAAAAATCCATAATCCTTTTGATTTTTTTTATTGTAAAACTGGTTTTTTTATTTAAATTATCTGACTTATTTAAAAAAAAATTCTGATTGCAAATTTTGTCAAATTTAATGTGTAATAGTTTGCATATTTAAATGCCTCTGGCGAATCTTTTAATTTATATTCTAGCTTTGTTTTTAATAAAATTTGACCTTGTATAAAACCTCCCTTATTTTTAAAATCAGAGGCATATGCAGAACCGGTTTTTAAGGAGGGCAAGAAAGTTTTTTTGGAGGAAAGAACAAATTTAATTTTAATATTGCTATTTTATTTGCAAAATTATTTTATAAGGCTGTATCTTTTTTAAAAAATTAGCAATTTTATAGATTTCCCTTTTATATAAATATATACATTCATCCACTGATTACATCATAATCAAAAAAATTTTAAAGGGGAGATATGCCCAATTTTGACTTACCCCCCCCCCCCCCCTCAATACGCCCTTAAAACGGCCCAAAAATTTTTTGAGTTGCATATAAAACCATAAGTTTTACAATATAATTGCCAAGTAAATGAGATATAAAAATCTTAGCTACCAACAGAGCTTGCTCATCGAAATTTAAGCGCTAAATAGTTACAAGGTCCTTGCGATAACCTAGTCTCTAGGCATACCTGTATCTTTTTGTCTCGTCACTAAATTAATTGGTTTTGCAAACACTGTCTTGAAAGTTATTCTAGATAAATTATAAATACTTAAAATTTAACCATATTTTAAATTATCTTAATCATAAGTAGGGGGCTTAATTTATGTGTTTGTATTTAGCTTACCGCCCACCTGTATTCTCTCAAGGTAAGGATTTAGATACTAATTATGATTTACAAAAAAAAATCTGTGCTTATTTAATAGTTACTAATAAATAGTTATAGTATATTTTTGCTAAATTAATAAAACAAGCTAATAGGCCGAATGGAGTCAATGGAAATATATACATGTAAACTTACTCTTGCACAACCATATATGCTTTCGGAATTGTACAAAACCCCAACCTAAAAACTTACAAATTATAAAAAAATCCTAATTGAAAATTGAATAATTTAAATTTTATATATTTTCGCATATAACTTGTAAAGGCTTCTATAAAAAGCAAAAAGTCAACAAATTCAACAAATTAACATTTTTTTCAATATAGACAGTTGATAAATTTTTAATAATAAAAAAAACTGTTTAGCTGGAAAAGATATTTTAATTAATAGTAAGAAAAAAATCTGTTGTTTGTTGATGTTTTTGTAAAAAAAGCTCCGCTCTCAATCATCAGTACCATATAATAGTTGCTGTTAACTAACTAGCTTCAATTTATATTTTTTTATATTTTATTTTTAACATTATAGATTTTAAAGATTTAAAAAAACTACTATATACCTACAATAAATACCTCTATAGAAACACATTTATTAAATGAATTTTTATGTAAATTACATTAAAATTTAGATCTGTTTTTAGTTTGCATATATTTTTTCTAATTTATTTATTATATAAATCAAGATTAGAATAATATTTTCACGAGACTCGAGTTATATATTTATATAATGATTCTCTTTTATAAATATTATTTTGCCGTAGTACAGGACACAAATAAATGTGAAATCACTCTAATTTTATAAAATTACACAATTAAAATTGATTGAGACCACATCTGCTTGGAATAAAATTGGTTACTTCTTGCCAAACATATTTGCTGCAATTATTAATTATATATTAGCACCTCGAATAGTGCTACCACAGCCAAGACCACCAAGTAATTATAACTATTTTTAAAATTTTTATATTGAGTGCGCATGAATTTACTTATAAAACTATTTATTGAGAATGCGACTGCGAATTACACAAAGTGTAAAAAAAACAACAAAAAAAGCAAAGTTCATGAACCTGACACCAATATTATTATTATTTTTTCTTTCGCATCAATAATGGGAGCCCTACATATCCACAAGCAATCATAGGTCAATAAACATTATGTCAGAAACATGAATTTAATAAAACATAAAAGAATGCATCCCCATGATGGCCTAATCTCATATAAGTTTTTCGTTTTTTGCATTTCTTCCTATTTCGGCTCCTCATAATCTTCTTAAAAGTTTTTTTTGACCAAATTGACAGGTCTAAATATTGAAAAGTATAATCCTTTGCGTATTAACCTTTGTATATATTTTTAATCACAAATAATGGGTATTTTTTTTTATTAATATATCAAGCTCCCACATCGGCATTTAATATAAAATATTTAGCGTCCAAACTTAAGTGTATGACACAATATTATAAAAATATTATCTAAAATTTATATTTAACAATTTAACTCATGTTAATATGCAAAAATAAAATTTTAATTTATTTTTGTTTTTGAATTTTTTTTGTTTTTAATCTTTTTTTCAAAAATTTTATATGTTTATAACTGACGTTTGATTAGGAAATACGGTAAATAAATTTTATTCAACACTCAAAAAATAGTTGACCTGAGTAATTACTGATTATGCGACCTCAAAATATAATATTTATTTTTATATCAACTGTAATTTTATTTCATCAAAATTCAATATTAAATTTTTAATTATATCGAATTGTATAACCCACACTTAGGTTATATTTGCACCGATTTAGGATATACTTTTTTTAGCGGTTTGAAATAAAAACATTATTTTAAGTTTGAATTTATATAGCCTATATTTATAAATAATATATTTTTTAATATATTTTGGTAAATCTATTGTTTTAAATTTTCACATTTTCAAAGAGCTTGCATACAAAATTTAAACAGAAATAACTATAGGTTTAGGGATTTGTAATTCTAATTAGGTTTTTCTAAGTAAATATCCCACTCCTATTTGTATCATTTATAACGCTTAAATATTTATTTATTTAGCATATGTCCCGCCTAAATTCTCTCAAGGTACTTTCTTTACAATAGTATACATGGTTTTTACCCGAATTTAATTGAAATCAAATTCTTAGGTCTCATAGAAATAGATAAATTATAGTTATATAAAATTACTCTAGCACAATCATATTTGCTTGGAACGCAAAAATATTCCAATTTTGAAAATCACAAATTATTAAATTAAATTATATTTTAGTTATGTTTTGAGTTTTTAAGCAAATTAAAATTACTTAGTAAATTTAATTTAATATATTTACTTTAAACCATGTTAGGGCCTTACCAAAAGTCCAATTAAATAAATCATATTTGTTTTCGATGAAATAGAGAGTTGATAATTTTTAAGTAATACAACAATTATGGGAAGGTTATTTAAAAGTTAGTAAAATAACTAACAGACATATATTTATAATCGATTTTGACTAATTCCTATTTATCCTCTTCATATAGATTTGCTTCATATTTATACACTTTATATTAGCACCTCGCATAGCGCTTCCACCGAGACAACCAGCAAGTAATAAGCACAATCTCAAAATTTTATTAAAATGAGAGTGATGTTATTTTAATTTATTAACGCAATTTTATAAGTTAATTTTTTTATTTGCTAATGGATCGAGAATTTTATACTGCAGTTAAATAAGCCACAATATTTTGCTTATTTTTTATTGGCCAATCTAATAAAGGAGGCAAAAAATTTTAAAATTGCGTTTTGCGACTTAGTACTCCTTTTTTTATATATAAAATAATTCTGGCTTCAATTATTATATCAATTATAACAAGCTTTGAATTCCACATGGGTATAGAGATGCTCTTTGTACGATGCGAAATAATTTTTTTATATTATTTTAAAATTTTAATTTTTTTTGTGTCCATTTTTTTATCTAAAAGGGCTTAAATTGACCCAAAACAACGTTATAATAAAATAGTGGCTCTGATCAGATTGATTAATTCACTATTCTTAAAAATTTCGAAAAATCATCATTGTAAAGTTAGAAAAGAAATTAACAAAACATTAGAGAGGTTGATGGTCAATTTTCTGAATTATTAAATTTAAATTAATTTTTTGTAAATCTTATTGTAAAACTAATTTATTTAAAGTATGGCTTGTAAATAAAATAGGCTTTATTTTTATTCTTAAAATTTTCCGTTTTTCAGAAAAAAAATTTGTGAGTCTGCCATGTTTGACGCATACATATAAAAATTATAAACGATTTATTAATATAAAATTAAAATGGTACTTTGAAATATTAATATGGATTTTTAATTTATAATATAATGGTCTAAATGATAAAAGTTTTATTATGTTTTGGCAAAAATCACTTTTTATGTATCTATTAATTTTTCGTCATTATAACATTCTTATACTCAGGAGCAGAGTTTAATTAAAAAATGCGAAAAACTTTGGAGGTGAAATGATATAGGTTATTTATCTCAAGTTTTATCTTCCCACCAGGCCCGATTATAGCTTTTCCATTTTAGGGGGGCAAAAAAAACTCGTGGGGGGGGGGGGGGGGGGGCAAAAAATTTATTTGCCGCCTTCGGCGGCAAAATATATACATGTACAACAATAGAAACCATGTTCAAAATTTTTTAACAAATTAATAGTAATTTATTATAATCTTAATTAAAAAAATGAGTTTATAAACTAAATATGTGAATTAAAGTTAATTGTTTAAACTAAAATCAATTGCTTAAAAGGATATATTTGAATTAATTGTAAGTATAATTTTATCATTTGGCATCATTGCGCAATGAAAATTAAAAATATGATAGATATGAATAATAAAAGTGAATTATATAAAACTTTGGATTTTATAAAATGAAAAGTGAAATAAGATTGATTATCATGAAAACAAAATGTATAAGTATGCTAATTTGGAAGAATATATATGAAAAAACACTGGTTATATATATAACTAATTATTAATATTAGGGTAAAAAATTTAATAAAACATGGACATAAACATTAAATGCGCATAAAAAAAAGTTTGCAACCATGTTAAAATAGTAAGCAATAATTAGCTGATTATGAGCAGTGTATTGTATTGATCAAACTATTTTTTCTTAGAGGATTTTAATTAAATTACAATATTCAACGCCCCTAGTTAATGGTTATTCGTGTTCTAAACAGGCCCGATTCTAGCTTTTTCATTTTAGGGGGGCAAAAAAAACTCGTGGGGGGGCAGAAAGAAATTTTTTTCCGCCTTCGGCGGCAAAATTGGCCGTGACCTTCGGTCACGGCAAAAATTATACATGTACAACAATAGAACCAATGTTCAAAATTTTTTAACAAATTAATAGTAATTTATTATATTCTTAAATTAAAAAAAAATGAGTTTATAAATTGAATATATGAATTAAAATTAATTGTTTTCACTAAAATTTGCTTAAAAAGATATGAGATTTGAATTAATTGTAAGTATAATTTTATCATTTGGTATCGTTGCGCATGAAAATTATATATGAATGATAAAAATGAATTTTATAAAACTTTGGATTTTAGAAAATGAAAAGTGAAATAAGTTGATTATCATGAAAACAAAATGTATAAGTATGCTAATTTGGAAGAATATATATGAAAAAACCCTGGTTATATATAACTAGTTATTAATATTAGGGTAAAAAATTAAATAAAACATGAACATAAACGTTAAATGCGCATTAAAAAGTTTGAAACCATGTTAAAATAGTAAGCAATAATTAGCTATGAGCAGTGTTTTGTATCGATCAAACTATTTTAGCTTAGAGGATTTTAATTAAATTACAATATTCATCAAAATTCAACGCCCCTAGTTAATGATTTTTCGTGTTTAAAAGAACCACTTTAAGCAGGTCACTACTTGTCAGCCGTTATTATCCTTTTAAAGAAAAAAATGTGGCCTCACAACTCTACGTTGAAGAGCCAATTAACAAATTTATAGAAAAAAATGTTAAATAGATTAGGAAACGCATCTTTGTAATCATATAAAAAAAATATTAATATCAAAACAATTTTTGAATAAATTTTCAAATGTATTTTTATTTCTTAATTGTTTAATTTCTAACAAACAATGGTGTATTAAATCAGAAGTTTTAGAAACATATATCGTTTTGCATTGAAATTGATCTATAATTATTTTTAATAAATAAAATATTTTTTCAATTAAATACAAAAAAATAAATAGATGATTATAAATATGGTCAAAAAACCCCGATTCGGCCCTGTGACCTGAAGATATAAAAGTTTTTTTATTTTTAATTTTTAAAAGAGTATTAAATATTTCTGTGTAAAAAAACAATGGGCAGGTAGTGACCACACCACCAATGGGGAAACAGCCGGGGTATGGTCTCGCATTCACTAACTACCTTGATTGCATCATGTTGAAAAAATTTATGAAGGGAAGAAAAATTATCAAAAAAATCTTTCCCATCACTTAAAATAGGAAATCTTTTACAACAAGATGCAATCGGTGGTTAAAGTAGTGAATATACGAGACATGGTGTCCAGTTTGCTTAGAAATTTTTAAACACCATGTTTTCCCCGGGAATTACGTTCGCCCCATCGTAGCATTGTGCGATCAGGTTCTTTGGTTCTAGATTATATTCTAACAAAAGATTGTTGTTAACAGAGAAAATTTCTTAGGCATCAGATTTATGAATTGGTTTCACAAATATATAAAGCTTTCTGTAAAATCAAATTTTTCTATATATTTCTGCTGGTTTGATCTCGCGGATGAGAAGTATTAATGAATAAAAACAATTCAAAAAAGTAAATATTTTTAAGATAATATTTTTTAGATATTTTTGATGGAGCAAATTTAATCATATCATGTGAAAGAAATAAAATTACTATGTATTTTTTTGGGGGGGGGGGCAAATTCAATTGTGGGGGGGGGGAGGGGGGCAAACATAAAATTACTATGTATTTGGGGGGGGGGGCAAATTCAATTTGGGGGGGGAGGGGGGCAAACATAAAATTAATATGTATTTGGGGGAGGGCAAATTCAATTATTTGGGGGGCGGGGGGGGGCAATCAAAAACTTTTGGGGGGCACTGCCCCCCCCCCCAAAGGGGTCTAGAATCGTGCCTGCTTCCCACCTTCATTTAAGACTTGCAAAAATTTATAATCACAATTGAATCCTTAATAACACCAAAACATAGTCCTCAAATTTCTAAAATAAGGCGTTGTTAATTTATACATATTTAGTTTACACATTTGTTATTTGATTTAATTGCATAAACTAGATAGTCAAAATTTTGAGTTGAATATGTGGTAATTGGAGAGATGTATTTGCAATGAATCTCTTACATATCTAAAATCCAGTGTCGTCTCTTATAAGTTTTTTAGGAAAAACAGTAAATAAATTTTATTCAACACTCAAAAAATAGTTGACCTGAGTAATAACTGATTATGCGACCTCGAAATATAATATTTATTTTTATATCAACTGTAATTTTATTTCATCAAAATTCAATATTAAATTTTTAATTATATCGAATTGTATAACCCACACTTAGGTTATATTTGCACCGATTTAGGATATACTTTTTTTTAGCGGTTTGAAATAAAAACATTATTTTAAGTTTGAATTTATATAGCCTATTTTTATAAATAATATATTTTTTAATATATTTTGGTGAATCTATTGTTTTAAATTTTCACATTTTCAAAGAGCTTGCATACAAAATTTAAACAGAAATAACTATAAGTTTAGGGATTTGTAATTCTAATCAGCTTTTTCTAAGTAAATATCCCACTCCTATTTGTATTATTTATAACGCTTAAATATTTATTTATTTAGCATATGTCCCGCCTAAATTCTCTCAAGGTACTTTCTTTACAATCGTATACATGGTTTTTACCCGAATTTATTTGAAATCAAATTCTTAGGTCTCATAGAAATAGATAAATTATAATTATATAAAATTACTCTAGCACAATCATATTTGCATGGAACGCAAAAATATTCTAATTTTGAAAATCACAAATTATTAAATTAAACTATATTTTAGTTATGTATTGAGTTTTTAAGCAAATTAAAATTACTTAGTAAATTTAATTTAATATATTTACTTTAAACCATGTTAGGGCCTTACCAAAAGTCCAAATAAATAAATCATATTTGTTTTCGATGAAATAGAGAGTTGATAATTTTTAAGTAATACAACAATTATGGGAAGGTTATTTAAAAGTTAGTAAAATAACTAACAGACATATATTTATAATCGATTTTGACTAATTCCTATTTATCCTCTTCATATAGATTTGCTTCATATTTATACACTTTATATTAGCACCTCGCATAGCGCTTCCACCGAGGCAACCAGCAAGTAATAAGCACAATCTCAAAATTTTATTAAAATGAGAGTGATATTATTTTAATATTAACGCAATTTTATAAGTTAATTCTTTAATTTGCTTATGGATCGAGAATTTACTGCAGTTAAATAAGCCACAATATTTTCCTTTCTATTTTTAATAAATATATTTCCTTTATTGGCCAATCTAATAAAGGAGGCAAAAAATTTTAAAATTGCGTTTTGCGACTTAGTACTCCTTTTTTTATATATAAAATAATTCTAGCTTCAATTATTATATCAATTATAACAAGCTTTGAATTCCACATGGGTATAGAGATGCTCTTTGTAAGATGCGAAATAATTTTTTTTAATTATTTTAAAATTTAAATTTTGTCCATTTTTTTATCTAAAGGGGCTTAAATTTGACCCAAAACAACGTTATTATAAATTAGTGGCTCTGATCAGATTGATTAATTCACTATTCTTAAAAATTTAGAAAAATCATCATTGTAGAGTAAGAAAAGAAATTAACAAAACATTATAGAGGTTGATGGTCAACTTTCTGAATTATTAAATTTAAATTATTTTTTTGTAAATCTTATCGTAAAACTAATTTATTTAAAGTTTTTATGGCTTGTAAATAAAATAGGCTTTATTTTTATTCTTAAAATTTACCGTTTTTCAGAAAAAAAATTTGTGAGTTTGCCATGTTAGCGGCATACATATAAAAATTATAAACAATTTATTAATATAAAATTAAAATGGTACTTTGAAATATTAATATGGACGTTTAATTGATATATGGTCTAAATAATAAAAGTTTTATTTTATGTTTTGGCAAAAATAACTTTTTATGTATCTATTAGTTTTTCGTCATTATAACATTCTTATACTCAGGAGCAGAGTTTAATTAAAAAATGCGAAAAACTTTGGAGGTGAAATGATATAGGTTATTTATCTCAAGTTTTATCTTCCCACCAGGCCCGATTATAGCTTTTCCATTTTAGGGGGCAAAAAAAACTCGTGGGGGGGGGGGGGGCAAAAATTTATTTGCCGCCTTCGGCGGCAAAATATATACATGTACAACAATAGAAACCATGTTCAAAATTTTTTAACAAATTAATAGTAATTTATTATAATCTTAATTAAAAAAATGAGTTTATAAACTAAATATGTGAATTAAAGTTAATTGTTTAAACTAAAATCAATTGCTTAAAAGGATATATTTGAATTAATTGTAAGTATAATTTTATCATTTGGCATCATTGCGCAATGAAAATTAAAAATATGATAGATATGAATAATAAAAGTGAATTATATAAAACTTTGGATTTTATAAAATGAAAAGTGAAATAAGATTGATTATCATGAAAACAAAATGTATAAGTATGCTAATTTGGAAGAATATATATGAAAAAACACTGGTTATATATATAACTAATTATTAATATTAGGGTAAAAAATTTAATAAAACATGGACATAAACATTAAATGCGCATAAAAAAAAGTTTGCAACCATGTTAAAATAGTAAGCAATAATTAGCTGATTATGAGCAGTGTATTGTATTGATCAAACTATTTTTTCTTAGAGGATTTTAATTAAATTACAATATTCAACGCCCCTAGTTAATGGTTATTCGTGTTCTAAACAGGCCCGATTCTAGCTTTTTCATTTTAGGGGGGCAAAAAAAACTCGTGGGGGGGCAGAAAGAAATTTTTTTCCGCCTTCAGCGGCAAAATTGGCCGTGACCTTCGGTCACGGCAAAAATTATACATGTACAACAATAGAACCAATGTTCAAAATTTTTTAACAAATTAATAGTAATTTATTATATTCTTAAATTAAAAAAAAATGAGTTTATAAATTGAATATATGAATTAAAATTAATTGTTTTCACTAAAATTTGCTTAAAAAGATATGAGATTTGAATTAATTGTAAGTATAATTTTATCATTTGGTATCGTTGCGCATGAAAATTATATATGAATGATAAAAATGAATTTTATAAAACTTTGGATTTTAGAAAATGAAAAGTGAAATAAGTTGATTATCATGAAAACAAAATGTATAAGTATGCTAATTTGGAAGAATATATATGAAAAAACCCTGGTTATATATAACTAGTTATTAATATTAGGGTAAAAAATTAAATAAAACATGAACATAAACGTTAAATGCGCATTAAAAAGTTTGAAACCATGTTAAAATAGTAAGCAATAATTAGCTATGAGCAGTGTTTTGTATCGATCAAACTATTTTAGCTTAGAGGATTTTAATTAAATTACAATATTCATCAAAATTCAACGCCCCTAGTTAATGATTTTTCGTGTTTAAAAGAACCACTTTAAGCAGGTCACTACTTGTCAGCCGTTATTATCCTTTTAAAGAAAAAAATGTGGCCTCACAACTCTACGTTGAAGAGCCAATTAACAAATTTATAGAAAAAAATGTTAAATAGATTAGGAAACGCATCTTTGTAATCATATAAAAAAAATATTAATATCAAAACAATTTTTGAATAAATTTTCAAATGTATTTTTATTTCTTAATTGTTTAATTTCTAACAAACAATGGTGTATTAAATCAGAAGTTTTAGAAACATATATCGTTTTGCATTGAAATTGATCTATAATTATTTTTAATAAATAAAATAATTTTTCAATTAAATACAAAAAAATAAATAGATGATTATAAATATGGTCAAAAAACCCCGATTCGGCCCTGTGACCTGAAGATATAAAAGTTTTTTTATTTTTAATTTTTAAAAGAGTATTAAATATTTCTGTGTAAAAAAACAATGGGCAGGTAGTGACCACACCACCAATGGGGAAACAGCCGGGGTATGGTCTCGCATTCACTAACTACCTTGATTGCATCATGTTGAAAAAATTTATGAAGGGAAGAAAAATTATCAAAAAAATCTTTCCCATCACTTAAAATAGGAAATCTTTTACAACAAGATGCAATCGGTGGTTAAAGTAGTGAATATACGAGACATGGTGTCCAGTTTGCTTAGAAATTTTTAAACACCATGTTTTCCCCGGGAATTACGTTCGCCCCATCGTAGCATTGTGCGATCAGGTTCTTTGGTTCTAGATTATATTCTAACAAAAGATTGTTGTTAACAGAGAAAATTTCTTAGGCATCAGATTTATGAATTGGTTTCACAAATATATAAAGCTTTCTGTAAAATCAAATTTTTCTATATATTTCTGCTGGTTTGATCTCGCGGATGAGAAGTATTAATGAATAAAAACAATTCAAAAAAGTAAATATTTTTAAGATAATATTTTTTAGATATTTTTGATGGAGCAAATTTAATCATATCATGTGAAAGAAATAAAATTACTATGTATTTTTGGGGGGGGGGGGCAAATTCAATTGTGGGGGGGGGGGGGGGGGGGGGCAAACATAAAATTACTATGTATTGGGGGGGGGGGGGGGCAAATTCAATTTGGGGGGGGGGGAGGGGGGCAAACATAAAATTACTATGTATTTGGGGGAGGGCAAATTCAATTATTTGGGGGGCGGGGGGGGGGGGCAATCAAAAAATTTTGGGGGGCACTGCCCCCCCCCCCCCAAAGGGGTCTAGAATCGTGCCTGCTTCCCACCTTCATTTAAGACTTGCAAAAATTTATAATCACAATTGAATCCTTAATAACACCAAAACATAGTCCTCAAATTTCTAAAATAAGGCGTTGTTAATTTATACATATTTAGTTTACACATTTGTTATTTGATTTAATTGCATAAACTAGATAGTCAAAATTTTGAGTTGAATATGTGGTAATTGGAGAGATGTATTTGCAATGAATCTCTTACATATCTAAAATCCAGTGTCGTCTCTTATAAGTTTTTTAGGAAAAACAGTAAATAAATTTTATTCAACACTCAAAAAATAGTTGACCTGAGTAATTACTGATTATGCGACCTCGAAATATAATATTTATTTTTATATCAACTGTAATTTTATTTCATCAAAATTCAATATTAAATTTTTAATTATATCGAATTGTATAACCCACACTTAGGTTATATTTGCACCGATTTAGGATATACTTTTTTTTAGCGGTTTGAAATAAAAACATTATTTTAAGTTTGAATTTATATAGCCTATTTTTATAAATAATATATTTTTTAATATATTTTGGTGAATCTATTGTTTTAAATTTTCACATTTTCAAAGAGCTTGCATACAAAATTTAAACAGAAATAACTATAAGTTTAGGGATTTGTAATTCTAATCAGCTTTTTCTAAGTAAATATCCCACTCCTATTTGTATCATTTATAACGCTTAAATATTTATTTATTTAGCATATGTCCCGCCTAAATTCTCTCAAGGTACTTTCTTTACAATAGTATACATGGTTTTTACCCGAATTTAATTGAAATCAAATTCTTAGGTCTCATAGAAATAGATAAATTATAGTTATATAAAATTACTCTAGCACAATCATATTTGCTTGGAACGCAAAAATATTCCAATTTTGAAAATCACAAATTATTAAATTAAATTATATTTTAGTTATGTTTTGAGTTTTTAAGCAAATTAAAATTACTTAGTAAATTTAATTTAATATATTTACTTTAAACCATGTTAGGGCCTTACCAAAAGTCCAATTAAATAAATCATATTTGTTTTCGATGAAATAGAGAGTTGATAATTTTTAAGTAATACAACAATTATGGGAAGGTTATTTAAAAGTTAGTAAAATAACTAACAGACATATATTTATAATCGATTTTGACTAATTCCTATTTATCCTCTTCATATAGATTTGCTTCATATTTATACACTTTATATTAGCACCTCGCATAGCGCTTCCACCGAGACAACCAGCAAGTAATAAGCACAATCTCAAAATTTTATTAAAATGAGAGTGATGTTATTTTAATTTATTAACGCAATTTTATAAGTTAATTTTTTTATTTGCTAATGGATCGAGAATTTTATACTGCAGTTAAATAAGCCACAATATTTTCCTTATTTTTTATTGGCCGATCTAATAAAGGAGGCAAAAAATTTTAAAATTGCGTTTTGCGACTTAGTACTCCTTTTTTTATATATAAAATAATTCTGGCTTCAATTATTATATCAGTTATAACAAGCTTTGAATTCCACATGGGTATAGAGATGCTCTTTGTACGATGCGAAATAATTTTTTTATATTATTTTAAAATTTTAATTTTTTTTGTGTCCATTTTTTTATCTAAAAGGGCTTAAATTGACCCAAAACAACGTTATAATAAAATAGTGGCTCTGATCAGATTGATTAATTCACTATTCTTAAAAATTTCGAAAAATCATCATTGTAAAGTTAGAAAAGAAATTAACAAAACATTAGAGAGGTTGATGGTCAACTTTCTGAATTATTAAATTTAAATTAATTTTTTGTAAATCTTATTGTAAAACTAATTTATTTAAAGTATGGCTTGTAAATAAAATAGGCTTTATTTTTATTCTTAAAATTTACCGTTTTTCAGAAATAAAATTTGTGAGTCTGCCATGTTTGCCGCATACATATAAAAATTATAAACAATTTATTAATTTAAAATTAAAATGGTACTTTGAAATATTAATATGGACGTTCAAGGCAGTAGGCCCTAAACGATGATGCCTAGGGAGTCCAGAGTCAAATCTGGGTCACCGTCAGCCCTCAGAAGGCGGGTGTGAAAATCCCGAAAACTCTGAACAAAACAAAATGAATACAACGAAACAATATGAAAAACCAAACGTTAAGGCGTACCCTGTATGCGACGCGCTTGGTGTATCTGGCCCGCATCAAGTGAGAAGAAACATTAGGGTCCAAGCAAAACAAAAAACCATTAGATTTGCAAGTTTAAACGTGGGAACGATGAAGGGAAAGATGGCAGAAGTGGCGGACATGCTAGCTAAAAGGCGGATTGATGTGATGTGTGTGCAAGAAACCAAGATGAAAGGCTCAAAGGCGTTGATGATGGGCTTAGGATACAAGATGTTCTACAATGGAAAGGAAAACCATCGCAACGGAGTTGGGATAATACTAGCGCAAGAACTAATTCCAACAGTCGTTAAAGTTAACAGAGCTTCCGAGCGAATCATAGCAATCAAACTGGTTATTGAAGGCAAAGTCACCAACGTTATCTCGGTGTATGCACCCCAAACAAATCTTACGAACCAAGAAAAGCAAGAGTTTCGTGAAATACTAGAAGCAGTGCTGATGGACATACCAAACGAGGAACTGACAATGATTGGAGGGGATTTTAATGCGCATGTAGGAGAAGAAAATGTGGGGTACGAAAGAGTTCACGGAGGCAAAGGTTATGGAGTGATCAATGATGACGGAGGGCACTTGCTAAGATTCGCCCAAGCTTTCGACATGGCCATTGCCAACACCTTCTTCAGCAAAAGAAGATCCCATCTCATTACCTACCAAAGTGGTTCCAATCAATCTCAAATAGACTTTATGCTAGTTTCGAGACGACAGCTTAAACGAATCAAAGATTGCAAAATCATCCCAGAAACCATATCTGCGCAGCATCAGCTCCTGGTGATGGACTTCACGTTTCAGCGCCAGAAACATAGGCTCAGCAAAACAGAATTTCTTCCCCAAATCAAATGGTCAAAGCTCAAGGAGAGAAACGAAGCCTTCGCAATCACCTGCAACCTTGACAGCGAATACAATTGCGAATTCATACCAAGTCTTACGCAGTTCTGGTACAAGTTATCTTCAAAACTCAAAGCGGCCGGGAAAGAAATACTTGGAACTACAAAAGGTGGGCGTGATAAGAGAAGAATTACATGGTGGTGGAATGAAAGAGTTGAAAGGGAAATATCAGAAAAGAAAAAGCTGCTCAAACGATGGAAAAAGAGTCAACTGACCAACGACAAGCTTGATTACAAAGAACAATGCAAAGTTATGAGAAATGTCGTACGAGAAGCGCAAAAGAAAGTATATGAACAAGCATACAAGGAGATGGCCACCAAAAGTGGGCAAAATTTGGTATACAAAATGGCAAAGCAACGTGAAAGACAGTCAAGAGATTGTGACGGAAACGTAAAGTTCATCAAAAATAAAGAAGGCAAGCTTCTCGTAGATCAAACAAAGGTACTGGAGCGTTGGAAAGAATACTTTAATGAATTACTGAACAGCGACACAAATAGAATTGAGCTCGAGGAGATACCCCCAAACTGTAACCTAATACCACCAATCTCAAAATCAGAAGTCAGCCTTCAGCTCAAAAAGTGTTCAAACGGGAAAGCGACAGGTCCCGACAACATACCCATTGAGTGCTGGAAATCTTTAGGAGATGAGGGAATTTCGGTGTTAACGACTCTATTCAATTCGATATTAACATATCATAAAATACCTCCGAATTGGCAAGAAAGCTACATTATTCCGATCTTCAAAAATAAAGGCGACGCATTTGACTGCCACAATTACAGAGGCATCAAACTAATGTCACATACCTTCAAACTTTTCGAAAAAGTCATAGAAGCCAGATTAAGAGACGTAATCGATATAGGTATTGAGCAATGCGGGTTCATGAAAGGAAGGTCGACAATTGACGCGATTCATGCCGTGCGCAACATGGCAGAAAAGCTCTACTGCACATTGGTTGATTTGGAAAAAGCTTTCGACAAAATTTCAAGATTAGTAGTATGGTGGGCTTTGAGGAAAAAGAATGTTCCTGAGATGTATATCAAGTTGGTTCAGAGTATGTATGAAAGAAATTTGACGTATGTAAGGAGTTCGTCAGGAACATCGAAAGGATTTACGATTAATGAAGGTGTGCACCAAGGTTCGGCCCTAAGTCCCCTACTATTCATCCCGGTGATGGACGTGATCTCAAAGAGCGTTGCCACAAATCCACCGTGGCACATACTGTACGCTGACGACATTCTACTAATGGCTGAAAACCCGCAGGAGATGTGTGAAAGTCTGAATAATTGGATAAAAGCGATTGAAAAGCTAGGCCTAAAAATTAACAAAGACAAAACTGAATTGATAGTTTTCGGAGGCTCAGAAGGTGAACAACTGGTAATTAACGATGACTGGTCTCTCAAATCAAAGCCAACAGCAACCTACCTAGGTGCTTACCTACAATCCGATGAAAACATCAAACAAGAAGTTAAGAACAAACTCAAAGTTGGGTGGCTAAAATGGAGATCGTTGACAGGTGTCCTGTTCGACAAAAATATACCAATAAAAGTTAAGGGCAAGGCTTACTCAAGCATAGTACAACCGGCAATAACATACGGCTTAGAAACAACAGCGTTAAGGAAAAGTGATGAAAGAATACTACAAACGATGGAAATGCGCATGCTACGGATGTTTCTCGGGGTGACTCGCAAAGACAAGATCCGCAACGATCATATACTTGGAAGTTTACACATAACACCCATACAAAATAAAGTCGAAATCAACAGACTCCGATGGTTTGGACACGTTATGAGGCAAAAAGACGGGTATCTAAGCAATCTGGTAAATGCAATTGAAGTGCAAGGCAAGAATAAAAGGGGCAGACCTAAACTCACCTGGTCTCAAAGAGTAGACGCTAGCATGAGATGTCACAATCTAAATAGAAATGAGTGTAGAGATAGAAACAAATGGAGACTTAAATTGAAAGAGCTCACTGCCTCAATGGCAAAAAGCTAACAATGAAAAAAAAAAAAAAAAAATTGATAATATAATGGTCTAAATGATAAAAGTTTTATTTTATGTTTTGGCAAAAATCACTTTTTATGAATCTATTAATTTTTCGTCATTATAACATTCTTATACTCAGGAGCAGAGTTTAATTAAAAAATGCGAAAAACTTTGGAGGTGAAATGATATAGGTTATTTATCTCAAGTTTTATCTTCCCACCTTCATTTAAGACTTGCAAAAATTTATAATCACAATTAAATCCTTAATAACACCAAAGCATAGTCCTCAAATTTCTAAAATAAGGCGTTGTTAATTTATACATATTTAGTTTACACATTTGTTATTTGATTTAATTGCATAAAGTCAAAATTTTGAGTTGAATATGTGGTAATTGGAGAGATGTATTTGCAATGAATCTCTTACATATCTAAAATCCAGTGTCGTCTCTTATAAGTTTTTTAGTTTATATTTTGATATATCAATAATGAACTTCAAACTTAGCCCCACATAGAATCTATCAACTATTTAACCGCTTAAGATTTTGCATTTTTGAAAAATGAATTCAAAACATATGGCTACTTATAGGCAACGCCTCGGCATTTAATAGTTGCGGTTAAAATTCGTTTTATAGGCTGGGAAAGGTTTTCACACTTTCATAAAATCAAAAATATAAAAAGACACGCCCTTAAGAGGATATTGCTTGCCATATAGATTTATGAATTTAGGTTGCCTGCGCCATGTTAATTCGATTAACCTAGGGTGCTAGTTTATTTTGTGACAATGTCGAACTTTATAGGAGACAATTATAATAAAGCCCCTTATTAAAATGTTGCCTATGATATTATTTCAGTCGTCTCATTTTTACGGGGCTCTCAATTATGTTGATAGTTCCAAACGTAATGGCCTTTAAGGGTAGGTCTGGAGAAACCATATTATTACCAAACGGTTGTTAGAATAGAAATTTTACTAATATAGATTCTTTTTTGCAATTTGAGAAATTAGCTTTTAAAAAGGTTTGATATGCATAAATTTTTACTTTCCCGCCACTGAAATACTTGGTATATAATAATAAACCAATTTTAGGGCCCCAACTTGCCTGACCTTTTCTCTAAAGAAGGCTTAAAATATATGTGTGTTTATATTTAGCTTTGCCGCCCCCTAAATTCTCTCAAGGTAAACATTTATTTTAAATTTGGTTTTTATAAAATAGCCCCTCACACAAATTTTAAAACAAGCAAGATTTAAACTAAGCAAAATAAAATAAAAATTATTTTATGAGCAATTAAATTCAATATATTGAAAATAAAAATTAACTTTAAAGAGCTTAATATTAAAAAATAGAAAAATAGAATGATTATATGTTGTATTTAATGAAAAAAATTTGTTTAAATATATAAAAACTAATCAGCAAGAATTGCACTCCATGGCAAAATATTTGACAAATTAAATTTTGTTTGAGCTTTTACAGCGAATTTAACAATTTTTATTTTAAAATAGCACCTCGCATAGCGCTCCCACCACAACAACCGAGTAATTAGCATTATTGATTATTTGTTTAAACTTATAGCTAGGGCATGAATTTTATAATTATAATTTATAGTAATTGAGATCTGAAATTAAAAAAATTACCCAAAGACAATAGTAGCACATAAACCAAAAATGTTTTAATTAAATAAGAATTACGATAAATTTTTTCTTAAAAATATAAACAAAATACAGAGCGTAGAAATAATATCCTTATAGTGTAGTAGAATAATTTGATTTAATACTCAAAAATAGCAAAAAAATGCAAAATTTAGCCCGATTTGGCTCGGCCCAAGTTTTTTTTTTATAAAGGCCTTAGCAGGGAGTTTGTTTTTCAAAACATTTAAAAGAAATTATAAAAAACATACCGCACTATAAAAAGCGCAAGACATTTGTATATTGATATTTCTTGTCATGCAAAAAGGGTTGAGAAAGTTAAGAAAAGATTGATGACTGAACTTAAATGATTTTAATATAATATAAAACCAGCGCCTAACTTATTTATTTAGCAAAATTTTTTTCTTTTTTACTTGATCGGCCACTCGCTTAAGTTTTATTACAGATTTGAAGTTTGTTTTAAAAATGCTGAAAAATTTCTTTTTATTTACCCACTTCAGGAACAACACGAGGTATGCATTTATTTAGTTATATAGGATTCAATTCGTTATTTTGAATTTTTAAATCTAATTTAGCACTCGATTAGAACGCCACATTATTTAAGTATGCACAAGTCAAAAGTTTCAATGCTGATGCAACATAAGAATATAGTTTCAAATTTTTGTTTTGTTCAAATTAAGAGCTTTAAACAAAATTTTTATTAGTTTAATTGTTTAAGTTCTTTTAATATATATTTTTAAAATTGACCTTGAACGTGCACATTGTGATTACCATGTTAATTTATATGAAAGGTTGCCAAGTTTAAAATTCTGCCCTTTTAATTTTGCAAAAATTAAATATAAAAACATTTTAATTATAAAAATTACTTCATTTTTAAGTAGCGTTCATATTACTTATACTTCTTTGTTATTGTATATTCATTAAAGTTTAATATTGTTATATTTTAAATATGATATAATGCTTTATTTTATACAATAGGACCCTAAGAAGTTCCTCCATCGTCAAATAGTAATTAAAATAATTATAATTAGAACCCCGATAAAAGAGTATAAAGTTTGGGCTTAAATATTATATACAACCTTTGATTTACTAGTCAAAAAATTAAAAAAAATTACTTGGGGAGATTAAACAAATAAATGGAGCATTTGATTTTGTTTCCAATATATTTGTTACTTACTTGTAAGCTTAATTTAAAAAAAAAATAAAATCAAAAAAAGTTTTAAATTTTCCTAATAAGGAAAAGTTTTATCTAATTCATATATTTTTTTATAATCTAAATGTATAAACTCATATCTACTGAATTATTATTATTCGGAAAAATAACCCCGGATAACAAATAAAACAATATAAACGATTTTTGAAGAATTTTAGAATTTTCTTGGATAACGATTGCGGGTTTATATTGCCTCCAAATATTTTTTAACCGAGTCCAAATTTGAAAAAAAATTCACAATTTCTATAACTATTTATTATTCAAACCTATTGACAATTTAGACCTTTAAATATCCATCTAAAATAGATATAGCTTATAACTATTAGCAATTTACTTTCAAGTTATTTAGGTAAAAAAACGGATTTAATTACGTAAATTACTAATTTGAATGAAAAATAAAAAAAGTAATATATGAACGCCTTAATAATAATGTATCTTTAATTTAAATATAAATAACCCAAAATAAGAAAATCAACTCTGACACAAAATAACCAAAAATCTGAAGCATTGGCTAAATTTTTAATTTCATATTCATAGCACCAACAACTTGATCAAACACGATGTTTGTCATAAATGATGCTTAAGGTCGTAATTTTGTTGTCCAGTGTATTCACAATTAAAAAATATTTGAATTTATATTTTGAGGAATCACGGCGCAAAAAACCAGATATTACTATTTTTTTTGCTAAATCAGGATCTAAAACAAAAAAATTCAAAAATGCAAAGCCATATAGTAGATTAGTTTACCGTATACTTCAAAAAGCCTTCATAAATTAAGACTTACATTTCTCAAGTTATTTTAAATTTTGAGAAATAAATTTTTGCATTTTACTTTTGCACTGTCATTATAGTGGTAGACACATCATGCTATTAAGATTTCTAACATGTTGAACAGATTTTGGCCAAATTTTATAAACCTGCTATAAATATGCATATAAAAAAATTAGAGTATTAATTTTCACGAAAGAATAAATTCTCCGTGCCCTATAAACCCTGTTCTTACAAAACGAAGGGTAAGTTAAATTTAAATATTCAAACAAACCTATTTGCCTGGAAAATTCATTTATACTTAGTTTTTCTTTATTGCTAGGTGTAGACATTAAAAAAGCAATATGACTATGCGTTTAAAGCAAGTTTACCCGCAAGCTATTATATATGTTAATAATTTATTTGCTATTGATGAATCTATAGATGCGATAAGAAAACAAATTATTTCTACCACGATGGCAAAGCGTCATATATTTTACAATTAATCTCTAAATATATATATGCATATATTTTTCATTTCGTGCTTTTGATTACCCATTCCTTGTTATATTGAATATACTTTAATTGAATAGGCGAATTACAATGCAGAAGTCAAATTATTTTGTATTGCTTAAATCCTAACCTGCTTATTCATGATATTATCTTTGTTTTGTTATTTAATTTTCGAATTAAATAAATATTGTTGCATAAATCCTTATAAATCCCTATATAAGACGTCGCAACGGCATTAACAAAATTTCTAATAGATAAAATAAAATATGTGTTAATAGATGCGGAGTGGTATTTTATTTTATAAATATAAAATGAACTGCCTAGAGCATACTTTGCCCGCGTTAACAACATGCCTTAAAATTTTTTTTTATATTTGTTAAATAGATTAAGCTAAAGTTAATCCAGTTTTTTAATTTTATTTTTTTGAAATTTATAATAAGAGGTCACAGTCAATTTGCAAAATTAGGGCAAAAGAAAATTATTTATACCATTTTGTCAATTTTTGTCGATTATTTAAATATTTATAGTGTGTACAATAATCCATCTTTTTTCACGTTTTATTAAAATTTTCTCAGCTCACCACAATTACCCAAATTAAAAATGCCAGACTTTGCGATGATTATACTCAATAACTAAAAAATATTTAAAATATGTTTTTTAAATATTAGCTTTTTAAACTTTGATTAGTTAAATATTATGCTGAATTTATATAAAATATTTGTTAACAAACCAACAAAATTTAAGCTAGCTTTAATTTTAAATATAATGTAAGAAATTAATAGACTAGAACCTTAATTAAAGCTTTGTTACAGGTGGTGTAGGACAAAACAAGATACAAGTGATTTGCATGGTTAATAGGTGTAAATAAATATCAAATTTTGTACCAAAAATCCTTTGATCACTATGTCATTATTATAGAAGTGAGGAAAGTTCAAATTGAAGTCTTAAATGGGATAATAACCAATTTTGTTTTTGGCAAGTATTTTTTTTCTTACACAGATCAACAAATATTTGAGATGTATGAGTTAATTAATCAAACCTGCTCTCTTAATTCTTAAAAATTTTCAAAACCGTTTATTTTCTAATCAAACTTTGTTAGTCTATAAACATTAAAAATTTTATTAAATATGTCTAAACAAAAAAGGTTCAAAAACAAAAATAAACTGACTTTTTTTTGCATATTTAAATGTTAAACTTTAGAATTTAAATATTTTTTTATTAAAAACCCATAATACATCTTGCCGTATTTAAGTTGACGCAATATTTTATGCTGATATAAGAGCCACTTCAAGAGGGGTATCTCAAAATGGGGCAATTACCCCCCTTTAGAATTTTTTTTCAATTCTATGATGTAATCAGCGGTTGTATTTATTCAAACATATAAAAGGGAATAGAGAACAATAATTATTATTTTTTAAAATATACAAATAAAATAATTTTGCAAATAAAATATCAATAAAAATTAAATTTGTTGTTGCTCTCCTAAAAATTTCTTGCCCCTCTGTAGAAAAGTTTCTGCATACATGTTTCTCATTGTATGAGATGATAAATAAATGTTACAAGGAATTTGTAAATAAAAAAATTCTTAAATCTTTTTAGGGTATTTTCAAGGTCGCAAAATCAGTGTATAAAGGCTATTTTTCCGATATGGACGGATTTAAGGAGCCAAAGGAGGAAAAATAAATAGCAAAAAATATGTATGAGGTTGTTGCATTTCTTATGTTTTTATAAAATTCATGACATTGATATTAGTCTGTGTTATGGTTAGATTTAATTTAAGCATTTATAAATCATTGTATCGGCGCCACTCAGAAAAGAGGATCTTAAAGCAATCCCAAACCTCCTAAAAATATTTTTTATTATGTGCATTTTGGCAAGATTATGCTATTTACAAGTAAAAATAATAATGAAAAAATCCAATAAAATGATTATTGATTATCTTACAAAAATGTATTTAATTTTTTTTGAATTATTATATATAAATTGAATAGTTTAATATCACTAATTACACTGGACAACAAAATTTGGACGACCCTATGCATCATTTATGGCAACTATGGTTTTTGGTCAAGTTAATGGCGCTGATCACTAATATGAAATTATAATTTTAGCCAATGCCTCAGATTTTTATTATTCGATGTCCGAGATTTTTTAATTTTGGCGGTATTTTAGGCTTCTATATCATAAAACCTATGGCTAGTAACAAAAGTTTTAAAATACATTTAGATAACGGAAACATTCATTATTAACGTAAGGGGTTTGAATTTTTTTAAAATATTTAATTTTTTTTATTTTTTCATTTTTAAATTAGGTTTTTGTCATAAAATCAGTTTTTTGATCCAAAATAAATTGAAAATAAATTACTGATAAATTTAGGTAATAATCTTTTTTAGATATGTTTTTATAATGAATCTGAATATGCCTTTAGATTTTTTGGAAAATTAATAGTTAAAGAAATTTTGTGAATTTTTTCTAAACTTTGGACATTGTTTAATAAAAATTGGAGGCATTGGTAAAAAAACTAAACCAGGGCATCATCGCAAGAAAATTCTCTACCCTCAAAGAATCGTTGATGTTGTTTTTTTTTGTTGTCCAGTGTTATATAAGAGCTATGCACGACTAAATATATAAAAAGAAAGTCATGTTAGGTAAACTTTAATTTGTGTTTTAAATAATTTTCTACTTGTTCCTTCAAAATTTAGACTAATTTTAACATATATTTGCCAAATTAAATAAAAGTTTCTCCAAATTTCGCCTTTGTTAATAAAATTTAGGGAAAATCTATAAATTCTACATTTGCGGTAACTTCGTCAATTTTATTAATCACCATGCTGATTTAAAAAAAGCAAAAATTTTGAATTAAAAGTAATAAAATTCTGTATAAACCAAATTTATTAAATTATGCGTTGTTTTTAACTCTTTACCACTTATTCAAAAACAAAATTTTATGTTGCGAAAAATGTATTGTGGAAAGGTGTAATTGCAATATGAATATAATTTGTCGATTTAAACACGTCAAAAAAAATTTAATTATTTTAAAATTAAAAAAGTAGGCTAAATTTCTAATTTGCTTTCAAAATTTTTAATAACATCAACATTTTTTTAAGTCAAGTATGAATAAACATTATAGACCAAACCTGCCATCTTAAAGATTTTCGTTTAAGGTCTAATCAAACTTTGTAGGCCAGTTTAAAACAAATAAAATTTTTAAAAAAAATGTAATAAAACAAAAAAGATTAAAAACAAAATATTGATAATGATTATTTTTATATTATTAAATAGCTTAGCTTCAAACTTTTAACATATTTTATTTAAACCAATAAAATATGGTGTAAATATTGGTTGGGATGAGTATAACTTAAATGTACGTGTGTAAACTTGATTTTAAAAGCATTATTTTTCAGTATATAAAATGAAAAATATAATTGACAGATTTTATTATAAAAAATTAAATTTTTTTCTTAATGTTCTCAAGGTCGCAATCTGTCAATGGCCATTTTTTATATTACCTAAGAAAATATCCAAAGTCTGAAAACACCTTTGAAAGAGGAAAATATGAGAAAAAACAATTTTAATCACTCATTAATTTTTGTCGACCTGCGAAATAAGTTCCATTTTTTTGTAAAAAAAAAATACTTCTTTTGCACAAAATAATATAATAATTAGTCAAGTTTTACAAAAAAAAATTTTCTAAAATATTAATGCAAGATGCAAAAAATTTGAAGGGATTTAATTTTATGTGTACTCTTTCATTTTATAATTTTAAAAATAAATAACCTAATTTGCAAGGTATATTTTAAAAATAGCCTTATCAAATTTTCCGTTTTTTATAGTTTCTTCATCCCTCGGCTCTTTAAAACCGTATATATCTAAAAATGGTCTTACCCAATTAACAGATCTTAGCCCTAAAAAATTAAAATATTTTCTACATATAATCACTCATCATTACAAGGAATGAAAAATAAATTTTATTAATATATAGAGCTCTTACAGCAGCATTTAGATAATACAAAATATTTCGCGTCCAAACTTAAATACGATAATTTGTTTTTTTTTGTTCTAAAATTTTTAATGTATATAGCTGACTAACTAGTTTGATTAGAAAGATAAACCGATTTGATCCCTATGGCAGGTTTCTATGTAGTAAACTCATAAATCTCAAAAATAAGTTGGCCTGTGTAATAGGCTAAGTTTTCATAAAAATTAAATTTCTAATAGTACCAAATATTAAGTCACGTGTATTTGAGAGCTATTAGGCAAACGTCGTTATTCAACATTAAAAATTAATGGTAATTCAACTTAGGGAAAGCTTATTACATAGTCTCGCTGTGAATGGTAATTCTATTAATATTCAACATAAATTAGAATAATTTTTTATTATGGATACAAAAAAGTCAAAAAAAATCATAAAAGTACGTATATTGTAAATTAGTTTTAACAGATATGTGAATATGATAAATTCAAGAATAAAGTAACTTAAAAAGCAAAAAATCTGAATTTGTTGTTTTAATAATTTAGTTATTAACAGTTAACAAAGATTCCTAAAAAATCAATTAAGCTATATAAATTTAAATACATCGTTATAATAACCCAATGATATTAAAAAAGGGGCTAAATAATCGAAATTCATAATAAAAATCAATTCTCAATTTAAGAACAAGCATATGAGTCAATTATCATCTTTTTATTTTTATCATCCAATTTAGCTGAGTTTACAAATAAAAAAATTAGGAAATAGATTAGTCACAGTGATAAACAGGTTTATACGCTAGATTGAAAAATAATAAACCCAATTCAGGGCCCGAAAATGCAAAAATTAAAAGTATTTAAAACTATAATTATAATTTAAAATCATATATATTTTATTAAAATCAACATTAAAAGAATGAGACAAAAAGCACAATTATTAAAAAATATTTATAAATCATAAGTAAGCAACAATTATAAAGCATAAATAAAAGATTATGAAATCATTTAGTCTAAAAAAATAATTACAATAATGATTGGTGAATAAAAATCATTTGCGAAATTAAATACAAAACTTAAAAACAAAAATTACCTTCAAATTAAAAAACGTTTGAAAGTAAAAAGGGTAAACAACAATATTTAATGCATTTAAAATTAGCTAAAGCTTAAAAAGAAAATGTATATTTCAATTTCAAATTTAGGTTCATTTGTTGACGAATATAGCCAATGACGCTAACTGAATTAAAAAAAATGTATAACAATGGTTACTAAAATTTTTGAAAAATAAAATTAAAATACCAGGGAGAATAATTTTAAGTTATCAATGTTAATTCTACGGCAAAGCTTCAAAAATAATTCTTCATTGTCATTTAATAAAAACTGATATAGGATAAAGTGAGGGTATGCAAAAAATAAATCATATCTTAAAAACAGAATTTCATTAAATCACGTGTATCATCGATGGGTAGAAAAAAATAGAAGCCGAAAAAAGATGTCTTTTTGTTTATTGAGATGGGGAAGTGTGACAAATATGCGAGGTCGGTCCGTAATGGCGCCCTAAGGCAAACTGCTTTCAGGCGCCTAAAAAAATATACTTGGTGTAAAACACTAAAATTGCTAAACGCCCTATAATCATTAGTAGAGCTGCCCTTGTCGCGGCCCTGTATGTATGCGATTAGTTAGAATAAAAAATTCTAAATATATCAAACAACAATACACATTAATAGTGATCAGCTCCTTGACGAGGAAGATGATGATCGGAGTGTGTCTCGTTCCCGTTAACGTTATAACTTGTTTGATAGTTGTCCATATACTTGCTTTCTCCTTCGTTGTAATTTAAAAATTCGTCGTTGTAAAGTGGGAGTGAGGAACTGATTGACCGGGTTATAGCTTCCTGGATTATGTCATCGTCATCATCGTCGTCAAAGTGTTGATTAGCTCTCAAAGTGTTTTTGGTCCCGATATCATAGCCATGAGTACAAACTACCACCTTAGAGTTTGTGTCGGTCGGGCTTGTTACGTTTTCGAAAGATGAAACTCGTACGTTTGAAATTATATTATCGGTGTCTTGATTAAGAGGCTGATGGCGAGTAAAAAGGGAGTTTGTAGGTGATCTTGGGGTCGAAGGTTTCGAGTTGAACGTGTAATAATTCCCAATTTGGCTATTTAAAGAGGTAACATCGTTCCAGGCTGAGGATGGTATCGGGGCTAACCCTTCGGGAGTGCTGATTGGGCAATGTGCTGTATGCGTCGAGTCCTGATCAAAAACGCTGTTTGAAAGATAATTTTGGGAATTGGTTTTGTTCGTCCCGAAAATTGGGGAATCGTGAACTTTCGCTACCGCATCAATATTCTTATTCAAGACGAATCCTCCCTTCTCATTTTTTGTTTCCAACGAATGAGCAATCATATTCATAAGTAAAATTTGTTGTTGCTGATTCTCTGTGCAAGATGCCAATCCATTAATTTCGTTTTGAGTCATAAAGTTCAACTTTGAAAAAGAAATATACAAAAATTATGTAAATAGAAGAAATATTCTAATAAATTTAAAGTCATACATAAAGAAGGTGTAAAAAAAAGCAGATGATGATCAATAACTTAACATTTAATCTAACAGAAAAGAAGTCCATCATAGCATGTGTTGTGAATTAGAGTTCAAACTGATATTTTGGCCCAACCCGCCCGACATAATTTTTGGTAAAAACCTGGCCCAAAATTTGGTTTCAAATTTTAGGCCCGGCATTAATTTCATATACGGCAAAAAAAAATTTTCTTACAAGCTACATATATTACCCCTTAACGTATGACATTAAATTTATCATATTTAATTCTTGAATAGGAGAATATGAGATTAAAAACTCGCGGCCCGGAGCTTTCGAATCCCAACCTGATTTCTTACATTGATATGTGAATTAAAATCAAAATTTTGAAAATCAGTTAAACTGTACTTCGTTAAATTCCGTATGGTCGCCTTTGATTTCCCTGCCCACAGAGCTTACATTCAAATTGCTGTAGTCTGAATCTCCTGGAGTACTTCGGCCAAACCGTTCACAAATTTCGGCACAACTTCCATCGCCCAAAGCGCCATTTAGTAGGCTGCCCTTCAGAGGCCCACTCGCTGTATTGTAATGTGACGAGGAACTGCTATTTCGAATACTATCTAATCTTCGCCGCAAGGGGGTGTCTGAGTGAATATCAGTTACATCAAATAAGTGATGGTGTAACTAATTTTATTATACATATAGACAGATCTAATAAAGGTCCTGCGAAGTTTGTAAAACTTAGGTCAATTACTCTACATAATAATGAATATTTTTTTTTCGTTTCGCTTTCGCGTTCACCTCTGGATTTCAAATCTAATATAGGTCACAATATAACGAAATATGAATAAAAAAACCTTTGCGACCCCGTAAGTTACTAGTTTCTCATACACTTAAAACTGTACATTTCTCTAATAATAAAACATGTATATATATATCAAGTTCTGACGTTCACCTATGGTTAAAAAAATGTCCCCCATCAAAAATTTTAAGTGGAAAGTTACCTAAATAAAAATCATCTTAGTCAAAAATATTATATTTATTTCATTAAAAGTTTATAATAATATTTGTTAGTTTAAAAAATTAGATCTAAAAACTGTACTTGTGATAAAGATTCTAGACATAGCCTTAATATAATAAATTAGTTTATTTGTCTACAAAAATTTATTGATTCAATATGTCGATCATTAATACTTTCACTTACCTCAAAAACTTGCAGTTCTTACCATTCATCTTAGACTTGCTCTTTGTGCCAAAGCTCACTCAAAATATATTTAAATCATGAACACAGCTCGACTAATATTTGGGTTATATATATTTGGGTTATAAAAGCTAACTTTAGAGACCAGTTTAGGAAATAACCGTTTATCGTTATTTCTTAACTAACTTTGTTAGCTAAATTAAAAATGTTTAAATAAATAAAAAAACAAAAAAACATTAAAAGAATCTATTTACGTGTATATGAATTAGCTAGACTAATATTCAAACTAATTATAATTTTTTATATAACAATAATATTTTTTATAAAGGGTGCATATTCTGTATAAGAGCTTAATATAAATTTTATTTCTCAATATTTCAAATAAAAAAAATGTAAGTTACACCTAACTTTAAAAAAAAATGTTTTTTATTTTTTACTTGTATTCTCGTGCAAAATCAGAAAAATTTGCCAAATTTGGCCATTTTTTCAATTGTATATAACAATAATTTAAATTCAAATTTGTTGGAAAAAGGGAAAATAAGATATGAGGCCAATGGAATAAGATATTTTACAATATATAGTAAATATTTTTAATTTAGTTATTTTTTTTACTCGAAACAAAACTTATCCTAACACACAACACTCAAAAAATAACGCAGTTACCATATTGGGCGGCAACCAATGCACCCAGTAAACTCTGTGCAGCTAAAAATTCGTGCGCGAGCGACGAAGAAGAGGTGTGCCTTGAAGATTTTTGGACCGTTATCGGTACGTTATCGAAATTTGGGAACTTTTTACAGTTGACGAAGCTACCTTGGGGTGAAATATGTTGTGGACGGGAGGTCTCATCATCGCCATTCAAAAATTGTGGAAGGTTATCCCATTTTTCCGGAGACTGAGCATTCCCCGATAAAAGCTCCTTAAATCCCCGCGTTATGATCGGTGCACAAAAAAGATCATTGGCATGGATTCTTTCAAACATATTTGCTTTCGATCCCAGGACCTTTTCCGGGAATGGGGCGGTAGAATTTGGGTGATGAACATTGGGAAGATGATTAGTTTTGTCGGAATCATTGGAGCCACCATGTATAAGATGGAGCGGGCCAGGAGGAAATTTGACACCGTTTGTGATAACGTTCGGACTGTCGTCGTATTGGTGCGGGGCAAAGCTTACCGGAGAGTATATTGTTGTGGATGAATGGTCATTTGCCGAGAACCGAGAAATAGAGATAGCAGTTGAAGAAGGACCGTTTATATGGTGGGTGTTGTTAAAGGGTATTGAATTTGCGGAAGAATGAGGAACATTGTCTGCTGTATGGCTGGCAAACCAAGTGATAGGATCGATGAAAGTTGGTCCCGCTAACGGATATGTCGAGTCCCCGGGAGAGGGGAGAACCGTTAATGGCTGATGGTGCAGTAAAGGTAATAAATTATGGTAAGGGTAATAAAAGAACGGGGAAGGCTTATTTAAAATATTGGCGAGATATTGATCGGAGAACTCTATATTGTGTTGGTCACTTTTAGCCTCGTGTAAGATATCCGAGAGACCGTAACCGGACGTTGAAGATACGTTGTAAAATGGGAAAAAAGAAGTTTGTTGAGGCAAAGATATATCATTTTTGTTAATTAAGAGATTCTCTGAGATCGAATCGTAATGATTAAATAAAAATGGCATATCTGCAAACGAATTTAAAGTGTTAGATGAATTATTTTTATAGTGAGGCGGCGGCGGCGAGTGTGCCAGAGGTGGCGGGCCCGTTGCTGTTGCTGCCGTGGTTGCTTGTGCCAATATCGTTGTGGTGCTGGTGGTGATATTGAACGTAAGAGGAGGAACTAAAGTAGTCTAAATACATTACAAATGAGACTCAAGTGCTTAAGGATTCTAAATTTACAACAAATGTCTACAAAAAAAACAGGTAAAATTAATAAGATATACTCAAAACAACAAGGAAAATCAAAAATCATAACGGCATCATACATAAGTCTACAAAAATTAATAAATATTTAATAAGTTTATGAAAAAGAGAATCTACAAGGTGCCCTAATATTTGAAAAAATTTTCGATTTTTGAATTATGGGACAGGGCTCTACAAATTAATGACAATCGAAAAATGGCATTCGATAAAACTAATTTGGCGACCTCCAAAATCAATTAGGTATAAAAAATCTCAGCATCAGAATTAAAATATTATGCCGATTTAGTGCTTTATATATACCTAATTTTCTACAATCCATTTTGGTTGCATTTGTTTTTCATTTATATTTACATAAAATATCAATGTTTATAGCTGGATTACAGAGCTTGACTAAAAAAATTATAAAGGTATTCGTAGACTTCTAAACTCTTATTAATTAGCTTATACTCGAAAATTTGACGAAATTTGTTAGGACATATAAATTTTAATACTTGGTTTTTCAAGCCGTAATTAAATGGCACTCGGTATGATGCAAAAGGATAATTACGTAATGGCCACGTAAAACAAAGAGTATTAAATAATTATAAAATGCTACTTGGTGTCGTTGAAATGACATTCTCTGCTGTAGTGATTCGGCAGCCATAGTCATAGGGTGATGAGGATAAGGCAACATCGGAATATTGTTCTTGATGTTGTTGCTCGTCATTAGAGCTCCCGCCACCAAAGGCCCCGTTAAAATTTGGGCTGCGGGCAATCGGACCTCTCGAAGCGTTGCCGCCTGGGACTCCGCTATTTCCCGATCCTCGGTTCCCGTTGTTACCCCCGAGGAGGTGAAAGAAGTCGTGGTCGGTGGTGGAGGGGGGAACATTGTCGGTGCTGGTTGCTGCGATAGATGGCGCTGTTCTATCAGTGTTCCCAAAACTCCCGGTTCGTTGACGTTCCACTCTTCCATAAAGGGTTTCGGACGACTCTCGAAGCCCGATGTGGGATAGTGGGCCACCTGAGGCAATTAGATGAGATACATATAATTATGCATATATTCATTCCTAGATTAGGGTCCACAAAGCAAGATTAACAATATTACCACGACTATTTATCACTCCTTTTTCCATGTCCGCCATATAAATTTTTCCTTGCTCAAGGTAGAACATATCATTAAAATGCCAAAAAATGACACTATGCGAGACTCGAAAAACTATTTTAAAAATAGTAAATTATTATACTATTTTAGTCTATTTTATATAAATTAGTAAAAATAGATACATTAAAATCCCAGCTTAAATGTAACTTTGGTAACGAAAAATTATTTTACAAATTGAATAATCTAAAAATAAAAATATTGTTTTTACTAAAAAGTTTCATCTGTAAATAAAAATACTTAAGTTATTTTTATAGTCGTGAGGTCTCAGTGCCATTAGATAAAAAAATTTTAACGAGGATAACCTGTTATTTAATAAAATAAACCACTAAAATCAATAAAAATTAAAAGAACAAAATTTTCAAAATAAAAAATGCAACCATAAAGGGAAGAAATAATTAAAAAGAGAAGGGGGCAAAGATGAAGAAAAAATAAGGGAAGAAACCACCGGGGAAGGGGCGTGAATACGGAGTGAGAGATAGAGTCTAACAAGGAAGAAGAAATACTTTGTACTTGGTTGGCAGCAGCGACAGCGGCCGCAATTTGTTGTTGTTGATGGTGCTGCTGCAACAACAGCTGTTGATGTTGTTGTTGTTGCTGTTGAAAAAGGAGCGCGTGTTGAAGGTAGGCCGTAGTGCTAAAGTGCGTTTGGGAGGATTGTTGTTGTTGTTGCGGAGTGAGGTTAGAAGAATTGAGGCCCGTTCCTAGGGTTGCGTTGAGAAAGGCGGCAGATGGTTGTTGCTGATTCAGGAGATGATTACCGCCCCCGCTGCCTATGTGAAAGCATATACATTTATTTGTAGATAGAATTTATAATAAGGTGTCAATTAAAATTCGAAATAAGATTTAAAATTATTTACGGGCAGAGATCGCATACCAATAGCACTAAATATAGCTGAGGAGCCTAAAGGATTATAAAAACGCTAAAAGTTTTCTTTCCTTAGAATTTTATAGGACAATTTACAGACTACTTAACAAAACTAATTATTTTTCTGATTATTACACAGGTCAACAAATTTTTAAGAGTTATGAGCTAACTCCGGAGATCAAACCTGCCATCTAAAGGATTTTAAATTTCATGTACCGTTTTTTCAAATCAAACTTTGAAAATTTTTGAAAGAATGCAAAAAATAACAAAGATTCAAAAACAAAAATAAACTTAATTTTTTGCATATCTACAAGCTTAAGTTTTAAATTTAAACTTTAAATAGAATTTTTTTAAAAACCAATAATATATCGTGTCGCATTTAATTGGACTCGAGATATTATGTATTATTTAATGCTAAAATAATAGCTTGATATAAATATAATTTTATTATTCATCATTTGAGATGATAAATATAAGTTACAAGGGATTTTTATAAGTAAATGTTTCTTAAAAAAATTTTGGTATTCTCGATCTAACAATTTGGTCAAAATGGACATTTTTTCGATATGGGTGGATGTAAGGAGCCAAGGCTGGAAGAAACTAAAAAAACGAAATATATATATGAGATTAAGGCCATCATGGAAAAATATTCTTTTATGTTTTTAGAAAATTCACGGTTGTGCCCATTGAAATTTGAGACCTGTGTTATCATTAAGAAATATTTATCCAGTTTACCGTTGAAATTTGTATGCCTAAGTCAAAAAAATATTGTGAAAAAACTTAAATAAAAATCAAAAACTAAAAAAGATTTATTTTATAAGGTCGCAAAATATATTAGGGGCTTGATTTGTTATTAAACTGACAATTTTATTCATATGAAAAATTGAAGTGACATTGTTATAGAAAATTCATCATATTTTGTCATTATTTCCCAAAACTCAGAATCAGATCCCCTAAGCCAAATCGGGAGCATTTTTAAGCCATACATAACCTTCATATATTTTTGTAAACCTGTTTACTAGATAAATATTATAAATTTCAATAAAATTTAATAAAGTCACTTAATAGAACACTATAATTTTAATATATTTAAGATTATAAACTCCAAAATATGCCTTTTACACAACCTTTGTATAGAGTTAAATTCTCCAGTGCTTTATTGTAATAAATGTAGTAAATGGAAAAGAAACAAAACAGCTGATAGCTATATTTAGAAATCATATAATCTAAAAAATGACCAAAGCGAATTTTTGATGCCTAAAAATTTCTGAAAATATTTAATTATTATTCGTCCATAACTAAATTTTCACTATAATGGAAATTTATTAGTAGGGATGGTCCAAGTTTTTATATCTTAGCCATGTCAATTATATTCACTTATTAAATGTTTTTTTTATTTTACTTTGTCTGTGGCAGACCTTCAAGGTATTTGTTCAATACCACTGGACAACAAAATTTAGAGAACTTAAGCATCGTTTTTGGCAACTATGGATTTTGGTGAAGTTTTTGGCGCTGATTGAAACCAGAATTTTAATCATTGCCTAACATTTTTAGTTATTAGGTGTCAAAATTAAGATTTTTCAATTTTTAGGGTATTTTGAGCTTCTATATCATAAATTTAGATAACGAAAACATTCATTATTAACGTAAGGGGTTTAAATTTTTATTAAATATTTAATTTATTTTTTTAATATTTTCATTTCGTCATAAAATCCGTTTTTTGATCCTAAATAACTTGAGAGGAAATTGCTAATAATTTTAGGTAATAACTTTTTTTATAAGGAATCTGAATATGCCAATAGATCTTTTGTAGAATTAATAGAAAAAGATATTTTACGAATTTTCTGACTTTGGACGCGGTTTAAAAAATTGGAGGCATTGGCAAAACTAAACCCGGGATCGTTATCGCAAGAAATTTCTCTACAAAACCCTCAAAAAATTGTTTATGTTGTTTTTTTTAGTTGTCCAGTGTAATCAAAATTCTTTGGTAAGAAATCGAAAAACAATGTAAAACTGGATATTATTATGAATAGCGAATATATACACACAATACTAAAATATAAATCATAATCCTGTTTTAATAGCCCTTCACTCGTTATTGTTTTGCAAATAACTGCTAGATTCTCCGCTGCTTAATATGCTTCGACCAGCATAATTGAGGTGTTAAAGTGAGGAAAGTCATTTGATGAAAATGAAATGTCAAGCATTGATGATTCGTAATTAAGGGAATCAATAGACCTCAAGAAATCTGAACTTGTGTCTTACTTTAAGGAAAAACGTGAAGGGTTATCTTCCGTAGATACATTTGGCGTTAAAAAAGACTGTTCTTTAATAATAAAATTGGACATTGATGTTTTCTCATTTTATTCAAAACTATAATCAAGCAAACGCAATATTGTGAAGTTCTAGAGAGGTAGGATTATGATTGTATGGTTATGTATATATCACTTTTCATAATAACTTTCGCTTTCAACATTGTTATCATATACTTGCCTAAATCTTGATTATTGGGAAAGCAAGAACCTTGTATTTAAAAGCTATAAAGGCCAATGAAACATACCAAAAAAAATATGGTCGAGCTTTTACAAAGAAGCCCTTTTATTGTATAGCAAAGCTATAATGATTTAAATAAGTTGGCGCTTCAGCTAGTTGTAATAGCATAATTATAAATTTTGATCGAACATATGATATGGTGGACCCAAAAATTATTTATCTAAGATATAAGTTAAAGTTGAAAAAAGTTAGCTATATCTTTTAGTTAATTTGCCAATAGTTTGCCCATCCTTAATCATAAAGCTCCTAGATTTTAGTTTAATCTGATGTAAAATAGCTGTCCGGGCTATTAAAATTAAATCAATCTAAACCTAAATATAAAATATACATTTTAATTCTATAATCATAAAAAAGTATTTAAAAAGTTTTTGAGTTAGTAAAAAAAATTGAAAAGCGGAAAATGTAGTGAAATTTAGGAAAGATAGCAGTTTAGTTTATTCAATTTTTAAAAAAGAAAAAGAGACATATTTATTTCTTTTTTTTTTTCTCCCCCCCCCTAAGATACACACAAAAAAAAAAGTCGAGAATAAAAAATAAAAAAAAATTATATTGTTCGGAGGAAAAAAAAAAATTAAAAAATATTATAGGGTAATTTTTTAATTTCCAATTTTTTGAGAGTTATGAGTTAACAACAAAGATCAAACCTGCCATCTGAGGAAATATCAAATCCTTTACCGTTTTTCCTAATCAAACATAGTTAGTCATTTATAAACATGAAAATTTTGGAAGGTCAAAAACAAAACAAATATATATTAAAATATTTTGCATATTCACAATTGTTAAACGGTTAAATTCAAACTTCAAATAATATATTAATTTTAAAACAGATAATATATCGTGACGTATTAAAGTTTGGACGTGAAATTTGTTGTATATAAATGCCGATGCAAAAGCTTGATATATTAATATAATTAATTTTTCAATATTTGTGATAAAAAATATAAGTTTCCTTTTATATGCAAACAAGATTAATTTTTTTAGAATATATTTAGATCTGTCAATTTGGTCAAAAAAAGCCATTTTCTTTATAGACGGATCTAAGGAGCCAAGGAAGAATCTAAGAAAAAAAAAATTATATATGAGATTAGGCCATCATGTGAATTCATACTTTTATGTTTTCATAAAATTTACGTTTCTGACATTGATATTTGTTATATGTTATAATTGCCCAAGTCCTTTAAATTGCCCAGGTCCGTTTTAAAATGCCCAACCTCAAATGTCGTCAAACCAAGCTTAAGTAAAAAGGAGTTATGTACGGATATTCAAAGTAATTATCAAAAAATGTTTAACACTAATTTTTAAAGAAAGGTAATTTTCGTGCTTAAAATTGTATTTGGCAACCTTTATATAATATAAAATTTTTCACAAAATAAAATTTTTATACAAAAAAGATTCGTTTCAAACGTGGCCCAAATAGCAGACTATATGACTCAAAAGAGGAAAAGAAAAAAAATACCTGTTAACGGTCCGGCCGTTCCGTGGGCATGCTGTTGCGGTTGATGGTAAGGCGGGAAAAGTCCAGCTGCAACGAGGTTCGTGGGGTGATGTTGCTGGTTCGCGACGGTCGAAGAGAGGGCGGGCAGGGCAGCGAGAGAGGCGGAAGTCGTACCGACGGAGGCAGAGGCGACACTACTGTTAGCGCCTAGCACGCTACCATGTTGGGGATTAAGGTGAGCCGAATTGCCTACATAAGAACAAATAAAAATGACACGCTATAAATATGTCAGCCAAAGGGGCAGCAGAGTTTTTTTATTGGCCTATGGTTTTTTTTTGTGAGGAGCATTGAAATTGCTATGCGGCGACGTTCATAACCCCTAGTGTCAATAAAATTAAGCGCGTCTCTCCGCCAGTACCACAATATTCATCGAAATGACGCCGCATAGCATGCAGGCTTTACAACTCTAGCAAAAGTCGAAGTCCAGAATCATTTACCTGCTAAAACAATGCCCCCTTGCCCTACATCTCTTGAAAGAGACGGCATACCCGTCAGGGCATAGCCCCTTTTAGAAAAATGAAAGTAAAACAACTCACAACTTTTTAAATTTTTTTAAAATTAAAATTTATATATTTTTAGCTATAGAAGGATTGAAAGAATTTGTAGAAAAATATGTATTTATTCGAAATGCATCAACAATTACAAGGGCGACCAAAGCTAAGAAAAAGCCTAAAAACTATGAAGTTGCAGTATACCGTGTACAGCGTGTTGCTGAGCGATGGCGGCCGCAAACAACATTTGCTGCTTGAGTGCCAGGGCAGCCATAGCCGCGTGGTGCTGTTGGCTACTAGTTCCGCTGCCAGCGCCATGTTGAAACAAGGCCGAGGCTACACCCGCTGGGTTGGCACCGTTGCTACTAGCACCGCCCGAATTATGGGCTCCGCCGGTTGAGTTAAGGTTTAGCAGTCCGAGGTGATTGGTGAAGTTGTTGAGTAGAGCGACGGTCGATTGATGGTGGTGGTGGTGGGGGTTAGTCGAGTTAGTGCCCTGAGGCTGCTGCTGCCACGAAGGCAGATGTTGGCCCCCTGCTAGGCCGCTGGGTAGAGGGGGCGGGAGATGGAGGGGTGGAGGGGGAGGAGGTGGCGGTGGTGGGGGCGGAAGACGGGCGCCACCCAGGGGCGGGGGATACAAGTAGGGCGAAGTGCCCGGGTGATGAGGCGATGCGTGGTGAGAAGCTCCGCCTATTATAGAAGTAAGGTAAATATTTTTGTATATACCACTAACATCTAATGGCAATGAACCAGAGCTGGGAAAATGCCCATTTTTGGGTCAAACACATTTTTTTATTTTTTGAAATTTAGAAAAAAAAAAGCGAGCATCAGATATTTATAAGATTAAAGGTATTCAGCTTATATTGTATATAATAATTAATTTTTTAATAAAAAATTTTAAAAAAAAAAATGATAAAAAAAAAAAAAAAGGTCAAACTTGAATTGATTAGAAATATGAAATCAAATTTATTAAATGCCTATCTCATTTATTAAGTGGAATTTTTCTATTACACCTTACATTGTTATAAAAACACATTTGTTGTTACAATAAGGCATTATTGGTTATTTAATACCCTGATTATTGGATCGGTTAAATTTTGATCATTATTTTATATAGTCTTAAAGGTGTTGTTTAAAAAATTTATATTATTAATTTTTGTGGTTTGATAATAATGGCCTGTTATTTTTTGGAAATTTTATTTGGATAAACAAACAAATATGTCTGTCTACGTTTTTATTCCATTCGTTTAGGATTGTAGTAGCTATATAAGCCGAAAGTTTCTTTTACTTAATTCATTATTTTAAGGCATTTATTTTTATATGTCTTGAAATATAAACCACATTTTTACAATTGTAAATAATTAACGAACTTTAATTAAAAACGTAAGGCAATTAATTTTTTTTTGTTTAGTATATTTTAAAAATTCATTTTTCACTATAATAATTTTAAATGTGAAAAATCTCCAATTAATGGATTTATAAACCTATGCCAATAATTTTTTTAAATTTTAAAAATTTTTAAATTTATCCTCTATAATTTCTGCTTTAAACAAAAAAAATAGATGCATTTTGAGGTAAAACAATCAGATGGCATCGTTAAAATTTTCTACAATGCCCGTAAAATCCTGTCCGCTTTAAATTTTTATTGTCCACTGTAATTGTTGTTGCATTTAATCGTGCCTTAACACATTCTATTTCAAATCTGTTAATTAATCCTCATACTATCAAATGCTTAATGAATCCCTTTATAAATGTATAACTTATGCAACGAAAGAGTTTTATTTTTATATTTGAATGCAAGTGTAACCTGGTCCGCCTAGGTGATGTTGGTGTGGACTAGGGGTCGGGAAGTGGTAAGGCGAGGGATGATGATGCAAGGCTTGAGAAGCAGTTCCGGAAGGGGTGGGCGTACTAGTTGTGCCGGCGGCACCGGTCAGGACAGAAATTTCCCAGGGTTGGGCGTTGGCGGAACTGATTCGGACGCTAGTGTTCCGGATGATTAAATCCTCCCCTATCAGGCGCTGAGCTACTTCGGGCTCGGCAAAGGTTACGAAAGCGAAACCTGATAAATATGTTTCTTGGGGTAATGATTTTTACTAAATAAATTATACTAGGGCTCGGTAAAAATAGAAATACAATCTGGCATTTTTTATTGGTTTTTTGTCAACGTTGTTTCCATTGTCGTTAGGTATTCGACAAAGGCTAACTTATTTTAATTGTATTTTATTTTTAAAATATTTTTTGTTTCAATTTTGACATCATTTTATGTGTTATTCGACAATATGTTATATTTTTTACCGTCATAGGCTGCTGTCTATTACATTTATCTACAATAAAAATTTTAAATACGCTATTTTTACGCCCAGGTAGCTGCTTAGCCGAGTCCTAATGAAAACAAGTTATTCGAGGTATGTGATAAATTATCATGTATTAATTATTTAACAAGCAGCATATGTTTAGTGAGCATTAGGTTGTTCTACATTTAAAAATAAAGCATAAGCGATAAAAAGTATCATCGAGATGGCAAAAAACTATAAATAAGTTCTGCAAATAAGCAAATTCCTAAATACACAACTAACCTTAATAGTTTTAAAAATATTATATAAAATTATAAATGTAATCGGGTTAAGGATATTTTATTAAATCACATTCATTCAAATTGGCAAAAAACAATATAAATTTTCTATTTGGAAAACCAAAATCATTATTTTATTAAAAATGAAAACCGTGGATAAATTTGTTATGCATTCATTATTTTTATCAATGTGGCTTGAACATAATTTATAAACCACAGTAAGTTATGTTTTTATGTCATTTAACATTGTTTTGTTATCAAATATTAAACATATGATTACTTTAGGACGGTGTTTGGGGAATCATATGATCAAATAATGTTTCCCAAAAATTGTAAAGGTGTGCAGAGTGCAAGGCTGGCAGAGAGCAAGTTGAAACTTATTGGCAAAAATAAGTAAGCGATGAGCAGTTTAACGAATATAAATAAAATAAAAACCTCGACATGGCTTGGGTACAAAAACTTCCAAAACTTTGCCGTAGCGATTGAAGTAATTTTGTAAATCTTCGGCAGTTATGTCGTCTGTGACTCGCCCCACATGAATTTTACTGTTGCCGTAAGGGATACTCGAGGTCTAAGAAAATACAAAATGTACAACTAGTGAACCTAAATGCGTACCTCAGTTGTATTTTATACACATATTTATGGATTTAGTTTGTATCAATTTCATTTATCATATGCATCTCGCTCCCTTTCTAGTTTATATACATTCTAGTTTTCTTGAATCATTCCTTGTTAATGTGATCCAAATTGAAATGTTTAAGAATAACAAATGAGACCATATGATTAGACATGTTAAATTAAATAATTCACTGAGCTCTATATTTCATTAAAAATTTAGTAGTTTACTAGAGCAGGATTTAAAAGTTTGGTTTTTTCCAAAAGAAAAATGATCTTAGTAATTTCCCATGTTATTCAAATGAGAAAAGAAAAAAACAGTTAAATTGGTTTAATATTTTTGACCAAACGACGTTATTAAATTAAAGGGTGTGAAACATAATAAATATTAAAATTGGAAAATTGTTGATTCACAAAAGATAATTTTATTTTCATCAATTAATTTATACTAATTACATGGTCAATGCTAATATTTTTTATTCAATAGTATAAAGGTAAAATATAAAATATAATTTTTAATGTTAAATTAATAATTTTAATTTTAAAAATTTTAAATAGTTAAATAATATTTTAAACCATTTAGAAATAATAATTGTAACAAAAAATGCAATATTTTTTATAAATAATAGTTTTATAATAAAAATTTATTTCTTAATCCCTTATCTAATAATATTAAATAACTTCGGTTATAGAAAAAACAATCATTAAAAAAAATAAAAAGCAAAAATTATTTTTGATTTTTTTTATAATGAAAAATACACCATATAATTTGGTCGAAAAACCATTTCAATTATATCTTAAAACAAAAATTAAATGTAAATAATTTTTAATCATTGTGTAATTTATCTTGTGCCAAAATTTATTTTAAGTTCACCTTATTTACTTTACTATTGACAAATTATATCACATAGCAAAATGTTGCAAGATACAAAAGCTTAAGCTACAATATTTTTTAGCTAATAGCCACATCTTATACATTTAAAAGGTCATTTTGATGAGTAAAGTTATTTATAATAGAAGTAATTAAATCAACTAATATAATGATAGTTAATAAAATTTTTTTTGTGATAACTTGGTATTTAATAATCTGATTTGCTTAATCGCATAACTGCCAACATATTTATATCAAACGGTAATTTTGCATTGCATTTAGCAACAAAATATTAATTAATCATTTAGATAAATTGTCAGGCATAAATGTATCTTTTACTTTAGAATTTGGTATTCTAACTTCACAAATCCTGCCATCTAACGTATGTTTCTGGGAAAGACAAGTCAATTGAGCATCATAATCAGCAAATCGTATAAAACCGAAGCCTTTCGATTTCCCTGACCCATCTCTTTTAATCTATATATTTAATATAATTAAAGAATAATGATACAATGTAAATATTTAATAACACAAGTCAACAATTTTTTTGAGAGTTAAGTTAACAACAGAGATCAAACCTGCAAAGAATATCAAATCCGTTTACCGTTTTTCCTTATCAAACTTAATATGTGAGGTTTAAAAAATTTTAGAAAAAAAGGTAAAAAAAAATAAAATAGATTCAAAAACATAAATATATAAAATTATTTTTGCATGTTCACTAAAGTTGAGCTTAAATTCACACTTTAATATTTTTATTAAAAACCGATAATGTATCGTGTCGTATTTAGGTTTGGACGCCAAATATTTAGTAATATCTGAATGTCGATAAAGAGCTTGTAATAAAATTTATTTTTCATTTTTTAGATATAAATTACAAGAGTTTATGCAATAAATATTTTTTAATTTTTTTTGGGTATATTTAGATCTGTCAGTTCAAAAGCTTGATTATTGACGGATCTAAGGAGCCAATGATGCAAGAAACTAAGAAAACGAAAATTATATATGAGATTAGGCTATCATGGGAATACATTCTTTTATGTTTTCATAAAATTCACGTTTCTGACATAGATATTTGTGGCTGTGTAATAAATAATAATAATGTTGATAATTAATATAAAAATAACACAATGAATGAATTTTCAAAGAGATTTATAAAACTGCAGCAAAATAATCTATGGCCTTAACTCTAAAAAATTTGTTTTTTGAATCACGACCATTGCCAAAATAGAATTTGGCAATATTGACAAAATTTGTGACCTTGATAACCCTTAAGAAAAAAAAATGTCTTATATTAAAAAATTTGTAAAGTGAATATTTGATCTGAAATATTGCAAAAGTATATGAAGCTCCATCATCCACATATTGATTATTTGAAATATTTTGCACCTCAACCTATATAAAACGCAATTTTTTTATAGATTAAAAATACAGTAAAATTTTAAATTCAAATCAACAAAAGGGCTGTAATTTAAATTTAAATTATCTCAAAATCATGTAAACAAAAAATATTTTATTTAAAACTTAATCTTACAAATAACTAATTTATAAATATGAAGTTTTAAAAGAATGCAAAAACATTTTAAATTTTTTTTATAGTTTATAAATCGCATAGAAAAGATAAAAAATTTAACAAAAGAAAATTAATTTGGTAGACCTACGTTTATCATAAATAAAAAATAATAGTTTGGCATGATTATCAAATTTTATAAAAACAAATGTTCTCTTTAATTATTTAAATTACATATATGAATAAGTTATATATTTATACAAAACATTTTTACAATCTACTTAAATATTTAATAATAATTTTGGTCCTTGATAAAACGTTTTGAATATAATATGTCATTTGTAAAAAATATACAACTTTCTTTTTAATTTGAATATAACATGAAACCCAAACCCTTTAATTGCAAAAAGAAAACAAAACTTATTAGGTATAAACAAATTTAAAAATGAGTAATGATGAAGATTAAGTTATATTCCACCTGTGCAAAAACCAGTTCTCCAAATTTAGAGAAATATTCCCTAAGTCGATTCTCATCAGCGGACCAAGGCAGGCCCAGAATTATTAAATCACAGCATTTCCTCAGCTCCTCAGCAAAATGGATGGCTCTTTCAAAATTATTGAATGAACTTCCTGAATCCAAGCGTCTTTTGTTATTCGAGTCTATGTAAAAATAATATAGGGATATAGTAAACTGTATAAAAAAGTTTAAGTTTATTGGTTGTAGGATTTATTGTTCATTTTCTTTTCAATGTTTTTTCTTATTCCTTTTAGTTTTTTTCCATTTCATTATTAGAAATTTTTTTCTTCCTTAATTTGCAATCAAAAAACAAAACAAGGAATCTAAAAAAAAATTTTTATAAATGTGCAATTACTAAAACCCATTTTTTTCTTATTCATTTGTACCCTTACAAGGTTTTTTAGATAGTAATAATAATTATACGTTTATTGTATTTTATTAAATGATGCTTTATACTTGTTTATATAATATTATTAAGTATTTTTTATTAAATAATTTGCGTTTTTGAAATTTTTAATATTTCCTAACATTTCAAAATGCACTCACCACCATCATAATGCAGATGTTTTAATTGAAATTCATTTTTCACAAGAAAACTTTTTATATTATATCATTTAAAAAAAACAAAAATGTTTATTACAACCTTTAGATTGAAAAGTTTCTAAAAATGCATAACATTTTTAATGCTAAGTGAGATCTAAATTATAGCAGACACAAATATATAGAATTCACTAGCTTTTTACAAGATCAAAGTAAAGACTTAGATGTTATGCTTCAATTGAAATGATATTGAGCAGTCCAACATTGTTTGTCTCAATATAGTTTTACTGATTTTAAAAAATGTCAATTAAGACTAGATTTGACAAATTTTTCATCACAACAATATGTATTACAAGAGATTGCTTATGATTTAAAATTTAGTTAGGGCTGGAAACAAAGCCTTAGTTAAAATATGATGAGTGGGTTGGGCCAAAATGGCCCTCTTTAGGTTCAATTTTAAGTTTGTGTTAAAAAAATGTTTTTAATTAAGCTTATAAATGATTTTTAGTAATCTAATAATTCAAAATTTTTCTTCTTTTCTTAATAATTTGGTTATGTATTTATAGGTTAATCTTACTTTACCTTAAATATAATTTAAATTTTAATTAAATTTTGCTGCTGCTATGCTGAAAAAGATAAATAGCTAATAGGTTAAAACCAAGCTAATACAATTTTGATTATTGGCCAAGATTGGTATTGCTTGTTTATAAAATATTTTTATACAAGTGATTTTTTTAATTTAAGATGTACAGATTTTTACTAAAACTTTTAAATATTTGCTATAATTTTAGTCCATTATTAATCAGAAATACTTTAGATATTAGAAAAAATATTTTATAGGATAATTTGTAAATCTAATTACATTTGGTTCTTAATAAAACATTAGTATAGTTTTTAAAGCAAAATATACATTTGCTTTCTTCATATAGTCAAAACTTATAAAATTTGTTTTAAAGTAAACTATATATATTTTTTATTTACTATTTCAAAATTTTTACATCAAAAAATGAAAAAGGAATTGCCCACAATATGAATTGCAAACCTGAATATATAGTCATAGTCCCTTATGTAAACAAATAATATGCATAAAAACTAAATAAAAAAAAATTCAAAAGTTAGTTCATTTATAATTAATTACAAGAAAAGAAAAATTTGTAAAAATTAATAAAACATTGGAATTTTTGTAAAATATAAATATATATAAATATTAATTATTTAATGTATTAATTTTATATAACTTAAATTAATAGAAGTTACAGTTATCTACCTTTAGGAAAAACAGCATAATAAAGTCTATCTTCCCATTTAGTTTGATCGGGAGACCAAAGTTTACCATCTTCAAGTCTAACACCTCTCCAAGCACCAGTTGTTTCATTTTTGTATTTAAGTCCTGTAATTCCTGGATACTGTGCAGCAAGAGTTGAGAGCAATACAACCCCACCATCAGGCTCAATTGGAATTTCAATCACATCATTACTTCTATCATTAACTTCACCATCTCCCAAATTATCTTCTTCTTTTCGAATAAAAAGGCTTAAATTATCAGTTACACGAATATAATCATTCATATTGGAATTTTTTTACATTAGCTAATATTTAATTTCGATTAAAAGAATTAAAAATAAAGATAACACGTTGATTCAGGATATAAGCACATGTAAAAAATTTCTTAAAATATAAAAAACAGACACACTCAGGCAAAATAGGGTGCAACCACGCCCAAAAATGGCTGTTCTTAACGTGTATTCAATTTTGCTATATCTCACACTTGAACGCTTGGGTAAACATAAAAAACTGAGTAAATACACATATGGCTGTGGCCTATTTCATTTTACACAATAATTACTAAGTGATTATCAGTATTGATTTAACATAAATACAATTTACTGCTTTTATTACTTGCAAAAATTTTAATTAATTTGAATATTTTTTTTAGACCGTATTCTATATTTGGGGGAAAAGGTCTAAAGTAATCTTATTTAGAGGAGAGGTAGGAATTGTTAAGCTTAAGTGCAAAATACTTATTAGGACTTTAAATTTTGCATAACCCCAAATTATTAATTCCAAAATTACAATTTAGGGAAAAGAATTAAAAAGATTTAAACACTTAGCTCTTTGAGCATTACACCTTCTTTAGCACTTAACAATGCCCGGCAACTATCAAAAATTAGCTTTTTTGTTTTGACTCTTCTTATCATGTACTTAATATATTTGTCCTTGACATAACTTGATTTTATCTTTGTCACAGCATCGGAGTTTGCCCTTGCCGACAATGCTTTTTCCCTTTAAAGTTTTTACCATTTTTGTATTAGTATTTTCTATTCGGATTTAGGCTGTAACGTTGTAAGTTTGCTGCTGTCTTTAAAACTCTTGAAGCTTTGTAACCTCTAGTGTGGCCGCTTTTAGTTTAGTACTGAATGATAAGTGACGCTAGGCCAAATTTATTATGAGTCCCCTCCATTCATACTAAAGTTTCAGCATTTAGTATTTTAGTAATAAAAGGTAGAGTACCCCCTTATATTTAATCTTTTTCTTACCTTTTCTGTATTTACTAAATTATTGGGAATATTTTGAATTGCAACTTAGGAACAACCCATGGCACTCCATCAAACAGTACATACTACACAGCAATTAAGGACCATACAATATAGTAAAAAACCAGTACATTGGAAGGGTTTATTATTAAATTTAGAAGACAGCGACTTGGTAGCTGAGTTTTCTTGACTATAGGGCCGAATTTTTATCTGAAATTAATAGATAATTTAAAAAAGTGGCACATTCAAATGTTGAATAGATTGAAGCCGCTTTTACAATAGGAATCACCCAATCGTTTTATTCAAAAAGTACACATGTGACCAATTTGCTAAAGATTCTTAGATATCACTGTTAAATCAAATGCGAAGGACCTTGATATATCTTGGCGTCTCAATTTGTTTTTGGTTTTAAAGATAATGAACTTCGGCGGAGGTATTAACTTGCGAAAACCACGTTCTAAAAATACGTAAATCAAGCTCTTTTAGAAGAAAATTTAGATAGCAACTAAGCAATATTGGCAATAATCTACCTAATGACAAAAGTTATCTAAAAGATCAATATAGCAGTCGAATCAATATTCGTGTTATATTTTAAATAATATTCGTCAAAAATCTTGTCAATGTCGGTAGAATACACTTATGGCCAGCTATTTTATACCGTACATTAATTACTAATAGAATAAATGAACCAGGCATTATTAATAACCACTTATGTTACAAATGCCAAGGATTCCTGCCGGACGTCATAAGACTTATACTCGTTGCCTATCCTCCGAAATTAAGCTTATTTCACAACGCGACTCACTCCGCATAACTAATCCTCGTTCCCCATAAATTAAATTTGAATGACAAAATTCAGACAACAATCAATTCGGAGAAAAGAAAAAATTGGTCCGAATTTATTAATTCCTTTCCACAAACACAACTCTCCACTTTGGAAGACCCTAAAGGCACTATCCGGAACCTCAAAACCACCGGTAAATTGAAGCATTAAATTTAATAATAAACTATCTACTTGCAACTTAAATACCGCCAACCTTTTTAATAAGCAATTCTCTAGTTTTAATCCACATAAAACACACCCCAAAAACAGGGCCATAATCCGTAAAATTAAATCAACCCCAACTATATAAATTTCTCAGAACAAAAAGTTTCAGGTTATTAAAAACTCCAAATCTTCTAAAGCTTTTGGGCCAGACAAAATAAACTCACTATTTCTCAAAAACCTAGGTCCCTGCGGAATTAAATTTTAAACAATTATTTTTAACACCTCAATATCTAAATGTCAAATCCCAAATATCTGGAATAAATCAAATATTACTATTCTAAAATCCGGCAAACCAGCCAAACTTTCTTCGTCTTATAGACCAATCTCACCACTCTGCCCAGCTGCAAAGATTCTCAAAGCTTTAATTCTCCCTCACATCAAAAGACACGTACCCCCGTCTCAATATCAACATGGTTTCAGATCCAAACACTCTACAACATCATGCCTCTTAAAATTATCTACTGCAATTGCTCAAGGTTTCAATCAAAAAAACCTTCCCATCGTACAGTGTTAGTGTCCCTCGACCTAACTCGCGCCTTTGATTCGGTTAACCACCGTATATTAACCGAAAAAATTTACTATTCATCTCTGCCCGCTCCCATGGCTATAAAACTACCTACATGGCCGCCAAGCCTATACCACCTTCCGTGACGTAAAATCTAAAACACGCATCGTTATAGAAGGAGTTCCCCAGGACTCGGTTCTCTCTCCCACCTCAATACTTACCTAAACGACCTTCCTACCCCACCCACCAATAAAAATATCGTTTCATATGCTGACGACATAACTATCTACAATTCAGGCTCAAATGTTGATCTTCTATCGACCTCACTAAACAATTACCTTACCACATTATCCGAATTCTTCGCCAGCCGCAACTTAGTCGCTTCCCCATCAAAATCTTCAGTCACTCTCACTCCCCTCACACGCCAAATTAAAGATCACCCACCTGTGTTTTATATGGGCTCGTTACTCCCCCTTGCTCGCCCTAAAATACTGGGTGTTACGTTTGACCCTATACTTACCTTCAAGCAGTTAATAAAAATTCAGCTAAAGTTAATAGACGAAACAACTTCCTAAAAGCTTTGGCAGGCACTCTGGGGCCAAAACAAGGAAACATTATCCATTAGCTACAAGGCGATATCTCGCTCCATAATCAACTATGCCACCTTGGTTTGGTTAACAGCTTCTCAGTCTAACCTCGACAAACTTCAATCGGCACAAAATGCCGCCCTGCGCACCAACACGGGCTGTCTTAAAATTAGCCCAGCAGATTACCTTCACCAAGAAACACAGATTCTTTCAATCAAACCTCACTCGCAACTACTATGCCAGTTTTTGGCGTCCTGTGTTTCATCCGATCACCTATGTCACGAACTCATTCATATTGACGCCCCTGCTCGATCGATGAAAAATACTTTGCCCTCAATCAGCTTTTCACGCATCAGTCATCTAGACTTCAACCTAACAACAAAACAGCTTAAACAAATTCATACCGAGGTCGTACGTAATACAATTAAATCTTATAAACCTTCTCCCATTCTTTTGAATGTTTGGCCTCCTCCCAAATCACAATCCGAATAAATCTCCCCATGCGAGAAATATCCCTATTATTTCAGCTAAGATCAGGCTTCTGTTTTCTACTAGCAGACTTCCGTAGTCGCGTCTATTTAACAGACGACAAGTGTATCGACTGCAAAGAAGCGACTGACAATCTTCTACATTGGCTATCGTGCCCCTCACGTAAGACCTCCATAACTCCCCTAGATCTATGGACAAACCTCATCTTAGTCGCCTCTAAACTCGCTCAGACCTCAGAGCCTCCCTCATCATTTTTCAAGCGCAAGCGTTAGAAACAACAACAAAGACACAGTAAAAATATGTGCCCTTCAAAAAGGCCCAATTTTTAATTTTATGGAAGAAATTTGTTACTTTATAAAAAAATGAATCCATCTTTGTAAAGGCTTACTAACTACGTTAACTGGCTCAACCAATTGCCATTTACCATTCGGTGATTAAAATCTAAGAGGGGCCACATTAAAGAAGACGCAGCTCCAGGATTTCCAATTAAACAGCAGAAAAACACCACTTTAACATCGTAAAAACCTTTTAGAAAACACCAAGACGAAATTGCTCACTCAGGGGAACCGGCATGGGTCAGCAAATGCATGATCCGAGGCTACAAAGGTGAGATATAATCTTGTCTGGGACGGATATAACAAGCACGCGATAAGAAAGGTCAAGACCGAAGGGCTCATCTGTGACAGTTGAGTCCTTGGACAGGGACGCACTAGCGGGAAAGGATTTAGGCCCAAAGGGCAAAGTACTTGAAAGTAGTGGTTCTTCATGCTTCTCTTTCTTCACTGCTAAAAAAATAGCAACAATAATAATGAACTACTTCTCTCTCCTTTGGAATCCAATTCATATATAAATTTGCAATTTTAATTTTTAATTAGATTCTTGTACTTTTAATTTGGATGGGAAGACTTTTTATTTAATGAACTATAGTAAACTTTTAGATAATTGGTCACATTTAAATAATTTTTTTTGAAATGTTGTGCGTTTTACAAAAATGATCAAAAAGCAATTATGTCGGCGCACTAGTCCCCACCCCCTTCCCCCTGTTAAGTCGATGGGCTTAACCTTTTTTCCAACTTTAAATACAATATAACACGTCAACTAATATCATTGTCACAACCATGAATTTTATGAAAAATATTTTTTTCCATAATGGCCTTATTTTATATATATTTCGTTTTTCTTAATTTCTTCATTGGTCCCGTCCGTATCAAAAAAGGCTTTTTTGACCTAATTGACAAATCAAGAAAAAAAAAACAAGAGTTTTTTTGATAAAAAAATCTTTCTTTACTAATATTTATCTTTTCAAATAATGAAAAATAATTTTAAATATGTCAAGATCTTACATCAGCATTTAGATAATAAATATTTCGCGTCCAAACTTAATTACGACATAAATTATCGCTTTTTAGTAGAAGTTTTATTTGAAGATTGAATTTAACAGTTTAGCTGATAGCAAATAAAAAATTTAAATTTATTTTTGTTTTTAAATCTTTGTTTTTTTTGACATACTTTTAAGATTTAATGTTTATAGCTGACTAAGTTGGCTTAAAAAAACGGTAAACGGATTTGAAATCTCTAAGATGGCAGGCTTGATCTCTGTAGTTAGCTCATAACTTTCAAAAATTTGTTTATCCTAAAATGAAAATCTTATTTACCCCACAAATGGTAGTAAAATATGCGAATGGTACTATGGGGCCCAAGCGGGCCCCAATTTTAAACCTTAACAACTTCAAGAAATTTAAAACTATAATCTTTTTATTTATTATTTAAAGAACGGGCTTTTTAATTAAATACCAATATATGTTGTTGTGCAAATTTTATTTAACATAGAAAATAATCTAAGAAACTAAAATTTATTATTTTTTACATTACATTAACAAATCATATCAATAATTCAAATATATCAATATTATTGATCAAAACATTTATTAGGCCGGGTAAAACATTTATGAAATAAATATTATGAAATAAATTTCGGCAATTATTCACCTTAACTAAACATTTTACAAAAAATAGTAATTTATAACATTATTACACAAAACAATCATAATATATAATCAATATGTAAAAATATTTAGAAAAAATAACTAAAAAAGGTTGCAAATGTTTTGAATTGAGGCAATATAATGGTTTTTAACATTAAAATTTACCATTTTGGGTCTATACGGATCCCAATTCAATTTCTAAATTCTAAACAAATTTGGTTGTTGGATTTAGACCAATAATTATTAGTTTTGTTTATTATATATTTTAGAACAAAATCAAATTTTGGCCAAGTGAATATATTATATTTAAAGATAAATAAAATATAAAAAAGAGGTCCGTCTGGAACCCATAGTACCAATCGCTAATAAAAATTAAAAAAATTCGAAAAAATGAGAATTTTTTATTTTTTCTATATTTTATTAAAAAATCCAATCAATTAATGTATCAAAATGGTCAATAGTGTTTTAAGGTCTAGTAGAACATTTTCGAAAATATTCAAGAAAAAATTATTTAAAATAATTAATTTTTAATTAGATATTTTATAAATAAATACAAATAAACATCATTATTATACAATACAAACATTCGATATACTTAATATATAAAACTATTAAAAAAAATACTAAGAAAAAAAGGTTGCAATTTTTAGTTTAAATTTATATTGAGGCAACATCATGGTTTTTGTGAAGTTGGGGTCCATACGGACTCCAATAAAATGTCATGAGATTTAGACAAATATAAATTACTAGTTTTGTTTATTAGATTTAAAAACAAATATTTGAGCAACTATTTTTGATATTTTTGAAGATATTTAAGTTTTAAATGGTCGGGAATATGGACCTAACAGTGTTATCGTTGCTAATTCCTATAATATTTCAATGCAAACATTTTATATTAAAATTTAACTATTATGTAAGATAACCTAGAAAATAAGTTGCAATTTTATTAAATTTATAATGAGGCGAGGCAATATTATGGTTTAAACAAATTGAGAGACTGGGGTCCATATAAACACCAATAAAAATTTTAACTACAAATTTTGTTATTAGACTTAAACCTAATTTCTAGTTTTGTTTATTATATAATTAAGAAAACATATAAATTTGGCCCATATTATATAAAATTTTTAAAGATATTTAAAATTCAAGATGTTCTAACCCCATAATGCTCGTAAGTTAAATTGCTACCATATTAAACAACACAAGGAAAAGTGAGTCAAAAAACATTGGTAATCAATGCAAAATTAAGAAACATTAGTTTTTGAAGTTCTAATTTAGTTTTAATTATATATAAATAGCATACCTAAATACTCCTTTAAAATGCAAATAAGTACATAATTTTAAAAATGGTTTAAAAAAATGCAATGTTAATAAAAAAAAATTTCTGGGGGCGCTTTATGAAGTTTATAAAATAATATATATTTTTACTCATTTACATTGAACGCATTCTTACAAAAAGCCTAACAATTTTTGAATTTAGCATTTAACATAATTTTTTATAAAAAAAATTAAAAAATTTAAAAAAATATTTATTTTATTTGAATTTTATTATTAGACCTAGAGAAAAATACGCACATAAAATATGTTGCCCCATAGTACTAGTCGCGAAAATGTAAAATTAGATTAAAAAATACATAAAATTATCATTTTAGTTTAAAATGCATCTAGACAATTTTATCGTTTTCAACATTAACGACTGGGGTCCTACAGACGCGTTTATGGCTGCGGCTAGTGGAAAAAAAAGTTTTGACAGAAAATTGCATGCATTTGAATAACATTGAGGCGGCTTGTGTGAAAACTTTTTGAATTTTTTAAAATTTTTTAAAAAAAAATTTTTTTTTCAAAAATTTTTTGTTAGGCATACCCTAATACGCCTAAAAAACATGAATTCTCATTTTTTCAAATTAGCCGTTAAATTTTTTTTTATTTTAAAAATATTTTTTTTACAATTTTTAAAAGAGTATTAGCCACAGCCTATGATGAAGTCGTATATAGGGTTTTGAAATGCATACATTCATATTATATTTTCTTTTAAAATAAATGAGAGGTTTCAAATTTGGAGCCAAACAAGATTTGCGAGCCTTAAGTGAGTGGAGCATAAAAAATTAAATATTAACACAAATACTTTAAAGAATGGCAAACTAAAGACATAATTTGGCAATGTGAATAAAATATAGAATTAAATTTTAAAGTTAATATACTTAAAAATAATAATGGATGGCAGATTAATTTAAAAAAAAACAACTTTTGCTTTATATGAACTAGTGTTTTATGCCTTTATATTGTGTAATCTGTTTACTCAATACATAATGTAACTGCTTCTTATTTACATTTATATGACAAGAAAATATTGTTTTGTCTAAACATCTATGAATTAAATAACTATTGTCATTTAAATTAAAGTTAGTAAAAACCAAAATGATCTAACCAACTATAGTTATATAATGTTAGTAACCCTTTATAAAGTTCAGAAAGCAATACTTATTTGGATATTAAATATAATTATAGTTGGCTCTTATTTAAATTAGAGTTGTATTAGTAAATTTTTTACTAACAATCAAAGTAATATGTAAGTACTTAAACTCACAAAATTACTGATTTTTTTAATGTAAAAAAATTAAATCACCATTTTTATTTTTACATAATTATATATAATGATATTCAGAGATCAACTTGGACTTTTAGTTTATTGGAATGCATAAAACATACTCTTGTTCATATTAATAATATCCTTACATGTTGGCCCATAATTCATATAATATTTTATGAAGTTTATGGTTTAATTTTAAGTTAGTTTACAGCTCTCGCTTCAATAAATTGGCACATGTTAGAAATAGAATGATCAATAGACACATAAAATGTGGCCAATCTACTATATTTTAGATCGTTGTCATTAATAATATGATCACGATCACAATTAAATGATCGCGATCATAAATGGCCAATATGATGTTTTCATGATAAATATCCCCATGTTGTAGCTAGATAGTCACACAACTTATAGTGATGTTTACCATAAAATCCTCATCTTGGCCAATTAATTGTGACCGTGATCATTTTATTAGTGACCGCGATTAAAAAAATAGTGGCGCATGGCCACATTATGTGTGACAATGATCATTTTTCTTCTGACAATGGCCAATTTATAGTGGCCAGCACTGTATATAAATAAAATACTACTTGTTCTTCTAGACTCTTCGTGATGCAAATGCAGGGGCGTTTGCAGAAACTTTTCTAAAGGGGGGCAAAAAATATTTTTGAAGGAAAGGAACTAAAAATTTAGTATTGATATTTTATTTGCAAAATTATTTCATAAGGCTGTTGTACTTCCAAAAAATAGCAATTATTTAATTCTTTCTTTTATATGTTTGATATATATATTCAACCGCCGGTTACATCATAAAAATTAAAAAAAAATTCTAAAACGGGGCAAGCCCCCTTTTGCCGCCCCCCCCCTCTCAATACATCCCTGATATTCATAAATTATGATAAAAACCTTGTTCATTGATTATATATCCTATAAACTGTAGAATATATCTCAAAATCATTATTATATTTTGAAGTCTATAACTTTTAAGTTAATTTATGTACATTACTTCTCATTGTCCAAAATTGTTCATTAAAATGTATGATTAAATCAATTTTTTGTTGGGCATATACTAAAACAACCATAATGCTCTTTGTAGCCGTTAAATTTTTTTATTTTAACTCGCGAAGGGTAAGGTGAAAAATTTGTAACGCCAATGCTAGAATGGAAACCATAGAGACCTTCTAAATTTCTTTAACTTCAAATTAAAGCAATGGGCTTTATTTTTTTGAAGATAACGTGCTTTAATTTCAAACTAATTTAAGTTTTAATAAAAATGTTTTAATATTTGAAACAATAAAAAATTATTTTTATTTTTCTATATTTTATTAAATTAAACATGTCCATCATAAAATTTATTAATATTAATAATTAAATCGTGTATTTAGAGCGGGTTGAACATTTTAAGAAAGATTCATAAAAGAATTATTATGAAATAATTTTTGGCTATATACTTAAGATAGATATTTTTTTAAAGAAAATAAGATAATTCTATCATTATACAATAAAAACATTTTGTATATTTATTATGTAAAACCATTAAAGAATACCTAGAAAAGTTTGCAATTAAAAATTTAAATTATTATCGAGGCAATATCATCGCTCATAAGAGTGTGGGGTTCATACCCTAATCGAACTTTTAAAAGTATTTTGTTATTAGTCTAAGACAATAAATTACTAGTTTTGTTTAACATATGTTTAGGAAAAAGTCTCTAAATTTTGCCCAGTAAAATGTTATATTAGGATAAAATTTTAAAAAGTTGAAGTCCGTATTGACCCCACAATGCTAATCGCGGGTTAAAAATATTTTTTTACAATTATGAAATTTTTATAAGCAGCAGCTATAAAGGGGAGGGGGCGGGATATTGAATACAATTATATAAAATGAAACCTTTTAATTCAATGCTTAGATTACACTACCTTGTCCCACTCTCAACAGTTGGGTGTACGAGGTTTTATAGGACTTGACTTAATTCTGTTGCCTTAACCGCTTATTTTTATGAAATCATATATAGAACAATTATTAATATTCTTGCTTCTGGAGTATGCATGTCCCCGTTGATCATTATGGGATACGCATAATTGCCATACAGACCTATTAGAATTTTTAATTTTTATACAATTCTTGTTATTATTAGACTTAGACCAAATTCGACTAATAGTTTTGTTTATTATATAATAGAGAAAAAAGTCACAAAATTTTAGCCAATAATATATAATATTTTTGAGACGTATACAAAATTTAAGATGTGCTGGTGTTCTTTATGGACTTCACAATGCTAATCGCAAGTGAAAAATATTTGTTTGATCCAAATAATATTATAAAAATGGGGCTTTGCTTGAATTTCAACGATCGAAATTTTGGCCCCCCCCCCTTCCCCCTCTTTATACATTTAATTTAAGAGCCAAGCTGTTTATGTAGGCTATAAAATTTATAAAGTAGGCACAAGAAATCCGAAGAAGAAACAAATATCATTTTTAAGCTATATGGCGATGAATATATAAATTTTATCAAACTAATTTTCATATATATTTTAGTAATAAAATTGAGCATGACTAAAGGCAACATAATTAAAATATTATTTATTTCTGTTTAATTTATGTCTAGACCCCTGTTTATGGTTTTTAAAATTATAATTTTTTTAATTTTATTTTGCATAATTAATGAAAATTCTAAATTCTTTCTCTCGCTATTTTTTTAGACGAGGTTTGCTACCTAATCGACTAAAAAACCAGTAAATAATTTCGAATATTTTTTAATTTTTTGCATATTCTATAATCTTTCTCACAATTTTTTTTAACGAAGGTCTGTTTAAATAACGTTTGCATATCGACTAAAATATCAGATAATAAATTCCGAATCTATAGGATAATATTAGGCTTCTTATATCTTAATAAATTAACGGCTCCTTAGAACAGGTTGACAGGAATAATTTAATTTTTACATAAACTATAGAATTTAAAATTTAAAACAAATTTTGTACGTATTAAAAAAATGGTGTGTACATATAGCCATTCCCTACTAAATTTAAAATAAAAAATTATGTTGAGGGAAATAATTTATATATTATAATCCAATTTAACAATATATATATGGAGAAGCGTAATATATTATAAAACAAAAATCTTCATTGCTTTATAAAGTTTAACATTTTTATAAGACAAAATCTAAAGTTCGTATCTCGTTATTTTTTCTTCTGCTATTAGGGCAAAGTGAGTAATTGTGTAGAATCGCCCGTCTATACCATGAGCTAAATATATCACAAAAAAAATATATAAATGTATTATTTACTAGGTCGCATAAGTGGGGTATAAATATCCATCTTAATTATAAGGAATAGTTATTCTTATTATAATATAAAAATTTTAATTATTTATATTATTATAAAAAATTGTTTTGGAGATTTACAAAGTAGTATTCTTTAATTTAATTAATAATGAATATAAATGCAAATTTAAAAATTAATAAGAAATTATTAATTATTATGGCAATTGCTGTGGCTAAAACTAGATTAAATTGTGAGAATAAAATTTTAACGGCTAATATAAAAAAGAGAATTAATGTAAACTGGCCATTTTATATCCTTAACTAAAAAGTAAAAATTTTTTTTATTCTAGCCATCTTAATATTGATCAGTGTTTAATATTTTTTCTTCAAAATTTATTTCTAGAACAAAATAATTATAAGCCAAGCAGTGATTTGTTAAATTATTGTGTTTAAATATATAAAAAATTTAAGTTTAAACTTTAAATAATATTCATTTCAAACTGAAAATGTTGTATGTGCGAACGAAATATTCTTATAAAGTAAATTTTAATATAAGAGCTTGATTTACTTTAAAGTTTTATTTCTGATTTTTTTAAAATTAAATAAATTTTTTTTGACCCACGAATGCTAAAGTGAGAGAAATTTGTCGAATCATACAGTGGGGTCCATGACTCCAATTTCAAAACTTACGCTAAAAGTTTTAAAACTGTCATTATATATTTAAAACAAAAATACGTGGTTAGTCAATATATATGAATGATATTGTAAATTTAATTCATAAACAAGTAGAAACTAATTGTATCAATACTAGTAATTATGTTAACCGTATTTTACAAAAAAATTAATTTTGGCTATACCTTAAAACTAGATATTATATAAAAAAAATAATCCCTATCGCTAATATACAATATAAACATTTTATAAATTTATAAACATATTATGAAAGCATAGCTAAAGCTCTAACGGGTACGGCAGCCTCAAAAAAGAAGAATCAGTAAGGGGGTAGTTAGCAGGAACTCCTAACCCTGCATGCACTGGGGATTTTTAATTAAATACGGCCATCAATGCGTACAATTTAATTCACCATATTAAGATATTTTTAACTCATTTACGCACTCAATTATTCTTAAAAATTACTGGTGTATTTGTTCCTAATCCCAATTTATTTATAAGCTAACTTTGGGATCAAAAGAGCAAATTTTTCCAACCCCTAACCATAAAAAAAAGTAAATAAAGCTGAAATTTTTAACCCTAAGTTGTCAGTTGAAATGTTGAAAGCCATGATATTTCCTTAATCTAAATTAGACTAAAATAATGCTATATTTTGCTATATTCTGTAAAATAATTAACATTAAGTGTATTAAACGGTTGAAATACACAGCAATGTCATGAAAAATAAGTTTTAAATTCCATGATGGCCATCTCATATAAACTTTCCGTTTTTCGTAGTTTTTTTGCCTTCGGTTCTTAAATCGAAATAATGGCCTTTTATAGTGCGAACTCGAGAATATTCTAAAATAAAAAAAAAATTCAGTTTTTTCAACTCATATTTATCATCTCAAATATTGGAAAATAAAAATTTTTAATATGTTAAAATATTTCTTATCCAAATTAAATATGACTAAGTTATCGATTTTTACTAAAAATATCATTTGAAGTTATATTTAACAGTTTGGCTGTTTTGAATATGCAAAAATAATTCATTTTACTTTTTTTGAATTCTTTTTTTTTATATATTATAAATTTTTAATGGTATTAGCTGACCAACTAAATTTTATTAGGATAAACAAATGACCAAAACGACAAGTTTAATCTCTGCATAGCTTATAATTCTCAGTTATTGGCCTGTTGCATTATACCTTGATTTTTTTTTCTCTATAATAATCTAATTTTTATTTAGAGCTAAAATATTTTTAATATATTTTTTTTTCATAACTGTTTCATAAAATCTACTATATCTTAGACACAATTTAATCGTTATTATAAATACATTTAACTTAATAACAAGATCTATTTTATAATATTATAAAAATGAAAAACTCTTATTTTAGGTTCTATTTTACTTTGTGTTAAATTAATTTGGCACAATAAAAACTTTAGTTATATAATTAAAGAACAGGTATTCCTTACGAGTGATAAAAAAATCAAGTATAGCTTTAGCTTTAATTTATAAAGATGTTAAATTGGGGTTCGTAAGGAGCTCACTGTAGCATTCGCATTACACTTATCAATAGCATTTAAAATATATTGGTAATGCTCGACCTTATTTGTTCCAGGCTGCCATTTAAATTGTATGTTAAGCCTCTTGGAGACTTAAAATCGGGCAGTTATGTTACCCGGGGGGCTTGCTAAAACTCAAGTAGGAATTTATGAACGAGTAGGGCAGGAACTTCTATGCTCTAAAGTCCATTTTGAACTCTTGGAGCTCAATTTTGGTAGAGTTTTTTTTTAAAGTTAATTCTTTATGGAGGAATTAGCCACCAGATGTTTTTACTACGATATGAAAAATGAAACGAGAGATTTTTTAGTTCTTGAAGAAAATTGTGGGAGAAAACAATATTAATATTAAATAAATTTTTTCCTATTATGTTCGGGCTGCTATGTTAAAGTAGTTTTTATAAAAAAAAATTTAATATTAGGCAACTTGTGACATTGTCACCGATTTGTCGCTTGCAATTATTTATATAAAAAAAATTTTTCAATTTTTTTTGTTTTTAACCTTATTAATTAAAATTTTGTCAATATAAGGCCTGCTGAGTCGATGTCACCTGTCACAAATGGCTAATTAATTGGTAGTTTTTGAAAAATATTGTAGGCAACTAGTGAAATTGTCACCGAATTTTCACAAATGTAATTATTTAAATTGTAAAAAAACTTTTTCGATTCTGTTTTGTTTTTAACTATTTATTAATAAAATTGGTAAATTTTGTTGATAGCCTGATGAGTCTTTGTCAACTAATTGTCGCAATCAAATATATTGAATAAACTTTTTCGCTGTTTTTTATTCAGGTTGCCATGAATTAGTAATTTTTGTAAATAATTAATTTTAGGCCACTAGTGACATTCTCAACGAATTGTCGCAAATGCAATTATATATTGAAAATTTTAATTTTTTTTGTTTTTAACCTTATTTAAAATTTTGTCAACATGAAGCCTGCTGTCGATGTCCCCTAACTGTCGCAATTGTCAATATATTAAATAAATTTTTTTTAAATCTATTTTGTTTTAGCTGCTATGTTTTAGTAATATTTATAATACATTGTAAGGCAAGTAGTGACAATGCCACAGATTTGTGGCAAATGCAATTATTTAAATATTAGGACAACTTTTTCTATTTTTTATGTTTTTAACCTTATTTATTAATAAATTTTGTAAATTTTGTTAATATCAATAAAACGCGCTGAGTTGATGTCACTTAACTGTGACAAATGTCTATAATTCAGATTTAATGTGTAAAAATTAGTTTATAGTTGAATTTTTGGTACTTGAGACAACTAAGTGACATTATCACAAGATAAATAGGAAATTAATTTCACTAATAAAAATATTTGAGGAAAATTAGTTAAATATTTAAATCTTGTTTGCGACAATCTGGTTTATCACAAATATGAAATAGTTTTAACAAAAAATTTACTTATATTTTACTCTACGAAAAAAAATCGGTAATTAACTTCATAACACAGATCAGTGTCAAAAACGTGAATATTATGAAATAAAAGAACTCGTCTTGATGATTGCCTAACTCATATATATTTTTAGTTTTTTACGTCTTTGGCTTTTTAGATTTTATAACAAAATATGGCCTTTTTTGACCAAATTGACAGACCTAAATACATCCTAAGAAGAATTAAAATCTTTTTATATATAAAAATTGATTGTAACTTATATTTTTAATCACAATTAATGAAAAAGAATTTTATTTATTAAGCCCTTACATCGGCATTTAGATGATACAAAATATTTCGCATACAAACTTAAATTCGACACAATATATTATCGGTTTTTAATAAAAATATTATTTGACGTATGTTAACAGTTTTAATATTAGGACTATGCAAAGATAAAATTTATAATAATTTTTGTTTTTGAATTTTTTTTGGTTTTTTGAACCTATTCAAAAATTTTCAAAGTTTATACCTAACTAACTAAGTTTGATTATGAAAAACGGTTTACGGATTTGATATTCCTTAAGATGGCAGGTTTGCTCTGTAGTTAACTCATAACTCTCAAAAAATTGTTGACCTGTGTAATGCTAAATCGCATTTAAATTTTTTTTGACATTATCACATGATGACAAGATAGAGGAATTTTACAGAAAAACTACTTGTATTTTACGACACAAAAAAAATTCGATAAAAAGTAATTTTAAAATGTATAAATCTGCGACAATTTGGTAACATCATCAGCACACCTAAATTTGAGCTCAAAAAAGATATATTTAAATATTTGTGCAAAATATGTATTAAAACCAATATAATCTATTCAATTAAACAGATAATGGAGCAAATTTTAAATCCGCTAATTTAGTGATTGAGGATATATAATCTAGAGTGGCCAAAATAAATAAAATTAGTTTAGGCACAAATTTAATGGCAAAAAAACGCCGGGCAAATTTTTTAACAGCTTCAAGCAGCTTTGCTATAAAAGAGGGCTAAATTTTTGAATATGCCAAAGGGCTATTTTTGAAAATGGCTCTTCATTTGCCATGCCCACAAACTTGTGGGTATTTTGCAAAAAAAATTTAAAAAGTATCAATGCATCTAGGAAGATTTGTAGGCGTTAAAATTCCTAAACAGATACCCAGGCCTTTTATACCAAAAAAAGCGTGCATATTAAAAATTCAATATTATCCAGATATCAGAGGCGCTTCCACATTAGCGTTAAGCGAATCGAACAAGTCATATTAAATTTGAATCTACACCAATTCAATCAATTTTACCACAACCTCAATAGCTCTTATTCCATTATTTTATCCAATTTTTGGTTGAATCATTTCTAATAGAATCTAATTTTGATACATAGATATAGAGGCATACCAACGTTGGGAATACAATAATCTTCTAAACACCCCTATTAATTTAGAGAGTTTGAGGATACGGGTAAATATAGGCGACAATCACACATACAAATATTTGAGAGTTATGAGTTAACTTCACAGACCAGATCTGCTATCTTACAAATTTTTACGTTTATGGTTTTTCGAATCCATTTAAAAACAAAAGTGTATTGGAATTTTTTTTATATATTTACAACAGCGCACTGATAGGTAGCGTGTACTACTATTTAGGAAGGGGTGCCAAATATTTTGAATAACCCAAAAGTTAATGTAAAAGTATGTACATTAAAAAACTTATTTTTCATTATTTAAGATTAATATAAGTTTTATTTAATTTTAATACAAAAGAATTTTTTTTAGCCTGTGTTAACTGCACACGTCCTTACCAAGAACCTTCATTTTTAATCGTTTTGAACACAAATGGCTTAAAGCCTTCAGCCTCTAGGTTAACCAAATTCTTAAATACGAAGCTGATATGGGGTACACCTGTTTAGGTATTTTTTATCAAAATTCATACCTTCGATACTCAGTGTAGAAATCCTCTTCACTCTAAATATATTTAAATCTTGCGACATAAAATAGAAACTTCATCTCTATGCCCAAAAAAATAGATACAGAACCTCAATTTCTTATCAGGCTTATTACTGTCTTAAGACAACACGACCCTGACCGCTCGATCAGATAATTCATATTAGTTGCATAGGACAAAACTTTGAAAATAGTGTCATTTTCTTTTTATTAATATCATTTCGTCCTTAATGTTACAGTTCACTTTTTAGCAGGCTGCTCATTGCTGCTTGAATACCAGTTCGAATTTATACGGGGTACTCGTCTCTCTCTTTTAAAATTAATCAAAAAATTTATATAAGAAAAACAAATTTCCTAATATTAAACGATTCCTAGCTTCACATCTTAATTTATCACCATGTTTTTTAAATTTTTTATATCTACTTTTTGAATATATTTCTATTATTTGGCATGTGATTAGGTTTTGCTAAAACTCCAGTTGGAATTTATGGAAGGAAGACGGGAACCCTATGCTCCAGAGTATTCCCGTTTTAAACTCCTGTAGCTCAACCAGGGCGGGTTTTTTGGAGTTTTTTTCAAAAGCATTTTATAAATAGGGGGATTTAGCCACCAGATGTTTTTACTACGATATGAAAAATAAAACGATAATTTTTTTACCTCTAAACGAAACGGGAAAAAAACTGTATTGTTTTTTGTTAAATATCAAATATATTTAAACCTTGAAAATTTTTTGCCCTGGAAATTTTATTTTGTAACATATTAATGAATTTTTGAATGTCATGTCTGCTGAAATAATGTTAAAAAACTATCCTTAATGCAAATAATTTTATATTAAATTATATTATTTTTGTTTGGTTCGGGCGGTCAAATCTTATTCTTTGCAAAGACGTTTTATATCCCCATTATAATATTTAAAAATTTTATGATAAAAAACCTCCCCCCTCGTAAACTTATAATGAGCTAAATCAATTTATTATCGATCTTCCTATAATATAAACTACTGATGAAATATAGGATCGATAGCAAGAATTTTTTTGATATTCCAAATTATTACTGGTGTTTTACTTAGCTTTCAATACCCAGATTATATTCAATCTTTTAAACTCGTTTTAAATTTAGAAAATTATATTTGAGTGGGCTTTTCCATTCGTTACCTTCATGCTTTTGGGGCATCTACAATATTTATTTTTACTTATTTGCACATTTATCGAAGATTGTTTTTTGGCTCTCTTAGTATAAGCTATTTCACATGACTTTCAGGTATTTAATTTCTGCTTTTCTTGGTTATGTCTAAACCTGAGGACAGATGTCCTATTGAGCTGCTACAGTTACTACTAATATACTCTCAGCCTTACCTTTATTATGAAAACCACTAGTCACTTATGTTTGGGGCAGGGCTGGGAAAACAATGAGCCAAAAAACTTTGGATCATTTTTCCCCTAAAACATAAAAAAAGAAAAGGGGGCAAAATTAAAGGGCCAAAATAAGAATTCAAAAAAAGCCCTTACCAAGAAAAGGAGCAAAAATAAACCCACAAAAAGTGGCTCTTAAAAAGAGCCCCAAAAAACCCATTTTATGTTTTCTATAATAATTTCAAAAAATTTTGATGGGTGGGTTATTTTTTCTTAAAGCTCCTAGGAGTTTTTTTTAAGAAAAGGGGCTTTTTTTAAACATGCCCCTTTTCTTTAAGCAAGAAAAGGGGCTTTTCTTTTGCCATGCCCACGAGTTTGTGGGCATTTGGAAAAAAAAACCCAAAAACTTGTTAAAAAAAAGCCCATTTAGTTTTTTTTCCCAGCCCTGGTTTGGGGAGGGTTTAATGTAGGAGAAAAAGTCTCTCAATTAGGCTTTAAAATTTAAATTTTGTCATTATTTAGCCTGGTGAGTCAATGTCACCTAACAGAATGTCTACATTTAAAAAAAAATTTTTTTATGTTTTTTTTTTGTATTTTTATTTAATAAATAATTTTGGTAATTTTTGTTATGAAGCCTGCTCAGTCGATGACACCCGACTGTCGCATATATTTATAATTTTTGAATAAATATTTTCAATTTTTTTTTTCGTTTGGGCTGCCATATAGGGGTAATTTTTATTATTAATTTAAGGCAACTAGTGACATTTCTGAATTGTCGCAAATGTCATTATTTAAATTTTGGAAACAATATTTGATATTTTGTTTTTAACCTTATTTATTAATAAATTTTGGCAAATTATGTTAATATGAAGCCTGCTGAGCCGATGTCACCTTAATGTCGCAAATGTCTGCATTGAAAATTTTTATTTGATTTTATTTTGTTCGGGCTACCATACAGAAATAATTTTTATAAAAAAAAAATTTAATTTTAGGCAAAATGACAGTCACCAAATGGTCGCAAACGCCATTATTTGAATGTTGGAAAAACCTTTTCAAGTTTTTTTTGTCTATAACCTTATTTATTAATAAAATTTAGGAAATTTGTCAATTTTAAGCCTAGTTGCACCTAATTGTAGCAAATGTATTTAATATAAAATTAAATTTTTCAATTTATATCTTTTAGCTCTGAACTCATGGATAAAATATAAAATTTGTATCACTTTAGGTGATAAATTTCGACACGTTGTATGGATATTCTTCTCACATAATTTTGCGCCCCATTTGTAACCCAGGCTGCAATAATAAAAAATCACTGGCAGAATTATGGAGTGAGTGAATGATTTACACTTGTGTTTCTTTTTTATTGTTTATAAATAGACCGAGCATAAAATTTTGGGTTAATGAATTGTAGGTTATAATCTGTATATGGAATTTGATAACGCACTAGGCTAAATTATAATGTCCGGTCTGAATATAAAAACTAATTATTACACGCCTAGGGTAATACTTAAGCATTCTTTATATTGATTAATAAATAGAATACTTTTTTAGCTTGTAATGGCCGGACCAATATTAAAAAAAAATTCCAATTAGACCGGATAGCAGATTGGGGGGGGGGGGGGGAGCAAGTATGTTATAAAGTAATCAGACGAATCTAATTAATATTTAATGATTCGCATTTGCGACAATTTGACGACATTATCACAAAAAATGAAAATTAATATTACCAAAAAACTACTTATATTTTACGAAAATAAAAAAAAATCTATAATAGATAAATGCATCTGCGACAATTTGGTGACAACATAATTCAAAAATGGAATAATAATACCAATAAATATTTTATATTTACCGCATGAAATAATAGAAAATTAGCTTTGTAAGTCATAAATTGCATTTTCTACAATTTGGTGACATTTTCTCAAGATGAAAAATTGAGAAAATTTTACTAAAAAAACAACTTAAATTTTACCGCATGAAATAAAAATCAATAAAAAATTAGTATAATGCATCGCCTTTGCAACAATATGGTGACATTATCACAAGATGAAATAAATAATTATACCAAACAACTATTTATATTTTCCATCAAGGAAAAAAAACGGAAAAAAATTTGTTTTATAATGCATAAATCGCATTTGCGACTATTTAGTGACACCATTAGCAGAAAATTACCTTAGTACTAAAAATTTGTACAAATTAATCACCACAAAATACAAAAATTATCAACTAAAAATTTATGTAAACATAAATTTAATTATTTAATTAGTTTATATTTATTACAAAAAAACTTATAATAAAAACAAAATTAATAATGATGTACTTGCAGAATCAGCTGTTTTTGCATTTATTTACAACTTTATTTAAAAAAATGTTTGGACAAAAAAAATACACATTTCAACATTTCCACTGTGTTAATTTTTAAAATCCAGGGAAAACCTCGGAGTTTAAAAACGAAAAACTCCGGGCAGTTTTTGGGAGTGTTTTTTTAACAGAATTTCCTGAAACTCCCGTTGATCGAACTGCTTTCCGAATTCCGGAGTTTATGCTCTACATGCAATGTATTGTATTTTTTTTATATTATACTAGTAATATGTTAATATATGTATTTTATCATAAAAATAACTGGTAATATGTTTTTTTAATAACAACTTTTATATTTTGTACAAAACTTTAATTTTGTTAAATAAATATACAAGAATTTTATTATCCTTTTATCAGGCATTTTTTTAAATGGTCAATTTCACCTTAAATCAACAAACCTTTTCCCTTGAATACTTAATTTTTGCCAAAAATTGTACTTAGGGTCCTTAAGAATTGATAAAAACCTAAATTTTATTTGACCACAAGTGATATTGACTTATATATGAGCAAAAACATTTTTTTGCAAAAAAATTTGGCAACTATGTGCGTATGTATCATTAAGAGTATTTAGCTAGAATCATAATTTTTTTTATTTTGAAGATAAGGGGTACCTTAGACGCAATATCTAAAAAATTATTTTTTGAACCAAAATAAGTCAAGTTTAAATACAAATAGCACAAAAAACGTGTCCGTATAATTCTTGAAAAATTTATATAATATGGCCCTTAATAATATAGATAGGCATGACTTTTTACAAAATTTAAAAATCAATTTTTTGCCCTAATTTTGGGACATATTTATGCCCTTTGCACTCTATTAGAATATGCCAATGTGCCAAATTTAAGAGTATTTAAAAAGCAGAACGTATGGGCAAGTATGATAGACCATAATAGTTTGAGATATGATTACTACTATTATTAAATTTACAATGAAAAATTAAACCTTAAAACCGAAAAAAGTGAATATTCTGCTTGTTCAAAATCGATCTGGTCAACCAGCCAACCTTTTTTTAATATTTAACATTCATTTTATAGATAAAATATCGCTTAATAACATACAATAGCCCCAGCTTTTTTCATTCGATTTTGACGCTTCTACAATAAAAATACCAAAATTTTCCAAATAACCTTTTTAGGTCTCAAAAACTAACGCAGATTGTATTCGTCTGTGCAAGCTTATTTTTTTATTGTTTTCATAATTAACTAAAAGTATCTAGAACCTTTACAATCAATCATAGCCTGTTTAAGTGAAAAATAGTGTATTGTATAAGAAGCACAAATTCTTCCAATCAAACCTCACTCGCAACTACTATCCGATCAGTTTTTGGCGTCCTGTGTTTCTTCCGATCACCCATGTCACAAACTCTTTTAACTTGATGCCCTTGCTTGATCGATGAAAAATACTTTGCCCTCAATCAGCTTTCCACGCATTAATCATTTAGACCTCAACCTTACAACAAAAATTGCTTAAACAAATTCATACCGAGGTCGTAAGCAATACAATTAAATATAAAACTCCTCCCATTCTTTTAAATGGTTGGCCTCCTCCCATATCACAATCCGAAAAAACTCTCTTCGGGCGAGAAAGATCCCTAATATCTCAGCTAAGATCAGGCTTCTGTTATCTACTAGCTGACTTCCGTCGCGTCTATTCAACAGACGACATGTATATCGACTGCAAAGAAGCGGCTGACAATCTTCTACATTGACTATCGTGCCCCTCACGTGGGACCTCCATAATTCGCCTAGATCTATGGACAAACCCCATTTTAGCCGCCTCCAAACTCGCTCACACCTCAGAGCCTCCCTCATCCCTTTTCAAGCGCACGGGTTAAAAACAACAACAGAAAATCTTGGAAGAAGGACATAGGAAATTTACAAAAAAGGAGATCATAAAAATCCATTAATTTAATTAAATTTGTAATTTGTTAAATTATTAAAAATAATATCTTGTGTAAAAATTTGTTAGGAACACTTTAATTATAAAAAACTTATGGGTCAATGCCCAAATCCATATGCCTATAGAATCAAGTAATAGTGATTTATCCTCTTTCTTTAATAGGCCTTATGCGTTTTTATTACGAAACAGAAGATGTGAATGAAACTAAAACTATTAGCTTTTAAATTTTATTAAGGTCGGCAAGATATTTATTGTATGCCTTGCTCTTAGTAGCCTTTCAAAAACATATTTGTATTTATAAAAACTAGTAAAAAAGACTCTCTATTTTATTTATATTAAATTGGGTCTAAGACCTAGTCTAAAAATTCATAATTAATCTTTTGAAGTTGTTTAAACTGACTTGTTATATGTATTTATAATATCAAAAAACCATACTACTTGGTTTTATGAAATTTCTGTCTTTTTACGTTTTTTTCAAGTTTATTCCTAAAAAAAGAACATCTGTTTATTCTCAATATTCTAGATAGGCCAAAAACATTTTACTTTTTATATCAGATTTAGCGTTTTTGAGGTTTTTAATTTAAAAAATATTGGACTAAGAAAAAATAAATTATTACAAATTTTTTTAACCTTATTATTTTTCTAAAATGCTCCCAAATTTTTTTATGCATTAAATTTAACAATTAGAATTTTGCCGAGGATATATATTAAGAATTAAGTAAAATATGAAATATTGTTAATCAAACCAAAAAAGGCTAGTTAAAGTTAACAAATGTAAGCATACATATTTAAGTTTTTATTTTTAAATAAAATTTTGAAAACTTAAATTTTTGTTTTTTCATAAAAAGCCATTGGTACAATAAAAAATGTTGGAGAATATGTTACATAGTGATGTTTTATGTATAAAATGCATTTTTAAGTTATAAAATTGGTTTCGTAGTAACCAAGAAAGTTGGCTTTAAAGATAATAGTAAAATACTGAAAAACATTTTTTTGATCTGAAATTCCCTTTTTCTTTCCATAATTAACAATAGTATAAATCATTAATAAAACTGTTATTGCCTAACATTGCCCGTATGTCTAACTTCTTATATATAATCTAATTTGGCAAAATATTTTAATATGGTGCAGTGAGCATATTTGTTATTAAAAATCAAAAAAAAATTATTTTTTAAGTTTTTTTAAAGGTCATGTCGGTCCGAAACTTTTGAGATCGATTATTTATAAAGATTAAAGAGTATATTTTAGCAATTTCAAAAAATTTAAAAAAATGCTTTTTTAGTTGTATTAAACTGAATATTCTTTATGAAATTGTAAAATTTTAAAATAAATTTTTTTTAAAATAATAAACAAATGCAAAATATTTATTGTCCTCTTCAAAATAAAAATTAATTTTCTAGCTATAATACATTTTAACTAACAACCTCCAAAAGTTGCATCCAATGTGAAAATCACCTTGCGGGTTTTGTTTCTTTTGCCCCTATCTTTCAAAAATTATTTCCTGTCAAAAAAATTTCCATAAGATACCTTTAAATACTACTTCCATTCATAGTTTGAGCCAAATTAAAGAGGTATTTTTCTCGGACTATTTGGATTGAGGTGGAAGACACATAATTATTACTTACAAACCTTTTAAAGTTTTAACATATTTTTCTCAAAGAAACTTTTATTATTAGAGAGAGCAATGTCAAGTCAAGAACTTACGAGACCGTATTATATAATTAACGTGCCTTTAGAAAATTGCATTACCTAGAAATTACTATTTAAAACAAAATAAAACGGAACTTATATTAGACTTAAATATATGTATAGTTTATATATTATATAAACAATGTTCTATAATTATCTGGTGATGTCACAAAAGAGGTTGTTTTGGGTTTTTGATACTCAGCTTTTTTTTACTCATACCCCCAAAATTGTTTTTAAGCCACAAACTATTTTTGCTAAAAGTTATACCACAAATAAATTTTATAATATTCGACTTTTCGGGGCTTGAAAGATATAAAGGGCTTTAAAATACCTCCATTGGCTGTACTTTCGTAATTTTCATATTCCATAAAATGATCTTCTCGATCCTAAGTAAAAAAATAAAGCTCATATAATAACAAGTGTCAAACTAGCATTTTTATATTCAACCAACAAATGCCTATTTATTGTAAAACGTAGCTTCTAACATTTTATAAATTGAAAACAACTTCTTTTATTCTTAGTTTAAAAAGGAATATACCCCAACACATATTCACAATCAATTAGAATTGCCAATTAGAACACCCCAAAAATTTAAAATCTTTATGTCTTCTAAAAAGTTATTTCACTCAATCATATAAAGACCATGATAGTGAAACTCTAATGCTAGTTTTGATGTTAAATTTTTTGGCTTCTAAAATTTTAATGTTTATAGCTGACTAACTAAGTTTGATTAGAAAAGACGGTAAACGGATTTGGAAATCCCTAAGATGGCAGGTTTGATCACAGTAGTTAGCTCATAACTCTCAAAAATTAGTTGACCTGAGTAATATTTAGACACGGTACAGAAATAAAAGATGTTTGATTATTTTTTGTTTAAGGTAACAATAGATTTTTAAAAATTAAAATTTTTTTAATGTTAAACAGTCTTAGCTTCTTGTGGATGCATATCTGATTTTATAGCTCATACTACCTGACATAACTATTAGTAATGTTGGCTCAGTGGCAATTTATCTGTCTTTGTCTTAGACGCAGAAGGTTGTTCAAATCCGTACACAAGAGCTTTTTTTTGCAAAAAAAAGTCTACATGTGGAACCAAACTTCTGGGGCCTGTCCTGCTTAGGCAGAAAAAATATGCCTAGAAAAGAGCCTAGCAAATAACCTAGGACGCCGGCGTGCGAGCAAATACTATATAACCCGTCGGCAATATTAACTTTGCTCGAGTTAAAAGAGTCAAAGCTTTAACGGGTGTGGCGCTTGGGGAAAGGTATCGGGGACTCAAACAAAAGGTTTTTTAAAAGTGTTGGTGATCAAAAGAAAAAGGTACTTGTCAATTTGATGTTAATTTTTTTAGTATATAAAATAGATTCCGTTAAAAAACGATTTACAAAAAACGTTAAATTTTTGGAATACGAGAATTTTTAATAGAAATGTATATGCTATTAATAAATAAATTAAATTTAATATTATACGGTCAAATTTTCTAATACATAATATTTCTTACTTTCAAGGCGAAATCGTACTTTTTAGAATTGTGCATTGTGAAATTGAATGTCGAGAAATTAAGTTTCGAGGCTGTTGTGTATAACGCACAGATTTTATGGGTATAATAATAAGTCCACGTCTAAAATTGAGATTTTAAATAAATTAAATTGCTATCTTAAAACATAAAATTTTTAATAGTTATTACAAACAATTGACCGTCACAGCGATAACTAGTATTTTGATCGTGTTACAATTTTATTAATTATTTTGAGTACCAATGCTGACTAATTTTTAAAATAGTCATTATTTTAACCCTAAAGCCAAACTCAATTATAATCTAATTATAGAAAAATGATCCTAAAAGATTGTATGAATCTTTAGAATGGCAAATAAAAATTACCCATTTTTGCACAACTCAAAAAATATAAATCTTGCATTGCTTCGAATTCCCGCAGCTTTGCAAAAAAGCACATATCTCACATTAGATATGCATAATTTGAAATTATATTTGTAAGGCTTTGTTTTCCTAATAAAATGTTATGCTAATTAGTTTTGGTTGTGATTAACCTGAGTATGCTAGGGTGCATGGCATAATGGTTTTGCTTGGATACGGACCCCATCTCATAATTTAAATTCTAAACTAATACACTTAGACCATTTAATTACTAATTTTGTTTATTATATATTTAAATCACAAAATATTGCCACTAATATATATTATATTTGAAGATAATCTAAATATAAAAAGGGCTGGCTTATGAATGCCACAGTGCTAATCGCAGGTTAAGGTTAGTATCAGATCTTGCATGTGAGACGTAATCAAAGAGGCATGTAAAAACAGAGGGCGATGATGTAACTTAACGACTTTCATAACTATGAATTATATTTTTTAATATCCTAAAGCGTACTTTTATTACACAGGCCTACAAAAATAACACACCATAAAAATTATAAAAACATAAGATCTATCATGGCCTTATCTCATATACATATATATTTCTTTTTTCCAAATTTCCAGCTTTGACTCCTTACAATCTATACCAAAAAAATGGCCGTTTATGACCAAAGTGACAAATCGTGAAAAAAAAATATAAGAATCTTTGTTTAGAAAATATTTAAGTTTAAATTTACATAGCAAAATTAAATAATTTATTTGTATATTTAAAATAAAAAAACCCAAAAGTTTGGCTAATAATATATAATATTTATAAAATATTTAAAATCTATAATGGGAGTATGTGGACCCCACAGTGGTAATTGCATTATTTTAAAATTAAAGATTAATTTTTAGTAGCACATATGTAACTTTTATTCATCTTTCTTTGCGTAAGATTACTATCTGCATGATGACTTTATTAATTAATGTTACCGACTAAGAATGTCAGTCATGAAACACATCTCAAAACCTGGCAAAACACGATGGTTAAATTGCACTGCTACCGTTAATTAACAATTTTTTCAGTAAGTTTGTTCTTATAGCATGTCTAAAAAAATAATTTAATATATTTGTAAAAATATACCACAGCCTAAAATATACCACAGCCTATTTTTTTTCTAAGATAGGACATAATTCCTACATTGCTCAGCTCCATATGGAATTAAAAATTTTTGAAAGATAAACGGCTAATGGTAACTCTAAGGATAATAGATTGTGATTATTATCTTAAGATTCAACCTAAAAAAACTCAATTTCATAGCGAAATTGTTAATTTTGAACCTGTTATTCGAATATATGGAGCAACTTTGCCCGATATTGAAAAAATTAATTCAAAGTCAAAAACTTGCTGTGTCCATATCCACGGGTATTATCCTTATATTTCGATACCTTGGTCTGAAAACATACATGAAGATTATAAGGATGATGTTTGTAAAAATATGGCAAACTCAATAAATTTTAATTTAAACAAGCATTACAAAAAAATTCAATCTTTTAATTATATTCATACTATTGAGCCGTATAAGGCAAAAGCTATGTATGGATTTTCAAGCACTGATCAGCAGTTTCTTAGAATTTATTTCTTTAACCCAATTCTTGCTAAAAGAATTGCTGATATGTTGCTTTTAGGACAAGTTAATGACACTATTTATCAACCATATGAGGTTCATATTCCCTATATCTTGAAATTTTTCATTGATTACAATTTATATGGTATGAACTTATTAAAGTTGGAAAAGTGGGAATATATTACAGAAGGACAGGAAAGACAATATAAAATTCCTATAAGCTTTTGTCAATATGATATTAAAGTTACTGTAAATTATATAAAGAGTAATAATAAAACAAATTCAGAGAGTTATCCAGGGTTACAAGATATTATCAAGGATGACAAAGCTATAAGAGAATATTTCATTCTGCCAATTTACCAAACTCCTAATACAATTGCTAGATTTGATATACATTTGTTTTCTAAGTCATTTTCAAATAAATTATTGGATGATTATTTTGGCACTCATAATTCAGGTAAGTTAAAAAACTTTTCTGAATTTGATAATGACGATATTCATTTACCAACTTCACTCCAAAAAATAAATCAACTGAGTCAGCTAGATATTGATGATATTGATTATAACATGTCTCTCCATGGTTCAGAAAAATTTGAGGAAATCATTGATGATTATTTAGAAAATGAATTTTACGACAATGATTTAAATTTTGCTAATACTTCTATAGAAATTTTGGAACAAAATTTTAAAATACATGAAGATATATTTCAAATAGATGGCCAAATTACAAGGAAGCACAGTAAATCTACAGCGGTAGGTCGTAAAAAAGCACCAAGAAATGCAAAAGTTAGAAGTATTTCTAAAATAAATAAAAAATTACAAAATAATAAAAATCCAATGCACATTAAGTATTATCCTTCTTTGTTATCCAATATTTACTCAAATCAAGTAAAAAAGCATAAAACTGATACAAGCAAGGACATTAAATATATCACTATTAATAGTTCTCAGGAATCCGTTACGTCAAATTCCAAAAGCCCAGGGCATTCCTCACAATCGTTGACACCTCTAATTGACGAACAAATTAAAACTGTTAAAAAATCCAGAGTTGAGGTCCGAAAGAATGCAAATAAGCATAATTTAACCACTATAAATGAGGAAATTGATTCGTTCCCTTATCTACCTCATAAAAAAACTTCCATATTAATTGAAAAGCAAACCTTAGACTCGTTAAAAACAAAGCCTGACCACACTCCTTACACCAAGGAAGCCAGTAAAATTGATTTTTTTTATGACGAAAATTGTAAAAATGCTTTCATCGGGGCCAAAAACAAAGAATTTCACGTTTATTCGGATTCAGTAGTTCCAAAATTTAGGCCATCCAAAAACTATTACATCAATCGAAGAAAGCCTATATCAAAGCTTGACCAGTACAGGAAAGACCATCCATCGCAGTTTTCCGACCTAAGACCGAACAAAATTGACCAAATTCCATTAATTGATATGGAAGTGGAAGCTTGCGTTTCTGAATTGCATTGCAATAGTATACCCGAAATAAATTTACAATCCACCCAAGATAACTCCCTACGAGTGCCCGACAAATTATTGAGAAACGAGGCATTCCATCAAAAGAGAGTAAAAGTTGCCGAGCCATTTTCCCGGACATTTCTAAACAATTCACTTGTGAATGTAGCACCCGCTTCACCTACCCAATCTAACATCTTTAACGAGCAACTCGGAAAAGCCTTTGGCGCAAAAATGTCTAAAAGTACTTCAGATGTCAGTCTCGTGTCTCATGGTTCTCCGTATAGCCTTACACACCATTTACCGCTTGACATATCAAAGAAGCCCGAGCTCCTAAAAGTCCTGTCTTGCGAGGTTTTCTCGTGCACGCGCGGTGACCTACAACCAAACCCCGAATTAGATCCCATTGACATGATTCTCTTTTCCTACTATATCGATGCCGACGACGAGAATCCCAATTTTTGTAATTCAACCGACTGCGGCGTACCCGAGATATTAAATCCTGTTTTAACGATTGATAATTTAGAGACCGGGTCTAGCCAAGTTATTACAGATCGCGTGGATAATATATTTGGTATAACTAATATGAAATTATTTACCGGATGTTTTATCGTAGATTCTTTAAACATCGTGGCAAGTAATATGAAGGACCAGAGCAAATCATGCGATAGCGAAAAATCTCAGGAAATTATTAATTGGCTAAAATTAACATACGGCGAGTTCCGTAACACTATTCAACTGATTCAAGTTTGTTGTTCTGAACTCGAATTACTCACTCAATTCCAGACATTATGCTTACGTTCCTCTAATAACCCTGATATTTTGATTGGGTATGAAATTGAAAAAGCCTCTTTGGGTTATATAGCTAAACGAGCCGCCAAATTAGGGATCTTTGACCTTAATGATTCTTTGGCCCAAAAAAGGTATAATAATCCTTGGAATTACTTTTCTCGTGTTAAGCAAAATTTTTCTCGTAAAACCGACTCAAAGCAGGCCCTAGTTGGCAAAATTATATCTAATAAGCACAATGCCACTTCTAACTCGTCAATGCAAAACACTGATCATGTATTTTCTCAAGATGACATTCTAATGCAACATAACAAATTTGTGGATGAAAGTGACGTTGAAAAGTCAGACCAAGATCGCGATTCGGACGAAGATGATTTGAAAAACGTTGTTTTTGCTACCCACCAAACACAAACTGTGTCTGGTCGCATCGTGATAAACCTGTGGAGACTTGTGCGTAAGCTCAAAACTCTCCACCAATACTCCTTTGAAAACGTTTTCTATAACATTCTTGGCATTCGAACGGCTAAGTACACTGCCAAAACACTCACTTCTTGGTGGAAGGCTTTTCACCCACCAACGAATGGTGGTTTGGTCCTGAATAAAGCCAGCGATGACGAAAACAATGACAAGTCATTACGACCTCCTTCGCATGGAGGCTCAAATCATAGATGGCGTGTTTTACAATATTTTCTCCTCCGTGTTCAGGCTTGTCAAGCTATTTTGGCCAAGCTTGACCTAGTCGAACAGACGAGTGAGTTCGCCCGACTTTACGGAATAGAATTTGGGGATGTTCTTTACCGTGGTTCGCAATACAGGGTTGAAAGTATGATGCTGAGGTTTTTTTTACATATATATTAAAGGCTTAATTTAGAAAGCATCTATCAGTTTAACTAGAAAATTAATTTTTAAACTGGTAGTGAAAATATAAATTTTACAAAACTTTGCCTTACTAATGATTTTGCAAAGCCTTTTTAACTAATATTCGTATTTTTTCCGAAAAAATTTAATTTTAAAATCCACATAGCTTTTGGAATTTTAATTAATTATAATTCGGCCAAAATTTAAACGACCTTAAGCATCATTTATGGCAACTATCGTTTTGGTCAAATTTTTGGTCCTGATTACGAATATGAAATGAGATTAGCCAATGCCTCAGATTTTTAGTTATTTGATGTCAATGTTGATTTTTTTTATATTTTTCAAGTATTTTGGGCTTATATATTATTAAACTTATGGGTAGCAACAAAAGTTAAAAAATAAATTTATATTATGGAAACATCCAAAACACTGGACAACAAAATTTGGACGACCCTAAGCATCATTTATGGCAACTATGATTTTTGGTCAAATTTTTGGCGCTACATAAATATGAAATCAGTTTTAGCCAATGCCTCAGATTTTAGTTATTTGGTGTCAAAGTTAAGATTTTTCAATTTTTGGGGTATTTTGGGTTTCTATATCATAAAACCTTTGGTAACAAAAGTTTTATATATTTAGATAGCGAAAACATTCATTATTAACGTAAGGGGTTTCAATTTTTTAAATATTATTTTTTCATTTTTATAAAATTAGTGGTTTTCGTCATAAAATCCGTGTTTTGATCCTAAATAACTTGAAAATAAATTGCTAATAATTATAGGTAACTTTTTTTAGATATGTTTTTGATAAGGAATCTAAATATGCCAATAGATTTTTTGTAGAATTTATAGTAAAAGAAATTTTGTGATTTTTTTCTGAACTTTGAACGCGGTTTAAAAAAAATAGGAGCCATTGGAAAAAAACTAAACCCGGGATCGCTATTGCAAGGAAATTGTCTACAAAACCCTTAAAAAATGGTTTATGTTGTTTTTTTTTGTTGTCCAGTGTAATTAACGTAAAGACGTTAATTTTTTTTAATATTTAATTTTTTTTTTAGTGGTCGTCATAAAATCTTTTTTTTATCCTAAATAACTTGAAAATAAATTGCTAATAATTTGAGTTGTGACCTTAATTATAAGGAATCTATTAGATTTTTTGGGAGGTTAATAGTTAAAAAAATTTTGTGGATTCTTTCTTAACCTTAAACGCATTATAAATAAAATTAGAGGCATTGGGGAAAAATCTAAACCTGGGATCGGTAATGCAATAAAAATCTTGTATATATTATCATGTTGTTTTTTTATCAGTTTAATTTATCTGACCCTATAAATAAATATGATAAATTGTCATTTTTTTATTTTTAAAAACTGTGCAATCGGGCACTTGGATAAAATTTTAATTAAAGATTATACATGTATAATCCATGACAGCTAGCTAGGCACACTTTTTAGACATTGCCGTTTTTAAGACACATAATTTTATTCTTTCTTAAAATTATATGAGGATACATCTTAATGTAATATATATGTCAGCGTCCAACCGCAATATTCCGCCGGCGGAATATAAATTGGCGTAT